>CM061031.1:60855326-61455326 GCA_030763125.1 Hippophae gyantsensis
AGTATTTTGTTGTGTTTTAGGCATTATTTATGCATTTTATTTAAGATTTTTACTACATTGAAGATATTTCTGTTATTTTATAGTTGAATAAATATTTGAAATTTTTTCTATTATTTTTAAAAATGAAAAAATTATAAATATTTGTAAGTATACAAATCACCATTAACCCCGAAAAATTATAATAATTCTAAATTCTTTACTTATTTTCTTAAAAATAATAAATTAAACACTCTAACTAATATTGGTGGAGAAGTTGAAAATAAAATAAAAATTAATTTAAATGACTAAATTAACAAATAAAATGAATATTAATTAATTAAAAGAATTTAATAATTATTCTTAAGTGGATAATATTATTTTCCTCAATAAATTTAAAAAATATGTGATAACTAATTCATTCCATTATCTATGCTAATTATATAATCTAAAACATAAAATCAAGTTGAGATTATTAACTTTTCATAAAATTAGAAACTCCAATGATAATAAATATTTTATTTACTATTAACTAACTAATTTATTTTATCAAGATAATTAATTAATTTATTAAAAATAACACAATAAAATCTTGTAATCATCTAATCTAAGATCATGAATTAATTTAAATTTTTGTTCAATAAATCATAATTAGCTTTAGATGATTTTTCTAAGCAATTGATTCTTAAATAATTACTTTACTCATAAATCATAAATGATCAATAAATAATTTACAATTAACAATTAAAGTTATTAAGGACTTTGAACAAAAAAATAATTTCAAAATTTATTCAAATAATTATCTACTTAAAAATCAATTCAATCATATAAAAATAACTGGTTTTAAAAGCATGATAAAATGTTATGATATCAAAATTATTATTTTATATTTGAATTTTAAGTTTAGATTTAGATAAAAAAAAGTATCTCGTAATATAATTATTATTTTTATATTATTTAATTTTATGTTAAATTATTATTTAAGATCATATTAAGAAGATATTTTAGAAATATAAAATTTTATTATTTGATAAACTTTTAATATTTAAACTATGTTGTTTATTGTAACATTAATTTGGAGGCTCAATTACTTCAAAAACTAAAAAAACCTGAAAGTTCATGGTTCCTACGAAGAATCATATATTTATTATTTTTTAATTTTGTGTTTTAATAAAAGATACAAATTGATTTCTTATCATTTTGTAATACTATTGACTTGTAGACTTTTACCATTAGAAGATATATATATTTCAGCTACAAAGTTGAAAAGTAGACTTTGAACGAAGTTATTTGCATATTTATCTATTAAATTCATGTCGGTAGCATTTATACCCTAAAAAATAGGGAACCTAATTTGAATACTTTAGTTCGTCAATGATAAATGTATATGGAGCGTAGCAGTTGAATCTCTAATACTATTTATATAATGGTATGGAGAAGAGTTGGTAAAAAGGAACAATTCATGTAACTTTGTGAAGAGTAATTTATAGGTGATTTCCATTATTTTAGAACAAGTGCTTTTTTATTACCATACATAAATGAAAGCATTTTTATTTTATTTTTTTTTTATCTTTAAAGGTGCTTCAAATAAAGCATTCAAACATTTCCCTAAATACTTTAAAACATTTCCCTAAACCCAACAGTAATAATTAATAATATATTTACTTGGGCTAATTCTAATTACATCCCACAAAACCTTCAAATACATCATACCCAATGTTTAAAATTATTAAGGATATATATTTTAAATGTATGTATTTAGAGGATTTTGTAGGATTTTAGTTGAATTTTCGATTGGCTTAAGTTCAAGGTTTATGTCTCACGTTGTAAAAAATAAATCAGGAAAAAGGCCCATCTGCCCAAGTTTAAGGTTTGAAAACATAGCACCTCTGTACTCGTGGCCCCAAAACTGTCGTGTAGTAATGAGAGACGAATAAATGAGCAGCAAGTAATTTTATTTAATTATTTTAGATTTTAAAAAATTAAATAAATATAATCAACTTATAATTAATTCTATTTTTTATTATTTAAATTTAAAATAAATATTAATGATTAAATTTATATATGTAAAAATTCATTAATGTTTTAAATAATTATATATCAATTAATTTAATATTTAAATATTAAAAATTATGTATCGTAAACATAAAAGATCTACATAAACACCTAAACGCATCACTCATTTTCTTTCAAATTTTCCGTGTTCTTAACTTTTTTCTCAAACATTAACTTAAACAATAAAATGAATTAGACATCCTTCACTATCATCCCTTCTAACATGATTTTTTAAGAATTTACATGTCTATATTTAGAGAATTATACAACTTAAACAGAAATCAACTTCAATAGTTATTACAATTCAAGTTTATGTATGAAGCTTAAGTTTCATTTATATTGACTGTGGTGGTGGCAAGGGCATCTTATGAAATGTGCTTAAAAATTATGAGCTACTTAATTACAAAAGGTCAATTTAATAAGTAAAAATATTTATAATGTTTAAAAATTATATCATAATATTATCTTTAATTAATGTGTAATATTACTCGTAATATATCACTAAGTGTTTTTTACTAGTCTATAACTTTATATTTTTAACACTTTTAAATTTTTAAATTTTTTGTTCAATTAACTAAGATTTTAATATTAAGTAAAAATTGGTGAATATAATTTTTATAAACTTTATTACAAAGTTGTCTTTGATAAATGTAACATTAAACTAGATTGTTGCTAACTCTTAAAGTTTGGGGATATGGATAATTGTGTTTTGTAAATATTGTTTCTTAATTTCATTTAATTTTAAATTTAATCATTTATCATATATATATATATATATATATATATATATATATATATATATATATATATATATATATATATATATTTACGGGTGTATAAATTATAACGGATCGATATATATGTTTGCGGGTGTATATATATAATAATTTGATTTAATTTGTGTATATTAAGAATTAATCATAGTTATACACATTACTTTCATTGGATAAAATTTGCATCAAAATCATTCACAACTTAACTATTGCGTATGAATTTTGCACATTAATCGAATTAGCATCTGTTTTTATAAATCTATGTTATCTAAACTTTAAAAGTAATCATATGTATATTTCTGCTCGTATATATCATGTCTGATGTCTAATTTTTTAAGAAAAAATTAATTTCAATATTGGAGGGAAACAACAACAACAACAGAAACCGAACAAGCGTGTAAATATTTAAATCGGGCAAAAGTTGATTTAGTTATTAGGTTAAAAATTTTAATTTATTAATTTTAATATTTTGTATTTCAATTAATTATTTATATCATTGAAATATCTTTTAACAAGCTATTCTGTAAAAAAAAATGGTTAGATTGATCCAAAAATTAAGTCGTGAATTTATAACTTTATTATACTATCAATTGTACATTTTTATAATTTTATGTGCCATACATTTGAGGCTGTGTTAATTTTTTGTTCAAATTAATTATTTTTTGGGTAAAATATATGATTCAAATACATCGATAAAAAAAATTAATTAAAATAAAAAAAATTAAAAATAATAAATTAATTTTTTTAACATAATATAATATTAATATTAAGAATAATCTAAAAACTATGAGAAGTATCCAAACTATCTTATAATTAGCAACATTATATATTAAGGATTCAAAGTAAATTTCATGCTCCATGAGTTATTATTCATTATTCTAGTATATTTTTCTCTAATCAAATTACTTTATTTCTTCAACTTTTATCTTATATTTATTTTTTCAAAAAAAAAATTAAAGTGATCTAAAATTTCATTAATCTTTCATATCACGTCATCATAATTATTTAAATTATAGACAAATCATTGATTTCTAGGATAAGCGAATGAATTTTCCAATAAAAATCAATTGAATCTTTGTCCTCTTCACAATCATCTGTAATGGGAAAACCAAATAAAATCAATATTAACACACAGCATATAATATAATCTGCCAACCCAATTGTACTTAAATAACCCGAATATATATTGGAGTAGTGGATGTCATGTAACCAAAACACAAAGCAAATAAAATGAGCTAAGAAATGCACCAACCACACAACAAAAAGGCTTCCACACCCCCCACTGTCTTCGGATCAAAGAACAACCTGAAAGATCCATCTAGAAATCTAAAGAACTCCTGAGAATATATAAATTAAGAATCTGTATCTACCTGTTCACACAACTTGGTACCTGTACTCAACCACGTGGTAATTAGGATATTTTAAAATCCCTTAAAGCCATACGGTTACTAGAAAACTCTCCTAATATATAATTAATATGAGTTATCAAATTTTATATATAAAATTAATCTAAAAAAAATAAATTTCGTATTATTTATATATATTATATTATAAAAGATTATTTTAAAAAACAATACTAATTTTTTAAAAATAAAATAAAATTAAAAAGCAATGAGTATCTACTAGTTGGTGACCATGTGCTAAAGCCCAAATGTTCGCTAGTTCTATTAAACAAGAGGCCAGCTTGGAATCCCCATAAAGAGTAGGTCTTGTAGTGAAAATTAAAAAGAAAGAGATATTGGAACTCAAGGGACTATGCCCAACCAAATCCCCCTGTTAGACAATGTAATAATAAGATAAACAATAGTTTATGTCCTATCGATATAAGTTTTTCTAAAGAAAGATGACACATTTTTATATAGAATAATCATGCGTTCAAATTCATGCAACAATTTCAAAGTTATATTTTTATACTATATATGTTTTGTGGGTTCATTTGTAACCACGTAATTAAATTTTTACAATAATTTGTTTCCAATACTCTAGTAATCACCACGGATTTAAAATTACTTGTTTTTAGTTAAAAAGATCTCATTTAAATAAAATTTGTTAAATTATTAAATTTTTTAAAATATTAAGTATTAAAATCTTAAAATTTAAAATTAAGTTAAAATACAGTTTTATTTTATACATATAATTTTAAAGATATTACACCTAAAATTTTATTTATCGTAAATTAAGGTAGGAGTATGCCACTTCCCATCTCATATACATCTATCTCTGCTAACAATGTACAGAGTTTACACTTAAATGAATGTTTTATGCTGTTAGTAATAGCTTAATTTTTAAAAATACGAGTTACCTAAGAATAGATATATAAACACACTTTTAGAGGAGTGATACACAATAAAAAAAAATCTCTTTTAAGTTTAAACTTTTTTTAAAAAATAAAAATAAAATCGTAACACAGTTTAATATCCTTCTCTACTTTTTTAACATTGTATAATCTCTCAATTCTAATTAGGAGTGTATAGCAGTTTAACCATAGCTTTTAAGCCAATCTAATTTGACATGATCATCCCTTGGATTTAAAAACTTTATTCCACCGTCCGTTTAATCTATACATTTGATTCGGTTTATTTAAATTTAAGATTATTTTGTTTTAAGCTGATGGAAATAGTATATAATACTAATTTTAGGTTTTTATTTTATTTTTCAATAATATATTTATATTTGACATAAAATAAATTAATCTTTGAATCTATATTATAATGATTATATAAATTTTAGTCAAAAATAATAATAATAAATAAAACCAACTTTAATAGATACTGATAAGTAATAAAAGAGACATACACAAAAAAATCTAATATATGTTATGGTTAGATCAGATCGGATTAGAGCATAACAAGTTTCATCCACCATCCAATGTTTGCCTAGATAATTGTAAAATTCTCAATCTAATAGTTTCAAATTCATTAGATTTTTTGTACATCCTAATTTTAATTAAAAACTAAAATGGCTTTTTAAGCATTAAGTTTTATAATCTTTGTTTATTATTTTGAAGTAAACTAACTCTTCAAATTAAGATACTGACTGAGCTGTTGGGGATTTCTTGCTTTTAAGTATGGAGAATAATCCTACTTTAATCCTACTTTGTGTGGACTTTATAATATAGCTTTAAAGGAAGTAACAAGAAGCTTAAGGAAAGTTTGCCTTCCAATAGAAAAAAATTAAAACATACTCTCTATCTCTCTCTCTCTCTCTCTCTCTCTCTCTCTCTCTCTTGTTAATTCTATGGATATCTTTTTAAGTATTTGACTACCATCCTTTTTCATGAATTAACCGGTAAGATCTGGGTTAGGTTAGGTTAATTCGTGTCACAAACAAATCACAACACCCACCCATATGATCTCTCTCACTAATTCAATATTAGGGGTTTATAGGGTAGGCAATAAAGGACCCTTAAAGGTTATATAGTCCTTGATTTTAGAAACTATATATATTTAATTAATTTATAGTAAAATTGAAGTCATAATCCACCAAGATAATTGCATAAATCAAGGCGTGATTGAAGGGTTGTTGAAACCTAAGTAATTGGTAAATTAATTAAGATAAGTTATAGGTTTATAGAGTATAAAGTTCTGACCACCAATCAAGTCATGTTTTAAAATTTAATTAATAATGTGTTAATTGACAAGCACTGAAGAATAATCGCATGCACTTAAAAGAAAAAAATAAGGGTTTAAGGGGCTTGACACATTTTAGTATGTGAAGAGGGAAACATGGAAGAGCACTGTGTATTTCATATGCAACATTAAACAAACTTGCTTGACTTTAACAGAAAGAGACACTTATGACATTGATTTCATACATCCCTATCTATTAATATACAGCATTAGTGTATGGATTATAAAACTATGACTGGTCATTTGGTTTTATAGTTTATTTAATTGGTCATTAGGAAGAAAATTTTTGAGAAGTTAGGCTTTAACATTGAAAAACTACGGCGCCAGAAGAACCTAGAAATTATAAGCCGCCTAAAATTAAAAATACGTTAAAAATTATAAAAATAATGTCTAAAAAATTTTAATAATAAAAATAAAATACCTTTAATCGAATAACTTTAAATATTAAATATATTTAAATGATTATATTTTAATTTAAAATATTTTTAATTAAATAAGTTTAAAATAATATAATAAACTTTTTTATCTAATAGTAAAAAAAAAGTACTTTTAGGGCTGGATTTATTATGGGTCAAGAAGGCTAGCAACTTTTTATCTCTTAAAAAAATTAAATAAAATATTTTTAAAGTTAAATAAAATTTCATTCTCAAAATAGAACCATATTCTCTCTATGAATTTTAATTTTTAGGAATTCAGCGTTCAATAACTCGTTATTGTTAGAAACTTATTAAAAAAATTCTATCAAAAATTAAAATTATTAGAAAAATTATCGATAATAATTTTATATATCTATCACTCGTTAATTATTCTAAAGTTATTCACGAGTTTAACTTATTTAGATTCAAAATCAAATACATAATTTTTTTTCATTATACATTAAAAAAACATACTTATAATTTTAACAAAATTATTATTAATAATTAATAATTTTAACAAAAGGCAATTATTATTTAAAGATTATAGAATTTTTTAAAATAAATAATATTATTATTAGCTGTTTATATAGTTTTTTTTAATTAAAATCTAAAATTTGTCACTATACTGGTCTTTCATTTTTCATGTTATAATTTTGATTGGTAGGATCACAGAAAATTGTCTTAATCACGAAGTGTAGTCTAATATCACATCCAATTACTAACTAATTACATGATGAGTGAGAGTGACCAATCGTGTTGCAAGTCTATTTTAAATAACTGTGCCTTATTTGTTTTCAATTTTTGTATTATAGTTAGAAATTACAAATTAAATAGATGCAGCAAACTCGGGTTAGGTAATTTCAGTTACTTTTTTTAAAATTTAAATGATAAATTTTTTAATTTTATTTTATTATATTATTAAAATATTTTTATCACAGTAATTATTTTAAATGATATATAAGTTATTTTATTTTTAAAATTGATATATTTTAATTAAATATCTATAAAATTATGTAATTAAATTATATTAATTTTTAAAATTAAATAAATTATGTGTTTTTTTTTTGTAAAAACTATGTAAACATATTTTTTGTAACTTCTACTTAATTTTTACTTTTTACTTTACTAATATAAATCACTCTGATTATTTAATGAAACATTTCAAATAATTTAATTAAAATTATCAATACCTTTTAGTTAAAATGATTAATGCTTTTAAATTAATTGAGAATTTTTTGTAAAATTCTTAACAATAGATATATTTTAAAAGGAATATTTCTATTCATCCACATCTCTCACTTATTATTCTCCAATCACTTAGGTTTTGATATTAAAATGTTTTAATTCGATGTGATGATTTGGGATACAAAATTAAAAGTATATATATATTTGAAAGAAAACAAAACCCACTAAACTCTATTTAAAATGGAAGCAAACCCATTAGAAAAAAAAAATTAATTTAACTCTAAATGTCAATGAGTAGATGTAGGATGGGGCGGGACAGTGATGAGGAGGCTATCCCCATCATCCTTCTAAATAATAGCAAGCCCAAGGTGGTGAGCCTCCGTAGAAATTTTGAATTTTTTTACGGGAATAGGCTAATAAAAAAATTAATATCAATTATATTTTAAATAGTAAAAATTAACATAAAATTTTAATTATATATATTTATTATACAATTAAATATAATATATTTAAAATTTTAAATATAAATAATAGTTATAATCAATTCATTATTTTATTATGTTAACAATCATTAAAATAATTTTATTTTATATTATTATGTTATTGTTTTACAATTAAAATATAGATAGAAATAATATTTATTGATATAATTTATTAAATTTGAGTTTAATTTTACCTCAAAATTTAAATTTTAAGGTAAAATATTATCTAAGGTTATATATAAAGTGAAAGACTAGTACTTGATTGATGTGAGACTTAATAGTCTTCCTCCACATCGGAGGAGTAGTCTTGGTCGGTATTAGATAGGTGAAACATTCGGTGAATGTTTAAGGAACTAACCCCACGTTTGGTTGGAGGGAATGGAATGGAACCAGAATTGATTCCTTCCATTTTGTGTGTTTGGTTGGACGGAATGGAGGGCGGAATGGAATCTGATTACCAAAAGAGAAGGAATCACAATTCCTTCTCCCACCTTTGGTAATCATTATTCCATTCCCATCTAAATTTTTTTTTCCAATTTTACCCTCAGCTAAAATATAATCTTAAATTCAAATCCCAAATTCTCAAACCCAAAATTCCAAAACCCTAAACCCTAAATCCAAATCCTAAAATCCTAAAACCTTAAACCTCAAATCCCTAAACCCTAAAACCCTAAACCTTAAAACATAAATCCCAAAACCCTAAAACATAAATCCCAAATCCCTAAACCCTAAACCCTAAATCCCAAATTCCAAATCCTAAAACCCTAAATCCTAAACCCCAAATCCCCAAATCCCTAAATCCCAAATCCCTAAACCATAAACCCCAAATCACAAATCACAAATCCCTAAACCCTAAACCCTAAAACCCTAAACCTTAAAACATAAATCCCAAAACCCTAAACCCTAAAACATAAATCCCAAAACCCTAAACCCTAAACCCCAAATTCCAAATCCTAAAACCCTAAACCCTAAATCCCTAAACCCTAAAACCCTAAACCCCAAATCTCCAAATCTCTAAACCCTAAACCTTAAACCTTAAACCCTAAAACCCTAAAACCCAAATCCCTAAATCTCTAAACCCTAAACCCTAAACCCTAAACCTTAAAACATAAATCCCAAAACCCAAAACCCTAAAACATAAATCCCAAAACCCTAAACCCTAAATTCCAAATCCTAAAACCATAAACCCTAAACCTTAACCTACAAATATAACCCCAATTCCTAAATCCCTAAACCCTAAATCACACATCCCAAACCTCAAAACCCTAAACCCTATTTAGAAAAATAATAATTTTAATAATATATTTCTTTTTAATTAAGTAATATTTATTTAGAAAAATAATGATTTCAATAATGTATTTTGTGTGACGAAAAAATAGTAATTAAATGATATTATTTAAACTTTACAGCATGTAGGGGTATTAAGGTCATTTACAGCTTTTTTCATTCCATTCCAGTGGCAAACCAAACACTATAATCCTGATTCTGAGCTTGATTCCAGTGGTCAAACCAAACAAAATTGTTTCCTTTCCATTCCATTCCATTCCGATTCCATTCCACGAACCAAACGCCACCTAACTCTAATATCATATTAGACGTCTAATTTCACCTCAAAATTTAGTTTATAAAGTGAAATATTGATCAAAATTATATGTGAAGCTGAAAATTAGTAATTAATCGATGTAATATTTAAAATAACTCATTATATTTTATTATAAATTCATGTAAATATATAATATTTTTTAAGAATATATAATCAAACAGGGATAGAGGAATGAGCGGGATGAAGAGTTGATCCATACCTCCACCCGATCCCCGTGGGATCATTTTCATCATATTAAAATCTAATTTTTCTCATGGATTATCCTCCTACTGATCAAATAATTGACATCCCAAGTAGATGAAATGGATACAAAAGGTTTAGGGAAATATATAATAAAAGATAATTAATTAACATGAAATTCGACAGCTAATTGTTATGAGATTTGATATCAAATGTCATGGAAACCTTCGCAGGGACCAGTACTTTATATTCCCTTGAAAGCTTACTAAAAGGTAATGAAAGTGATCATGTGTTTTAGATTAAGCCTGGCAGCTGATATAATTAAGTAGAGTTGATTAAATAAATAAACTTGATTTAATTTAATCTAATTAATTATAATAAAATTGGAATTTGAGTCACTAATAGATGTTAATTATCAAATTAAGGGGAGTTGAGATGGGAATTGGGAAACAAAGCTTGAGAGTGTCGGGATAGAGATGACACCAATTTTAATATAATTTAAAGAAAAGAAAATTGATTGATAATTGAAACCTAATAAACAACACAAAAGCAAACGAAAGAATCCCCAGTTCCATACCCATGCGCATCTTTACAGGGACTCCGCTATTCTCTTTCTTCATTAAACAACAACAAAGATTAGGACACAATTTAACTTAAGCTGCCAGCTTATTATGAGAATCTCTCCCTCTCTCTCTCTCTCTCTCTCTCTCTCTCTCTCTCTCTCTCTCTCTCTCTCTTCCTTTCTTGTTGTTTCAATTTCATCCTTATCCTCATGTACCCATAAGGTTAATTAACTCTAGTAAACTCAAGAAAAGCCTGATCAAAAGGTTATTTTATATTAATTTATGTTCACTGTATGTACCAAAAGTATCTGGGTCTGGGTTCAAAGCCCTTAGTGTATATTTATGTGTGATAATTATTTATAAAAAAAAAAGAGGTTTATTTATGGTAATTTATTATCATTGTGATATATTTTAGTATATTTTTTTTTCAAAATGTGTCATTTATTATTTATTCTTCAAAGTTGATCACTAAGTCCTGCCTTAATAATTGCTAATTAAAAAATTGAGAAAATTAATTTAGAGTTTGAGAATTGTGTCCGGTTAGCCTATTCATGGTATGTTGTGATATTAATCATGTAGTATTTATTTGTTAAAAAATATATATAATTTCTTAATATGTTGTTTATTTATAATTTTGTTTTAAAATTATAGCCTTTTAATAGCTATGGTTTTTTAACTAAGTTTTTTTATTCATGTTGTGTCTTTTTTGTGTCATGTTATCTTGTGTGCCAATAATTATCACTCTTTGAAAAAAAAAATGTAAAATGATATTAAATTGCATTTAATTTTATACGAATTATCTTATTTTATCTAGAAAATTTTATATGTCTTAAATTTAAAATCAAAATCAAAATGATATAATATCGTGATATTTGTAAAAAATAATCGAATCTCTATTAAATAAAAAACCTATGTATTAAATAAAATACTTAAGTCACTTATGACTTATTACTTATAATTATGATAACATAAGAGTGCTCTTAAAATTGAGTAGAGCTTTCTCATTAACTCAACCAAAACATGATTAAGAGGTTAGTTTAATCCTTTTTTAAGCATGGCATATAATATTATTATTACCAAGTTGAACTAGAAGTTATAAAAAACAAGAAGTCCACCTTTCGAAATGCCCTATTTATATCATAGTAAATGAAGAAAGTCACTGACTTTACGTCTCTGTTAACCCACACAAAATTTAAAATTTCACTGCAAGTACTGAACGTAAACATAAACAATATCAAGGTTCAATTCACTGCATTAATTTACTCATACTTCTTTATCTTTATCTATTTTGACATCTTCACATTTCATCCCTGCTTTTCTTGAGATGACATCTCTGAGTACAAAAGAACCCAGAAGCTTAATAAAGCCTATTAAAATGAGTCATGCATGTGATATGCTGATGTGTTATTGTTGATTTACGTTAGAAAGATAAGATATAATTTGAAATAATTGTGTAATTATTTATTAATCTAGTTAATTATATTAAGATATATGAGTTGATGTATACGTATCAAGGTGTGGGATTAAAAACCCTTTTTTTTTTAAACAATATTGGTCCTAGGGTAAATTTTTGTTTTTCAATAATATTTTTTTTAGTAAGTGATTTTATAATCATTTAATAAATCCATATCATCCTTTTTTTTTTATTTATTTACTGAAGTAATGTTCATTCTCTGCAGTAACACTTGCATTAATTGTGTAGCTGATTTGATCTAGTAAGTACTAAAAAAAAAGTACAAATCAGGGCGGAGATAAAGTTGTTCTATAGCCATAATTTATTTAACAAGATTAATTAAACTTTACTTAATAAATAATTTAATGATAAATAAAATTATATTTTATATGAAAGATAAATATAAGATATTTTCGAAAATATAAAAGATTATATTAATTATTTTATTTTTTTATAATTAATGAAATATTGTCATGATAATAACAAAAATCCTTTTATTTATATAACTCTATTATTCATATAATTACTTTAAAAAATATGTTTTATATTATTAAAAAATTATATATATATATATATATATATATATCGTATTTTTGAACTTAAAATAAAAACTCTAAAACTCATAACAATAAAAATAACATATTTATCTTGTACCGAGAGATTTATAAATTAATAATAAAGGATGTTATTTTTATTAAAATGAGTTTTAAGTGTGTTAATTTTGTAATTTTTTCAAACATATTTTATGGTAATGAATCTTAGGTGTGTTAGTTAATTTTGTAGTTTTTTCAAACATATTTTTTACATTATGTGAAAAGAAAATATTTGAAAATAAACAATAACAAAATAAGTGTTTAAAATAAACACAACCTTAAGGGTATTAAAAATAAAGTTATATTTGTGAATGAGATTATGTAATACAATTAAACAATAATAAAATAAGTTTTTATAATATCATAAAACTAAAAATAATATTTTTATAACAATCAATCATAATTTAATTAGATAACATTAAATATAAAATATATTTAATATGCTTTTGCAGTACATTTAAAATAGATAAGTTAAACATAAGATACGTGTGGCTATAAGTTTCAACAGCATGATAATGTTATTTAAAAAACAAAAAAAAGAATTTAACGTATATGAATTCATACACTCTTAGTTCTAAGACAAGTTTAATAATTTCTCGATCGACTCATATTTTAAGTATTTTGACTCGTGAAACATATATTCTGAAGTTTCAATATCTAATCTTAAATGGTGAACTACGTATAAAAGATCATGCGTATATATATGTGTCGTTTTGCTAAGGTTCTTAGCTAGAGATTTTTGTTTTGATTTTTTTATAAATATAAATAGTTGAATTTATAAGTAGCTAGCTAGCAAAGCGTAGTCATACATGAACTCTCACTTTGCTATGAAAATTAGTGCAGAGGAAAGAGAATAAGTTTGTAAGCAAAACAGTGTGTAAGGACGAAACTCAGAGATTTTTTAAGAAAAATGAAAGATGCACAAAAATGGTAAAAGTGTTTTTGAATGGAATGGACACACATGGCGGCTCTACTTTGTGATTATAATGACTTTGTTTATGGATTGATTGGATCTGGTCGATCAGCAAATTGTGTACGTAACTATAGGACTGACACGTTGATGTATTAAAAATGCGGTCCCATTCAATACTCCTTCGGGTGTCTACACGCGTAAAACTATTATAGTTGTACCCATGTGCTCTCTTGCTTTGCTTTCCTCGCCATCCAACCTCTTTTTTTTTTTCATCTTTAATTTTATTTTTATATATTTTTTTGAAATAGATTAATTAGATAGATTTTTATTTTAATAAATTAAAAATAAAATTATGTATAAAATAAAATTAAAATAACAATTAATCTATTCGATCATTGTTCAATTTGTACAAATTTTTTATTTAAATAAAATTATTAAATTTAATTATTTTATATAAAATTAAATAAAAACTTAAATCGAATGGATTATTAAAATTTAAAAAAATAATCAAATTAAATCTAATGTATTATAAAAAATATACTTAAAATGTTTGTTTTGATATATGGTAAAATCAATTTGATTGTTTTTATATATATTTATCGTCTCCTTAATTATAATAGTTAAATTTATATTTACATTAATTATTAAAAAAAATAGTTTTTATATATTATTTTTAATATACTGTACATCATAACTGATAAAAGGTAAAAAAAATTGTATCCTTACCTTTCCTCTTCTTTTTTTCACTTTTTCTCAGTGAAGTTAAGTTTATAGCTAGTCAAAGATTAATTGACTTACTGGCTAGCTAAGCTTGGTAGCTTGACGTTACTCATTAGTGACCTCTCAGCCACTTGCGCCCTAACCACACATTTGTGGTAATAGGAATTATTTATTAATTTAAAATTAATAATCTAATATAAATAATTTTTAGTCTGAATCATCACATTAATATTAATGAAAACGAGTAATTTCTCTTATTAACGGGTAGTTGATTGAAGATTAAAATATAATCTTCTACGATTAAAAAAAATGTGATTTACAAATAAGCTTATATTATGAATTGTATCTCGAATCAACAATCCCTAAGTAAATTGCAAGAAAAATCACAAATATTGAAATAAATTTAAAATTTTATTTTAAAAAAATGGATGTATCATTAATATTTTTCTTAGTTGCATTAATAACATTTCAAAACCAAATGCATATATTATTGTTTATATTGTTTGTTTTAATTTATATGATAAATTATGATTAATTTTTTTTTATTAAATAATATTTTTATGTGATTCAAAATGTGACTTAAAATTGAAAAAGATAAATCTTACCATCAAATTATTAAGTAAATATAAATTTATTTATCTTTATCGTTACTTTTATTCATATTTACTATTTACTTATCTTGTTATTATAAGTTATATTATTCTAAATTTTAATACTAAAATTTATGAGAATATTAGATAAGATGTGTCCTTTGAATGCTTTCATTTCTCTCACAATTTTTTGCAAAAATATTATGTATTTACACATTTGTCTAAAAGCACAAGGTCATTAGAATCCAACAACTCCACCAACATATGGCCAATAAAGCACCAAAAATGATTTATATATATAAAAAAGTTTTAGACCGTGAATTACTTTTAATGTGTTAATAAATTTAATCTTTGAACACATGTTCCATATGAAAAATGGAAGGTAAATGTATAAGGGAATCAAAAACAAAAAATTGCTCACTTTTAAGATTGTATCAAATTTGGATCAAATTCACTTAAGAGATTTCTTAATTTTTAAAACTTGTTATTTAGTTATCAAAAAATTTCAAATTTCACACGTAAATTTCTAAAATTTTAATATGTGTAATTTAGCCCCTATGTTTTTATAAATTAACAAAAAATTTAAATCACAAATAAGTATATTAATTATTAAATTATGATTTATCTATAATGTTTTAAAAAATTTAATATTAAATTATATATTTTTAATTTTTTAAATTAAATTATATTTTTTAAATATATATATATATTAAAAATTTTAAATTTTTAAAACTAAATTAAATATTTAAGATCAAATTTATAAATAAAAATTTGTGAAATAAATTAAAATTGATTCTAATTCTTTTTTCCCTTTGAGAAAACCTTGGCGACTCCATAATGGTTTTTATTTTTATTTTATTAGTTTGTATATTATAATCACATTCTTAGAGATGGGTACATGGATGGTGATAAAGGTTATGATATAACTATAAATACATTCTATAAACTTTAGATAAATTTGGATAATAACTACTAGTTTAAATAAATAGTAATTTTTTTTATGATTTAATTATATATTTATTTTTTAATATTTATTTAAAATATATTTAATTTAAAAAATTAAAAAATTAATATAATATTTATTCTACTAATTATTTTAAATATTGACATTAATTTTCATTATTTAAAATATATTTTGGATGAAATAAAAAATATATATATAATTATTAAAAATATTATATTTTTTAATATTAAAAATGTTTTTAAAATTATATATATAAAAAAATATTTTATAATAGTCTTGATTTAAGTTCATCACATTTTTAGTACTATTATTCATATCTCGTACTTAATAAATTATGATATTTTAAAAAAAATCGTCCTTTTTTTTCAAATAATCATACTTTTCATTATTTACTATTAACATCATCATTCCTACACTACTCATTGTGTTATTTACAAGCACATTTACATCGTAAAAAAAGTCAATAAAACTAATTATTACAATGTCTCTGACATGAACATTTGTCGACTATATGAATATAATAAATCTACCACACGAATTATATTACTCTTGATTGGATTTTACGGTTTGAGTATTGCCACATATATTATATATCTTCATTTTTGACTAATTTATTATCTCTTATCTTATAAAAAAATAACAAAACTTTTATTTATAGCTGCTGCTGCTGCTTCTTTTTTTTAATTTGTTAATTTTAATTTTATATTTATTTAAATAATAATTTTCAAAACTATTTGAATATGATAATTCATATTAATTTATACATATAAAATCACACGTTTAATAAATAGATAAAATGCAATATGATATAATAATATAAATAAATTCACTAAAATATTATTTATTATTATTTCATTCACTCAACAAAATACATGAGCATGACTTTCGTAATCTTAATTGGCCATTTTTTAATTAATTTTTTTTTTTTATTTTTTTTTTCTAAAAGATAATCTCGTAAGTTAGCAATTTTTAGCATGCATGATACAAACAAGGCGCTACACATAATTGTTTAATATGATATGAAACAACATATAATTATTTTTTAAATCAATAAAAAACAACATAACATTAACTTATAATTTCTTACGATATTATTTAATTTTAATTTTACTTTTGTTTTTTTGTTAAAAAGTTCTCAGAGGACACCTCAAATTTTTTAAAGATACCAGCCAATTGCCAGTTAAGTCGGCGATTCGAACCAAGAATCTTCTGTACGGAAGGCAATAATACCACTTTGCATTTAGCCTAATTGTATTACCGACTGAATTGTGCTCAAGTAGATTTATTTTATTTTTACTTTCTTCGTCAAAAAGAACATTACACGTAACAATAAATTACGTATATAAATTTAATGAATAATACATTATATGAACATTACACAGTAAAACATAAATATATATTATTTGTTTAATAAATTAGACAAAAAAATATAAGTATTAGACTATATACTAGAAAAAAAAATAACATAAAAAGTTTTAAAATTTTCTTTTGAAGTAACAAATATCTAAATAAAATAAATTATATTTAAATATCATGTTAAACATCTTTCGTTCTATTTTAAATAATTTATGCACAAAAAATACACGTTTTTAATAAATATATGGTTTTATGTATCGTATGTTAATTATGCTGTAAAATTTTATTAAAAAACTTAAAATTAAAATCAAAATATTTTTTTCTTTTGTTCAAACTTAATTTTTTTTTTAATTAATAAGCTAATATTTTAGTCATAGATTATGAAAAATGTTAATAAAAGATAATTTTATTTACACATATATATTTATAATGATATGGTGTATGGTGTATTAAAATTATTTTAAAAATATGAAATTATAAATTTAAAGAAATTTTTATCAGTTATTATAATATAATTAATTGATGTGATTATAAATATATTTGATAATTTAGTTAAATTTATTATTTGTCTATGAAAAGTTTGTCATATTTATGATGACCGGCTTTGGTGCACGTGAAAAATTATTCATCGGATGGTACAAATTTTAGATAGAATTGGATATGTTTATATTATCCTTTTTGAGTTAATTGATTAGAGAAAATTATTTGTATTAAATTTATAGAGAATATAATATTATAATTGATAATATAATTTTTAATTTTTTTTATATTTATATTGTAACTTAATGGCAGGGTATTATATTATTTATTAATTTATTTGGATATTAATAACAAATTTAATTTATATATTTTTTATTTAATAATATTTATAGTTAAAAAAATTAAATAATAAAAGTATTATTAAGATGTCAATTTAATTAAGGTGTTTGGTTTAAAAAAAGATACTAATATGATAATATTGATAAATAAATAATAATTTTTAAATGTTAGTGGAAAAAAAGGGGGGATATTTTTAGCCCTTTATTCTCATTTTATATTATTGGTTGGAAACGTGGATCAAAATGAATGAACGAATGGATAATTCCTCCGGTGCATGTTTCTACGTAACGGATGCTTCACTCTTTGTCTATTCACTATATGCACTTCTCATGTCAAAATCATGATGTTATTGTCATAAAGACTGCTATAGTACTAACTGACTAAGAAGCCTAGCTATTACAAGTTTGTTGGTTAATTATTAAAGAGTGATGGATGTTGGAATCTTTCTATTTTTATTTATAAAATTATATTTAAATAAAGGATTATAAATTCATATATTTTTTATAAAGTTAATAAAAATATAAATCTCATTTTTTTTATAAAAGATAGAACATTATAAATTTATTATTTTTATAAAATAGATTTTTGAATTTTTTTTTATAAAAATATTACATTTATATTATCATAATTAATAAATATGAATCAAAATTATTTTTTTGTTAAATATAAAATATTTAAATAATATTTCGTATATATATATATATGTGTGTTTTTTTATATTATGTAATACAATAATTGGTAATATTAAACTAATAAAATGTAACATAACAAACTTTTAGTTATTACAATTTTATGTTATACTAAGTCCCCTGTTACATTCCTCACAAAAATCAGTTAAAAAAAATTAAGAAATGTAATTATGATTAATTAAATAAATATAATATATATAAGATTTAAAATTAATATATATTCAAATATATTAATAATTTAAATTCAAATATAATCTTATAATATTTTATTTATTTATATAAAAACAGTTAAAAAAATTAAAAAATGTAATTATGATTAATTAAATAAATATAATATATATAAGATTTAAAATTAATATATACTCAAATATATTAATAATTTAAATTTAAATTTAATCTTATAATATTTTATTTATTTATATATAAAAAAGGTAATTTTAAAAGAAGAACAAGAAGTAATCATGCTATTTCAACGCTGACCACTTAATAGTATAAATCGAGTCATCGTCTTGAATATTACATCGGTGTTAATTGGTCATCAATTACACATACTATCTACAATATATTTACTATTTTAATTTTTATTTTTAATTTTAAAAAAATATTTTTATTTTATATAAAAATATATATAAATTACATTTTTAACTATAGAAAAAAACATATATTTTTACATTAAACGACAAATAACTTATATTTACTACTTAGATAAGAACTTTATTTATAAATAAAATTATATTATACAATTAAATCTATATTTATTATTGTGAAATTATTTCTTAATTTTTTCTTAAAATAGATTATTTTTGAATACCCTTAATTATTATTATTTTCTATTTTACAAATAAATGTTAAATAAGTAATTTTTTATTAATTATTTTTTCTAATATATGATTGAGAAGCTGAACATAATTCATTTTCTTTGAACCATTGAATGTTTAAATTACGTTTTGTTTTATGTATAATTCACTTATGTAAATGATTTTTTTTAACCTTTTCTTAAATTATAAACATATATTTAAATTTTTAATATATATTCAACACATATCTTCAATTAATTATTTTGCTATAAATATTTTTTAATAAATATAAATATTTTTTTAAATAAAGATAAAAATCTATTATAAAAATATGTTACAAAATATTACAAAAATTGAATAAAAGGATAAAGGGTAACATTTGTTTGTTTCTTAGATGCAAATAGTACGTTCGTGCACAGATAAACTAAGTATTTGATGTATAATTAGTTTAAATTGAATTATAATTAGTTTATAAAGTATTTTATGATATGATGTAAATCATAAATGTTTTTATAAATTAATTTTTATTTAAATTAATATATTTTATTATAAAATTTATTTAAATTAATATATTTATTTTTATATTTATTATATTCTAAAAATAAAAAATATTATTTTTAATTTGATATAAAATAAAAAGTTAAGATGTATAAAATTATTCAAATAGTGTTTTTAATATCACGTAACAATCAAGCCAAAAGTGCATAAAAGTCTGTTGATGGGGAAAATTGAATTTTTGAAAAAAATTATTTTTTTGATAAAAAATAATTCAATAAATATTTATAAAATTATAATATATTCACATTATACCAAGAATAAAGCCACAATAATTTTATTTTTGAAAAATATAATTTCATTACTTATTATTCCAAACAATAATGGGTAATTAAATAGATTTTTTATTACTTTTTACTTTTTTAAATGAATCCATTTACTACTACAAAAATAAGTATTTAAGTTGATAAGTAAAATAGGTATTTAAGTCGATAAGTAAAGTCGGTTCGGTGTAGAACCGACGCTATCCACGTAGGATGTAACATCGATTGACACCTAGAACCGATGCTATCCACGTAACATAGTGTCGGTTTACACGTGGAACTGATGCTACATACGTGGATAAATTCTTTTCTCTTCTTTCTTCCTAAACAGAAACTATTTTCAACGTTGTAGAACTATCAAAAACCCAAAACCTCCTCCACTCTTTCTCATTTTTCGGCCACCTACGACTACCATTTCTAGCGCCGGTTAGTGGGTTTTCTTCCTCTCTAATAAATCTTATAGATCCCCTATTTTTTGAACAAAATACTCAAAAAATTTATACTCATTTCTCACTTATAAAACACCATTTTTTCTTCCCTTCTTTCATTTTTATCACTTCATTTACTTTTGTAAGTATTTGTATTAATTTTACGCACTTATTATTTATATTTTTTTTCTATTATTATGTGTTATTATTTATGTGTATAAATTTTTGTATTATATATGTAGGTTTGTATTATAACATAAGGAGGAGAATATGATGATCTTGAATAAAATAGAACAAAATCATGGTAATTTTTCTGTTATTAATTAATATTTTATTTTTCAAATATTTGTATTATTTGAACTATTTGCTAAACTGATTTTGTTTTTTTTTTCTGCTTGAATATAGGTTTTTATTTGAGTATAGAAAATGAATAATTAAAAAAAAAATTAAAGTCGATTCACCGTGTGAACCGACTTTAAACGTAAAGTCGTTTCATTTAAAGTCGATTCAGCGAACCGACTTTAATACCCCTTTTTGTAGTAGTGATTGAATAGTATGAATGCAACACATGAAACTTCACCACATTAAATTTCTTAAACGTTGATGTATATTGAAGCCTTACATCAATTGAAGACTCACATAAGATGTATTAATCCATAATAAAAATGTAATCTTAACACGACTCTCGTTAGCTTTGAACTGTTCAATCATGTAGAAGGTATTGTAGAGTTAGCTAATGGTTGTTAATGATTGGTTAGATAGTTACTTAGTAGATATTTTAGTGGGAACTTGTTAGGTATGCTTGTTAGTAGTAAGCTTGGTATGTCTATAAATAGCATAATATTGTAACTAAATTCTTAAGTAATTAATAGAAATTGTGTATAGCACTTTCATTTTGGTGGATTCAATGTTTTCTTTTTCTTAAGCACTCAGTGCCCATTGAAGGCTTGTTCATGGCTTCTAAGTCTCCTTTATAACGTGAGGATCTTTCTACACCTCTTATTACTACTCAATTTTTTGGTCTAATTTTGTCTCAAACTCATAGCAATAAATCCTCACTAATGCCAAATGTTCTTGCTCAAAATTTGTCATTGATACCCCTAGGCTTTGTTCCTACTTGGATCAAATTGAATGATCACAATTATCTATTATGGAAAGAGCATATGCTCAGCTATTTGACAACTTATGGACTTGAAGGTTTGACCAATGGAAGCATTAATGTTCTTCATCGCTTTCTTGATCTAGGTTGCATAGTTTTGGATCCAGAATTTATGAATTGGAATAGGTTAAATCATCAAAGTTTGGTTTTACAATTCTATCTCTGAAGCAATTTCTTCTAGAGTTTATGGTTTCATCACAACTCGAGAACAATGGATTGAATTATTAGATTCCTTCTCTGGTGTTTCAAAAGCTTGTATCCTTGATATATGATCTCAACTTTAGACTCTTAAGAAAAGTGATCTGACTGTATCTTCATGTGTGAATCATGCAAAAGTTATTGTAGAGCATTTAGCTACTATTGGATAGCCAGTGACTACTCATGATTTGTTATTGTATGTAATTGGAGATTTAGGATCTAATTATACTTCCTTTATTGCGTCAATGAACATGTGTGAAACTCTTTCTGGTCTCAATGAATTTGAGAGCTATTAAGTTTATGATTGTATGCTTCACATACAATATGATGTGTCTCCTGATCAGGTATATCATACCTATTATACTTTTGGAAATCATTTTTCTAGAAAAGTCTAATAATGTTTCTTAAGATTTTGGTCCCAAATCTCCTCATGGAGTATCCAACTATTTGGTATTAAGAATTTTGGTATATCACATACATATAAACACTCGTATGGTTAGAATGAGTTTGATGCTCGATAATCTGGCATAAACACTTCTTTTGGTAATAACAGATGTGAGAAGCCTCTATACCAGATCTCTAAAAATAGATCACAATGCCTTTACTTGTGTTGTGTTAAGAGATATACTCTATGGCAAAGCACTTTCACAATTTCCTTCCAAATCTCCCACATCACATGTTTCTTCTAGTGATGTTAGCCCTCAGTCTGGTTGTACTTGGATTTTGGATTCTAGTACTTCATATCATATAACATCTGAGTTTGCTAGTGTATAAAATTCCACTCCTTATAATGGCACTAAAGGTGTTATTCTTGAAAATGGTAATAAACTTTGTATCTCTCGTATTGGCTCTAGTACTTTACTTGCAAAAAACAATATAATGTAGCTTTGTTTCATCTGCTTCACACACCATCTGTCATTATAAATCTACTTTATGTTCAACATTTGTGTCCCAATAATGATGTGTTTCTTGAATTTCATTCCAATTTTTTCTTTTTCAAGGATAAAAAGAAACATCTTCTTCAAGGAAAAAATGAGGATGGACTCTATAGGCTAAATGGCTTAACGATGACATCCTCTGTCACTTCTTCACCATCTTAGGGCTATCCATCTCTACATGCTTCTGTTTCTTCTATACTTCTCAGTGTCAAGCATGATCAACTTGGTCATCCAACACACGATATTGTAAAATGTGTAGTCACAAACTGTCAGTTGTCTACTAGCATAAAGATTGTAGTTTCTATACAAATTGTCAAATAGCAAGTCATATAAACAACCATTTACTCATGTTCATACTCCTAGTTCTCAGCCTTTTACTTTATTATATTTTGATTTATGGACTTTTCCTATTGTCTCTAATCATGGATATGGATACTTTCTATCGTGGATGATTGTTCGTATTTTGTTTGGCTATATTGCAAAAATTAAAGGATGAAATAACACATGTTTTTCATAATTTTTTTGAATATAGTTGAATGTAAATTTCAAACAAAATGTTAGTTATACAAACTAATGGTGGTGAGACCTTGAAAAGGTGGGAATCATTCATTGATCCATATATCCCTATATGTGTGAACAAAATGGAGTTGTTAAAACTCATTATAAACGCATTGTTAAGAAGTGCTTGGTTTTACTTACTCATTCTAATGTGCTCAAGGCTTATTAGTTTTATGCATTTTCTACTTCATTTTTATGTTAAATAGATTTTTGTCTCGTGTCTTGAATGAAAATTTCCTTATGAAGCTTTTTATTCTAAAGTTCTTGGTTATAAATCCTTTAAAATTTTTGGTACTTAATGTTTTCCTTATGTAAAGGCTTACAGTAAGAATAAAATGCAAGATATATCATTTTTTGTGTTTTTTGGGTCATGTTTCAAAACACAAAGGCTATATTTTTCATGATCCTCTCACTAAACACGTGTATATTAGTCATCATATTGTTTTCAATCAGTTATCGTTTCCCTTCATCTCAACACATTCTTCTAGTTCACCTTTATCTTCTACACTAGTCTGGTTGCTTATTCCTTCTAGTCTCCATATGTCTTTATCTATCTCTTTTTTGTCATCTAGTTTCTTGTCACCTATGATTCCTTATTGCCCATCATGTGTTCCTACTTCCTATATTCTACCTTATGTTTCTCCACCTTGTTCATTTGTTCTACTTGGTGCTTCTATACCTTGTTTAGTGTCTTTAATTTTTCCATTGCCTACCCTTTCTTCTTCAATGTTTGATTGTGTTGTATCCCATGTTTTGGTTATTGATGTTCCTTCTGATCCTTGCAACAATTTACCTTTGTTTTTTTATTTGTCTATCATACCTCTCAACAAAAACTCATTGGTCACTCAAAGTAAGTCAGGTATCATTAAGCTCAAATTGTATGCTACAAATGTGATCCTATCTGAACTTGTGTCTTGGAAAAAGGTACTAAAAATTCTAGAATGAAAGCAAACAATGGATAAGGAATTTACTACTCTTATTGAAAATGAAACTTAGGAGATTATGGATTTGCCTATAGACAATAAAACAATCAGTTGTAAATAGGTGTTCAAAGTTAAGCTTATGTCTAATGAGGTGTTAGAAAGGTATAAACCCATATTAGTTGTAAGGGTTATCTATAGAAAAAAGGTGTTGATTATAAGGAGACATTTAGTCCTGTTGTGAAGGCTTCGACAACAAGGATAGTGCTTACTCTTGCCATATCTCAAGGATGGCCTATACATCAGATTAATGTCAACAATGCATTCCTACATGGTGACTTATTGGAAGAATTTTATATGCAGTCTTCACCAGGGTACTCTTTTGGCTTAAATCAAGTGTTCCATCCTAAAAAGGTTTTATATGGCTTTAAACAGGCACTTCATTTCTAGTTTCAAAAATTGAAAAGCTCTTTGCAATGGTTTGGTTCTATCAGTGTTCAACCATATTTCTCATTATTTATAAGGTTTAGCATTACTTTCACTGCTATCATCATGGAATTTATTGATGATATTCTACTTACAAGTAGTTCAATGGTTGTGGTTCAATCCCTTATTAAGTAGTTACATTTGTAGTTTACTCTTAAGGATTGTGGTCATTTGAAATTTTTTCTTGGCATTGAGGTGACATACACATCAAGTGGTATGCACTAGTGTCAAGCAAAATATATCAAAGATCTTTTATCTCGAGCTGGAATGAATAAAATCCATCTTCACACCAATGGATTTTGGCACTAATATAAGGAAATATGACGGTGTACATTGATGAGCAAAACTGGCATCGCCGATACTATCAATACTTTGGTTTTATATTTATAAAACTCTCGCAAGTACACGAATCATTTCATAGAAAATAATAAATATACTCCTAAGATCGATCTAAGGAAGGAATATACGTAGTTTTTAATTTATTATTCAAACTTTTAAAAATAAAATTAAATCATAAACATACTGTCACGATATTTGAGTTTTTTATGTTTCTAATCTAATAATATAAAAATAAACATAGATACAGATTCAATAAATATTTATGCAAATTTTATCATTTATAATAGTAGTGTATTTATGGATATAATAACTAAGTTAATTATGATTGCTCATATTATTTAGGTTATGAAATATATAAATTGATATTTATTGATTATCTCTTTTTTATATGAATACCACTTTTGGTGGGGTTAGATATTCTTTGTAAACTAAACAAATCAATTAACACCTATGAGTGAGGTTGATAACTAATTTGATTAATTAAATTAATTTTTTTTCTAAGAGATTGAAAACGAACTATTTAAATGCCACCTTTGGTAGGTTAGATAGTTTAAACTCAAAGCTTGAGCTGAAAGAATATGGGGACTGTATGTTTGGACATATAGATCGACCTGAAGCTTGACCCGTCTGAAAATTCGAGCCTAGAAGATAACCCGAGCTAATGGACAAATCATCCTAAAGGAACTTCCTCAAAAGGTGCCCACAAAATACTCATAGGATAGACCTTTTCGAGCCAACTTTGGTATTTATAGGGTTGACCACCAGCGTGAGCTGTAAGGTGGTCGACCCCAATTTATGAATATACTTGTTTTTACCTTTTTGTCCTTCCTCACACATTTACATATATATAACCTATGTAATTGATACTTGTACTTGTACAAAATTATATATATATGGACTTCATAAGAGATCCACATTCAATCAATTGCTATGACTTTTCGCTAAGTTCTCTCTTTACAAATCAGATCAATCTTAACAAGGGACATTACTTAATCTTTAAAATTGAGAACATTTAATCACTCTTTAAAATGGATATGCATAGTGAATAATGAAACTGTGGTTACTTGTAAAAATTTCACGATTTTTCTCTGAAAATAATCGTCATTGAAAAAGCATGAAGCATGGATGGTTATTACAATACCGAAATCGAATATATATTAATATTATTATTTTATATACATATAATCATATATAAAAAAATAATTTTAATAATAAGACACACAATACTTTGTATAATTAGATTAGATTTTTTTATTCTTACTTTATATTTTTTTATTTTACTTAAAAACATATGTTAAATGGTTAAAAAATTAAAATTAATATCAATATTTTAAATAAATATTAAAAAATTAAAAATATAATTAAACGTTAGGAAAACTATTATCGGTTCATAACCGATGGTTAGTAACTAAATATACTAAAAACTAGTACGAATGATTATGATTATTAACATAATCGTTACTACTCGTCTCAGTCTATTCATAATCTTTAAATAGTATATATATATATATATATATTATTTATAAATTCAATCACTATTAATTTACAAGTTTTAATCGGTGAAAAAATGATCAATCTTCCTTTTTTTTCTACTTTTAACGACTCAACTTTCTTTCCTCCAATTTTTAGTTTTACATGATGCTAGTTTTTGTTGTTTAAAAAACTTGGTTTAAAAAATTCATTATATAATTATTGAAAATGAAAAAAAAAACTAAATATTTAACATTTTACCCAAATTAAAAGTTATCACGGGTGAATTTACGTCATTTTTGTATTTTTTTTATAAAAATTAGATATTAAAACGTTTTAATAACACTAATAAAATGATTATAAAAATCATTTATTTATTAAAATATATATGGATTATTTATATAATTTAATCTCAAAAGAATAAAATAAAATAAGTAATTAAGAAATAAAATAATTTAATTGCAGGGGAAAAAAAGTACAGATTTTTTTTTTAGAAAAATAAAGAGATTAAATTATAAATAATAATAATAGAATTAGAGTGTAGAATATTTTTTAATTTACCTATATAATATTTTTAAAAAAAATTCTCCCTCTCGGGTTTCTCGCAGCTACATTCATGTTTCTAGATGACTTTTATTTGGTTATATTTTCTCTCTTTAATTATTTTCTGGCAACTACAAAAGCAGACAAAGCTTGTTATCTTGAACCGCGATGATTGGGTTAGTTTCTTTATGGTTTTTTACAGTGATACGTGGAAGGCTCTCTCACTGGTAAATTTACGCTTAGAAGTTTGGACGGCACAGTAAAATAATAACAATTCTTTTTATTTTTTATTTTTTTGAAAAAAATATTCTTTCGTAAATATATTAAAATTAATTACTTTATAATAATTTTTTAAGTAATAAAAATTTAGAATATAAAATTCGAGAAAATATAATTTTATTTACATATAAATTTATTTATAATTATATAAATATTATATTTAAAATATTTTTTATTAAAAAGAAGAAGAAAAAACATGTGTCCCTCTTAATTTATTAACAAATTTGCTGACGAAAATTCTCAAGTAATTCATTCATCCGGTATTTAAAATTAATAAAAAATATATATTATATAATAATAAATTATATAGATAATAATATGTTAAATAAGTAGATTTAATTATTTTAACTGATAAATAATTAACATATTAATTATTATTTTATAATAAACTTTTAAAAATAAGCAAAATTAAATATTATGATTCATGAGTTTGTAAAGTAGGAGGAATCATTTATTATTTAAGGATAATTAATGTATATATTTTAATTAATTATATTAAAAATAAATTTAATTTTAATAAATATTTGTATTAAAATTAATGAAGATTATTACGTTATTTTTATAACAATTTTAATAAGAATAATAATTTAATTATTTTTTAAATACCACATTTAAACTTTATCTTTTTATACCTTAATTTTTCTTACAAATTATAAAAATAATTAAGAAAATAAAATTTATACCTATCATTTTAAAAAAATAATCAAACAAAAATAAGATGAAATCGGTATCACAACTCCTTCCAAGCAATTGTAGCAAATTAACTTTTATCTTTGGGGATTATTTAGCTTTCTATTTTGGATGGTTTTGTGTCGATTGGCTATTGGCTATTGGCTCATTGCAATATAAAAGCTTTTCCATGGTCAGACGATTAAAGTAGGTATGCTTTTCCACGTCAACACCTGATATTCCCTGAGGAAGTGGTCTTAGCGACGGACACGTAGTCTTATCTTTCTCCACTCAGTCCTTTTCATATGAAGAAATCAAAAATCAAAAATCAAAAGAGAAAAGATATTTACTTATGTATTGAGTTAAATTATTAATTTTTTCTTTATTTTTAAAATTTAAATACTACTCGAATATGTGTTAGAAATGTTGGATGTTTATAATCGGTTTGTTTTATGATTTAAAAATAATTTTTGAAATAAAGATATCATTTGAAAGTTGTATTAATATTTGTTATATTTGGAATTTTTTAAATTTTGAGTTCAATGGTTCTTGCCAAATTTCATAAACTATATATTTTTTTAAACGTAATATGATATTTTGATTATATTTTTATAAATTAAATATATTAATTATTTTAAAATTAATATATTTTACTCACTTCATTGTTGCATTTTTATACATTTTAATTTTTCCTTTTCAATTTTGATTTTTTTGAAAACAAAACTTAAGTTGAATAATATTCAATCTTATTAACAAGAGAAGATAAATGTTTTAAGAGAAAAATATCTCAAAAAATGAAAAAACAATTATTAAAATCATCAAAGTTAATTTAAAATAATTAAAATATCCACAAATATAACAATAAAATATCAAAATATATCAATTTAAAATAAATTTATTAATATGTTCAATTTATCAAAATAAAGTGATACAAATGCATTTTTTTCTTTTTAAAATGTTAACTAATTTATGAAAATCAATTTATCAATGCGTTCAATTTGTGTTGTAGTTCAAGCCATAAGTGTTAGATCTTGTTGCTTACACTTACTTTGTTGGGTCTCTTGGCCTAGTGACAGAAGTAGTGTCTTTAGACAATGTGTCTCCCTTGTAGAAAACTTGGTTTCTTGGCAATCATGTAAACAATGTGTTATTTCAAGATCTTTTGAGTATATGTCTCTTATAAGAGAGCATATAAGATTAAAAATAAATAAATAATTTGATCAATTATTTTAAATTAAAAAATTTAGTTTAATTTGTTGTATTGGATTGAATTTTTTTGTGATTGAATTGGATTTAGATTTAAAAATATATAATATATTTAGATTCAGATTAACATATTTTATAATATATTGTATTACAATTCGAACAAAATTACTATTAAAATTATAAATAAATATATATTTTATTTTGTAATATGTTATATTTAAATATTATACATACCATACTTATATAAATTATTATTTTAATTTAAAAAATAAATATAAATGTGAATCACTGTACTAATTTAATGATTATCTAAACATGTTTTTTATTCTTTTAGTATTCTTAATTGTAATTATAAGTAAATTTTGCCAAAGATACACAAATTTAAGTTTTAAATGCCATGTATATTGTGTTTTATATATGTTAATAATTTATATATAAATTTTAACATTAATTCGATTTTATTTGATCCAAAAAATATGATATATTTGAATTAAGATTTATTTAGATTGATTAAATTATCAGATAGAATTTAAATTAAAAATCTTCAAATTTAATTTGAATTGGATTCGATTTAAATTTATGAAAAAAAGATAATTTCCATCTATTGCTCATCCCTAGATCGATAATGTGAATTAAGGTATTAGTATCTGAATTAAAACTACTTATACATAGACTTCTTAAATTAATTTTTAACCACATAAGACGTAACACATAATTAAGAACTCACTTATACATGTAAAGATTAAACATATTGAAATAAATTATTACTTTATAAGAAATCATGTTTTGGGTAAGATGTATTGAACATTGCATATCAAAACAATAATTGAAAGATGTGCAAAGAAAGCAACTACCATCAACCAATTTTGTGTCAACAGACCCTAAGTTTGAGGAGTACAAAAATATGTTGAGCCAATATAAAGTGTAAAGTAAGGAGTAACTATCTGCATGTAATAGTGTGATAGGTGTTAATGATGTAGAATTAATGAGTTAGAATAGTGAGATTTTGAAGCCCCCAATCCGTTTGGACAAAAATAGCAGTACGATTGCGTATTTCCAATGTCAATTTACTTGTATATCCTTTAACCATATCAAATTTACCTGGTTTCTAAAACCTATTGGCCAAGACTTTCAATTGCCAGTGCCAGTTTATGTATACTATATATAATTTTACACAAATTCTGTAATCTTTATATTATATAAATATGTGTGAATTTTTTATACAACTTACAAATTATTTTACATATTTATATATTTTACAAAGTGAATTTAATAAAGAATTCTAAATCTATACATAATTTTATAATCTTCACAGAAGTGTAATACTAATTTTTTTCACCGTTAGAAATATTAAATGATTGTATTATATTCTATGATAAAATGAATATACATTATGCCTTTATATAAGAGTTACAAGTAAACTAGATATGTCTAAAGTAACTAGATATAGATATGACTAAATTAAAGAGATATACATTAACAGATATATATATATATATATATATATATATATATATATATATATATATATATATATATATATATATACATTAATATGTTACTAGATATACATTAACAGCACCCCTCAAACTCAAGGTGAAAGTGAAACCAGCTTGAGGTTGTCAACCAAATTACGAGTGCGCCTTTTAGGAAGTGCCTTAGTGAAGATATCTATAATTTGATCGTTGGAGGAAACAGGGAAAAACTTGAGAGCACCATGGAAAAGATGAGAGCTAATAAAGTGACAATCAATCTCGATGCGTTTAGTCTGTTCATGGAAGACATCGTTGTGAGCAATATTAATGACACTCTAATTATCACAATAAAAGGGAGTTGTAGAGGATGTGGACACACCCAAATCCTTAAGGAGCCATCGTAGCCAAAAGAGCTCAGATGTGGTATCAACAAGAGCACGATATTCTGCTTCAGTATTGGAGCGGGCCACGAAGGTTTGTTTCTTACTTGGCCAAAAAATCAAAGAAGAACCAAGGAGAAATCAATAACATGTAGTGGACCTACGATCAGTGAGATCTCCTGCCCAATCAGCAGCAGAGAATGCACGAAGTACTAAATGAGACTAGGTTGAGTAGAAAAGGCCATAGAAGATAGTGTTTTTCAAGTATCGTAGAATACACAGAATAACATCATAATGAGTTGATCGTGGAGCAGACAGATACTGGCTCACCTGATGAACAACATAAGAAATGTCTGGACGAGTAATTGTAAGATAAATCAGGCTACCAACCAATCGTCTATAAAAAGAGGGATTAGACAATGGTTGCCCCTCTGATGGTGTCAGATGCGCATTAAGTTCAACTGGAGTGTCAATAGTCTTGCTGTTAGTGAGTCCAGCTTGAGATAAGAGGTTAGATGCATACTTAGCTTGAGTAATATAAAGACCATCTGTGGAACGAGTGATCTCAAGAACCAAGAAATAGCTTAGATGTCCAAGATCTTTCATCTCAAACTGTTCACTAAGAAAATCCTTGAGTTCTTGAATGCCACTAAGGTCATCACCAGTTATGATCATATCATCCACATATAGAAGTAGCAAAATGGTGTCTTTATCATTACGACGAAGAAATAAGGCAGAATCATTGATAGTGGTATCCAAATGTTATAGAAATGTATGATTATTTTGTAAGCAGTAAAAAATTTAAAGAAAAGACTCTTACAGATTCATTGATAGTGGTATCCAAACCTCCTATTAAGTCGTCAAAAGTGATCATCGGATATCGTCATAGGTTTAACAATGATAGTGGGTAACATATTCATTGATAGTAATAATCAAATCTCCTATTAAGTCATCAAAAGTGATCATCAGAGGTTTAACGATGATGATGAGTACTATTGAAGTTTCGACGTAACATGATTAAAAATTAGATTAAGGTTATTTTACTTTTTTTAAAATGTATAATATATATTTTATTTTGTTTATATTATACCTTTAAATCACTAAACCTATTAATTTTTTATATTTTTTTATATTAGATGTAAATACTCAATAAAATAGTCTCATGCTCTAATGATGTATTTATACTCTATTCTCAATGAATAACAAGCCAAGTCATTCTTTTCTTGATTTTTATGTTTTTTCTTCATTTCATTCTTATCTTCTCTTGGGCCTAAATCTATTTTAAATATATAATTTAATTTGTAATCTATGATAAATTTATTATTTAATAAACAATTTTTCAATAATTTGTTAATTAAATATAAGGATGTTAAATGAATTTAAGAAAAATTAATTTTTTTAATCAAATATGTTAAATTTAAAAATATTAGAGAACTAAATTATATGAATTAAAAAGTAAAACATTAAATTTTAATATTTTAAATAAGTTAGAGTCCAAATAAATAAATAAAATAAAATGCAGAAAATAATATATAATTATTTGCTAAAAAAATAATAATTTTTAAGATTTATCAATATTTTTATGTTTTTTAGTTTTTTTTAAAATAAAAAAATATTTTCAAATTCTGTACAAATTACAAAGGGACCCTTATTTTCGAGTGTTTTCTTTGTGTTTTTCATCTTGTTTTGGTTAAGGCTACCGTCCGACTTTTTCAGAGAATGAATTTGCAATTACAGACATAAGTAAATAATAGTGTTAAATACATTAATTAAAAGAAAGTTATTACAATCACTAATTATCTTTTTTTGGACTTTTATTTATATGTCTATATATTTTTAGGAGTACTTTTCTATTTTTAATTAATTTACTTTAATTTATATTTTATTTCTCTAATAAAAAAAGAGAGATTAGCGTTGGACTTCGATGCCACAACACCACACCCTAAATGTTTTTTTCAATTAAAATTTAATTTTTTTTACCATTTAAAATATAAAGTAATACTAAATTTATAAATTTCTATTACTATTATATAACAAAATAAATTTAAAAATAATAAATTATTTATTAAATAGACTGCTATATTACATAGCATAATTAATATGAATTTAAATCTGATCATAATTTTTTTTTTTTGTGTTTTGCATTTCTCTTATAATTAACATAACATTCACGTGTTTCTTCTGCCTTATATGCACGAATAAAGTTGGACCCTCTTAATAAAATCATAATTCTTCAATTATGTAACAATATGTTTAGTAAAAATTGCTTCATATTTTATATAACAAGTGTTAAATTGCTAATAACTCATATATGTATATATATATATATTAAAGCAATATATAACATTTTACTTATAAAGCAATTAGTATAATTAACCACCAATCAAAAGAGGTGTTTAAGGAAGTAAGAAGAAGTAAGGACAAAGTAATAGATGACTTTCTATATTTGGTATTTCGTCCTTGTATTTGCTAATGTTCACAGAATTAACGTTTATACAACAAACAATACTTATCTTCACCAGCCAAAAAAAAATAATTAATAATAATAAAGATAAAGATTAACATTTTAAGAAATACACACTCAGTAGTTATCTCCTGTGTCATACCTTTTGTAAGAAAAGCCTTCATTAATTTAGAAAAATTTGAAATGTATCATCGTACATATGAATGATGAGGAAAATCAGTTGTATGTGAAAAGAAGGGCAGGGATGTAAAAACTCACTCTTGTCACAAGAGAAGACGTAAACAATGACGACATCTCTTGTCGCCTTCAATTAACTACATTTTTGTGAAGGTTAAGTGTTATCACTATTCATAATTTAATTTGAATTTTTGTACTATTTATATATTTTTTTATTATAAATTACGAAATTTATTTAACTAAAATTAATTTATAAATTTCATCCAAATTACACATTTTAAGTGATTTTCTTTCCCCTTTTCCATCTAATTATTTTGAAAAATTATCTAAAAAAAAACCTTTAAAACTCATAACAAAAAAAAATAATACATAATAATATTGAACTTGATTCATACGGATTTTGTATTAAATAAGTATAAATAATTATAATTCAATTCGAGCGTATTCAAAATAAAATTACAATATCTTATATTTTTTAATGTTAAAAATATATAAAGTAGATATAAGATATCTAATTTTTATTATTTTTGTAATTTTTACGATAATTTTTAATTAATTTTAATTGTCTCTCCTAGTCTTAGGTATCTGTCTCTCACTCAATGGTAAAAAACTAAAAAGCGAGAATAGGGAAGGAACAAGGAAGGCGCTCTTTTCCAATGAGTTAAAATTTTAAAATATTGTTTTAAACACACACAACGTGTACAGTTACATACTGATTAAGCAATCTCAAACTTTGGAGATTTTTATAATAAAATTTTAACCCATCTCGAGCCGCGCATGAGTTATTTTTGTAATTAATTAAAGCCAAAGGTGTGATTAGATTAGCTAAAACCTGTGCGGCTTGGCTAATAGAAAACATGGAAAGAGGAAAATACCACCCAATTGGACAACAATTGTGACTTTAGATGTTCAAACTTTTATTGATTTCGAGATGGTCAGGTTTGGGATCTCAACCCTCCATCCTAATTCACATTATTATTGTTGTTTATACCATAATTACCCTCTCTCTTTTTAACAATTACTACTTCATTAGGAAAGTCTAATCCAAACATACTTTCTAGCTCGAGTATGAGTTTCTTTTAATCAAATGCATTTCAAATTTATAATTATTATGTCCTCGTAATGTTATCATTCTTATTATAAATTTTAAATTTATTAATCATATTTATTGTTTTTCTGTGAATTATTATTATTTTTATAATGTTTATTATTGTACAAAAATTATTTTTATAATGCTTATTATTATTTTTATTATTATTTATTATTTAAAATTACATATTCGAATAATAATAAAATTTAATTACATTTATACATAGAATTTTAGTTTTAATCTATTTTTTTAAAAAAAATATGTTTATTTTTCTTAAAACGTAAATAAATGTATATTTTTTAAAATAATAATAAGTATATATATATATATATATTTAAAGTTGTATTAATAATGAAATCATATTAAGTATAGGTAATAATAATTGCCGTTGGATCGAACAAAATATCCTACCTGCATTGCGTTTCCTAATTCACCTTGCAATTTGCAAGGTGATCATAAAACACCCATCATTGGACCTTCTTGTTACCCAACGATAGCACAAGTTTAGATAAAGAGCAAAAAGTTCAAAATAGCAAAGAAAAAAAGAAAGAGGATAAGGATATATGTTATATTTGCTAATTCATATGAATTTACATTCATGCCCATTTTACGTGACATGAAAAAAACAACAAAATGGGGGAAGCGTGGGCATTTTACATACAAGAGAGTTGGTGGGCATTTTCGTAATTGAACATAGTTAAAGTAGTTCAAAAGTTAGGACAATACAGAAATGATTTCCATTATAAATAAGGTTACTTGCTGTGTCTCTTAAGCCATTCACTCTTTTAAGGCTTTAACAGAGAACATCACTCATATTGAGAGAATTAAAGTGAGACTTAGAAAGAGAGAGAGAAGAGAGAAATTATGACAAACACCATGAACCATGAAGCTGCAATTGATCATGATCAAGATCACATGGTACTTATGTCTCAATTGTACCCTGATGTTTACACTCAAATAGTACCCCAACAACAAGGTTAGTTAGTTTCTACTTTTATATGTCCTACAGAAACAGTCACTTTTCACCTTCCTCATAACATTGGGATTTTTTTTTTAAATTTGGTTCTCAGGAGAGTCAAAACGAAAACGACGACGTAAGAAGAACAAAAATAGTGAAATTGGAGCTAGTGGAGCTAAGAAGAGAAAGCTGACTGATGAACAAATGAACATGCTTGAGCTTAATTTTGGAAATGAACATAAACTGGAGTCAGAAAGAAAAGATCGTTTAGCTGCTGAGCTCGGTCTTGATCCTCGACAAGTTGCGGTTTGGTTTCAAAACCGACGGGCTCGTTGGAAGAATCAGAAATTGGAGGAACAGTACAGCAATATTAAGAAATCTCATGAAAGTGTAGTTCTTGAGAAGTGCCAGCTTGAATCCGAGGTAACTACGACGACACAACTCAAATTGTTATTTCTATAATAATAATAATTTATAAATACACAGTTACAAAAAAAAAGAAAGAAAAAAAAACTGTATTATTATCGATCATTACCATATTTAACTATTTTTTCACCTTGATGTTTGTGTTTTAACTGTGTTTGCATATGTTTTTGTTCTTTTTACGTGTTCTTTACATCTCTGACTTCATCGATTTGCCTATTGTTGTTTCCAAGAAATTAAATTGAGGATAAACTATTCGTTTTTTGTTTCACAAGTTTGGACAACTTGATCAGTGTTCAGAGTTTAATTATCTACTTATATATTTTCGCAGCTATATGTATAAAACTTTCTTAGCAACCAAACAAAAGGTATAGAATACTAAAAAATTAATTAAACTATTTACAAATTAGGACCAGCATTTTTCTTTTATTAACAATATAGTTAACTTTCTCACGACTCTACGACTTACTGTTGTATTTCTAAAATAAAATAATAAATTAATAGATAATGCTTTAATCAGTATATAATATTGTAATCCTTTTTTATTTATTTTTTATTAATAAAGAAGAAAGATCGTACAGAGAGTTAAGTTAGTGGCCTTTAATATTTTTTTTAGAAGTTAAATAAAAAATAAAAAAATGTGACCCACCACATTCATAACGTGCATGAGCTCTGGGCTCGAAGAAATCCATACCACCTAGCTTGATGGCTTAAAAAGGATAAAATAAATTAATTAAAACATAAAATTAAAAGTAAGAAGGGAAAAAAATAATTAATAATTAATAATTAAATTGATGCCACCTAAGTAGACAGCAAAAGTAACAATGTGTTATACCCATGGTGATTGATGACCGTACAATGTTCTTTAGGGAGCAGCACGTGACATGCCCCCATATATTATAAATAAATAAATTTGCATCTAGTGAAAACCATTCTTATAAAAATAAAATATATTGTTTTGTTTTTAATAATTATCTAACCATTATTATGTGACTATTTGATTAATAATATTTAGGTAATGAAGTTGAAGGAGAAACTGTTAGAAGCAGATGAGAAGATCCAACGGCTGTCAGAGCGAGTTGATCAAAGAGGATCAAGCAATAGTCCTAGCTCTTCACTCTCAATGGAGATTACAATGGAGCCTCAGTTTTTGGGAGATCAATTTGGAGTTGAAGGATATAACGACGTTTTCTATATGCCAGAAACCAATTATATTTTTGGGATGGAATGGCCCAATATGTATATATGATGTGATCAACTCCAAGTATTTTGTAGATAGTGATCATGATATGATCATAACATAATGTGTAAAATCTTTTTTTTTTTTTTGGGTTTATTTAGTGCTAGCTAGCTAGGCTTTTACTTAGTATGTTTAACTACATGCAACTTTAATTGGCTTATGACTGAACTAGAACTTAGTAAAAATTTGCCATTCTGATTATGTTTTTTAGTATTGTACTATGTATAAATGCAAAGTACGTATTGAACTTAATTTCATCTTTCTATTAATATATGAATCACATAATAGAACTAATAATTTATAAATGTATGAACAAAATAATCTAATCACGTATTTATTATGTATCCGTAACACGTACAACGAATATTGAAGATTTATATTATAGTAAATTAAGATATTACATCAATCAAGAGTTTAGTTAGTTAATGTAATTATAATTTATAAATATTAATATTTAGTTTAATTAGCAGCAGCAAAACTTGACCTATAATACATATTATATTCCCTGATATTGATTGTTGAGATTAATAAATTGTTATTTAATTTCCTTCGCTTGCATGTGATTATATGACTTGAATTAAAATTAACTAATTTAAGTCTACCTTATCCAATCAAAACTCTAAATAATGTTATCTTCTTTATTTTGAAAGTCAACAATGTAATGTACCGAAATTAATTTAAGAATTGAAAAAAGCAAAATAAACATGTATTAAAATTAATTTAAGAATTAAAAAAAAGCAAAATAAACATCATAAGTATCTTGTCTAATCAAGAATTAACTTGAATATCACATTGAAATTTTTTAAACTTTAAGTAAATATCCAAAAATATATTATATTTTTCGTTGAACTAGACGCAGTATAAACAATGAGTAAATAATTTAACATAATTTTTACCTTTTATATAATAAATGTATATCTTTTTTATCTATTTTTACCTATTGTCACGCCAAAAAATATCAAGTAATTCAACTATCACATTTTTTATTTAAATTAATATTATATTTATCATAATTATAATTAATATAATAATTTATCATCGATTTTAATTATACGAGAGTATATGTATACAGATTTATATCAAACTTATAATAGATAGTGTTTTTTTAAAAAAGAAAAAATGTATTGACACTTTTTACGAGGGAGGATTAGTCAACATTGCTACTCATGCATGTGACTTAAGATCGACGTTGAGAACAATGTAACCTGACAGATATAAATCCATTCTTAAAAGAATTAACAGAACATATGTTCGTTAGACAACACGTACAACCTAAACTTCCACGAAGGGTTGATGACATTTGGAGAAACGGTAATGAAATTTATTAGGTAAATTAGTAAAGTTTTAAAAATAATAACAAAATTTCATTACATTTATAAAAATTAAAACAATATAAATTTATTATCTTTATAAAATAAATTTTTATAATTCAATTTTTAAAAATAATGTATTTATAATTGTTAAGTTTCCTTCGGTCCTACATCGATGAAGAATTCGATAACAATATCACTTATAAGTTTAATTAATCTTTAATTCAATGAAATTATATTGAATTAAATTTATTAAGTATTCTTGTCCCACATCGACTAAGAACAAAGCAGCAAAGTTGCTTAAAAGTTTGGACAATCCTTAACTTACTGAGATCTTATTGGGTTGAGTTAGACTTGAGTTTCTAACATGGTATCAGAGTTGAGCCTAGTCTCTATGTGTTTGGACCTAATTGAGCTCTACCACAGTCTCACCGTGTCGTTAATGTCCACTTTTATCCACCGTGTCGTTAATGTCCACTTTTATCCGCCGTGTGAAGGGTGGCTATTAGGTATCATTGTCTCATATCGACTAGTAACAAAGCAACAAAACTGTTTATAAACTTGGACAACCCTTAACTTAATGAGATCTTATTAGGTTGAGTTAGGTTTGAGTTTCTAACAATAATGTCACAAATATAAAATATATTATCATTAAAGATAATAAAATTAAATAATGGATGATATTTTATGTGTTTTTCTTTCAAGGAATACGAGAGTGCATGGTACTCAATTGCTTTACGATAAATAAACATACCGTGGGTTGTGAATATGTCGTATGTATTTATAGAGGTAAAAGACTTTGACAGCACAATTATACTCTCAGCTTGTATCTCAACAATTGTTATAAGTTCTTTTAAACAATTTTCATACTAGAAAGATCTTATTTAATGAGAGAATATGCATATGAATACTAATTCTCCACACTAAATCAAATTAGGATGCCATGACTGATGACTAATCATCTACTAAATAAGCCAAATTTGCTGATGTGTCTGAAGTACAAGGCTGAAATGGCGCCCCAGTTAGGAAGAAATTTTATATTAACCAAGTTTATAATCATATGGTACAAATTGTTAATTCTAAAAATATGTTATTAGTCTCTACGTTGAAATGAAAACTCTACATAAAAATAAATACATTTATATAAAATAATAAAATTAGATGTTTTACCCTTCATTTATAAACCATATGCATATAAAAGTTTTTCCCTGTCATACGGAACTTAATATTTTGTAAAACATATTTTATATTAAAATGATTTATTAATTTCTTTTTAAAAATATATTAATTTAAAAATTTATTATGCATTTAATTTAATATTTTTAGTTACAATATTGTTATAATATATTTTTATTGCTACTAAAATAATGCATGGATTGCTTTTAAGTCACAAAAGTTTTTGACAGCTCCTAGGTAAAATTACACAACAATATATAATTAAATATTACATGGTATATGGGAAGGATATTCGGTAGAATCTTACTAAAATTCTGATGGTAATATTTAAATATTAATAATTTAAAGCATACATGAATATGGGTTATTTAACCAATGGATAAGCAGACCATATCAATATCACTACCAGCAGTGATTTTTACATTTATATACTTTCCAAAATTCACTACTAAGAAAGTATGTGAAGGCTTTTAATAATAAGCTTTATTCATGAAGACGCTAGTCTTGTCTATAACTCTTGTGATAGTTGACTATTGTAAATAAATATTAATGAATTTGTATATATATCCACTTGCATCCAACTTTTTTTTATTTTTGTTTTACGAAAAAGGTTGTAGCTCAACACAAATAGTTTATTTAGGTACATAAAAATTCTAGAATTAGAGTTACATTTAAGGTGTGTAGATAATGTAGTTTATTAAAAAAATTCACTTGATTTTATGATAAAATATGCACGATGGTATTGGCTGTTTTTGGAGCTAATGATGTTTATATTCTTTGTATAGGTATCAATACTATTATATATTATAAATTTATTATAATTTTAATTAATGTAATAATAGTAATATTTTATTGGTTATAATTTTATGGATTTGATTTTTCGTAGTATGTAATTTATAATTAATATATATATGCATGTCACACTTTGACATGAAATCAATTCAAATGTAAAAGTTTAAAAAGATAAAATTCTTATAAAAGAAGATATAAAAAAATTAATGTGTCCCACTAACAAAAATTAATTCCTTTTCATGTCATTTCCCTTTTAATGGATTTTAATGGGTTGATTGATCTTAGCTTCTTTCTCTTACAAGAAACTAGTTGGCCTTGTGTTGTTCTAAGAGTGTTGTGCGTGTATTATTGTTGTAGTTGATCTTTTCCTTCAAAATAGGCTTAGTCCTATGTTGATTGTGTGTGTAAAAGATATTTTAGGTCTCTTCCCTTCGATTATCGTTTTAAAGGGTTTCAATAGGTTAATTGATCTTAGCTTCTTTCCCTCAAAAGAAACTAATAGGCCTTATGTTGTTGTAAGAGTATTGCATGTATATTGTTGTTGGTGTAATCTTTGTCTTCGAAATGAGTTTAGTCCTACATTGGTTATGTGTGTGTGTAAAAAAAACTTTAAGTCTTTTCCCTATTATTCTCATTTTAACGGGTTTCAATGGGCTAATTAATCTTAGCAAACTAGTAGGTGTTGTGTCGTTCTCATAGTTTTGCATGGTTATTGCTGCTGTGATTCATCTTTGCCTTCAAAATGGGTTTTGTCTTACATCGAATGTGTATGTGTAAAAGAAACCTTAAGTCTTTTTCCTATAATTCTTGTTTATTTTAATGGATTGATTGAACTTAGTTTTTTCCTCTAAATATATATATATATATATCTCAACTGATACACATAACATTTTTCTTATTATAAGTGATAAATATTTTTAAAATATATTTTAGAAAATGATACATGTATGTAGTAATTCCATTATGTACTAATGAATCCCATCTTAGCATATTAATTTTACTTAAAATTCCTCATTTGATCATTCATCTCTTCCCTATCTCTTCAGATCTCACACATCTCTCAAACTCACATTTCTATTTTAACTTTCTTTAATTTCATTTTTAAGATCAATTGTTCTCACATTCTTTATTTTACAGCATATTCTTATTAATTTGTTTAGGGTTTATTCATCATTCCTTATTCTGATTTCTCTAATTGTTATGTAATCTATTCAGTTGCTTGTGCTTTGATTTCTGATTTTTTTTACTTGTACTTGTTCTATTTTATTTTCTAATTGCAAAAATTTTAGTTTCTTTATCACCCAGCTTGCTTATTTTTTGATTTATTTTGTATTTGTTGCATGTTTCAATTTTTTTAAGTATACTCATTAACTATTAATGAAGTTACTTTCAAGTTAGGATCAATCAGGTCACAATTTTTGTCACAATGTACTTGAAGGAAGGCTTAATCTTGATCTAGTAAGGTAGTGCATTGTATTGGCTAGCCTTACCATGGTATGACAATGTCAAACACGAGAGAAGGCTCACCACGATATCAATCAAGTCATAGTGTTTGCCATGTTACACTTGAGGGAAGGCTTAACCTTGAACTGGTAAGGTAGTGCATTGCACTGGTAAGCCTTACCATGGTATGACAATGTTAAACATGAGGGAAGGATTACTACTATCATGGTAACCATTACCTTATCGTTGTAAGCCTTACCTGGATAATGGTAAGGCAAACATGTGTCATCCTTTCTCAAGTAGCACATAAGAAAAATATTATCATCTTTATGGTAAGACTTTCCTCTACCTTGGGAAGCCTTACCTCCATAATGGTAAGTCAAGCGTGTTATCCTTTCTCAAGTTGCATTTTAAGGGAAGGCCTAAGCTTTTTTGGTAAGATTTTTCCTTATCTTAACAAGTCTTATCATGATTAGGGATTACTAAGCATTTACAACTGTTTGTCAACTTGAACTTGAGAGAAGGCTTACCCCTTTTGTTTTGTAGTCGTGGGAAGCCTTACCTCTACAATGATAAGGCGAATATGTGCTTCAAACATAGGCTTCCTATCTAAATTTTCACTTTGAGGGAAGGCTTATCATTTCTTTGGTAAGGTTGTGCTTTATCTTAATAAGCCTTACAACGACAAAGGATTGCCAAGCATTTACAACTGTTTGTCAACTTGAACTTGAAGGAAGTCTTACCTTTTCTGTTTTGTAGTCGTGGAAAGTCTTACCTTCACAATTACAAGAACAAGCATGTACTGTCCTTTCTCAAGCTACACTTTGAAGGAAGGCTTAGCCTACTTTTGTAAGGTTGCGTTTTATTCTGATAAGACGACAAGGGATATCCAAGCATTTGCAACTATTTTTCAATTTGAACTCGAATCACGTGTTCTTGTCAATTAGTTCTCTTGATCATTGGTATTGATGTCTCGCTTGGATCATCTCAACCTAGATGGTCGAAGAGAATAAACTCTTGGAGTAATAACGATGTATGGGTAATTTTGTAATTTTTACCTCATTTTGCTTGGTTTTATTAATCGGTTATGATTTTGGTAAAAATTGCATCCCCTTATTTTTTTCCTTCTATTTTGGTAATTCACTCTTTAAGTGATATGATATTTTTATTTAAATGAATAATGCATCATACTTCCATATTTATTCATTATTGGACCACAAATATCGGGAACTTTTATATGAGTTAAATTCATAAAAAAATTATATATTTATTATTCATATTCATACATTTTTTTTTGTAAATAAAAGTCTTTAAAATCATTAAAATACATTATATATCAAGGAACCTAACTTTTATATATTTATATGCTTAAAGTGTCTTATATTTACATGTTATGGTTAAATAATGTACGACTTTGCAAATATAACTAATCAAAATGGAAAATCCTTAGAAAATAAGCTCAATAACCCTTAAAACTATTCATATTCTACAATAGATCCCCAAACTTGCAATTATAATAATATTCTAATCATACCATTCTTGTCCACCTTTCCTACCCATACCTCACTATGCTCAGCCCTAATCGTATACCCTCACTCAGCTATTTGCCTCCATTTCTTTGGTACCTTACTATGCTTAGCCTAATTATTTAGCCTCACTTAACCGACACTCACTCAGTTTACACTCCCTCTACTTCCATTTCTTTGGTTTTCTACTTGTGATTCCCCTCACCATTTCTTTGGTTTTTTACTTGTGATTCCCCTCACCATTTCTCTAGTTTTTTTCCTTTCTTGGACGACACTTCATCAATGACGTTCAAGCCAACATCTTGTATCAACAATAAAAGCCCACACTTTTTCTACCTCAACATGATTCCTCTCGGCATTCAAACATAGCCTCCTACATAAACCACCAATGTTTTTGCCGCAGTTATAGGTAATAAATCCTCGTTCTCTCCCTCTTACACAACCCTAATAAGAACATGTTGCAATTTGTTCAATATGATACAACCTCAATCGATAATGATCATGCAAGCTCAACTACCTATAATAATATTAACTATTTTCAAGATAATGTCATATAGTTGCAATTTGGGAGTGTTTGAGAATGCCATTGAAATCCTTATGAATTTGGGAGTTTCTTAAGAGCATACTTGACTATTCAGGCTCATGTTTGAGATTTTTCTTTGTATTTTCAACTACGAACATACAATTTAGGATTATCAATTGAGTTATTTAAAATTGGATTGATATAAATAATACTGATTAGTCTCTTATGACTAATCACTCCTACAAAAATGGGTATTTAAGTCGATACGTAAAGTCGGTTCGATGGCGAACCGACGTTATCCACGTAGGACGTAGCGTTGGTTGATGTGTCGAACCGACGCTACACCTGGACGTAGCGTCGGTTCCAGGTGTCAACCGACGCTATGCTACGTGGATAGCGTCGGTTGACGTGGTGAACCGATGCTATCCACGTAGCATAACGTCGGTTGACGTGGTGAACCGATGCTATCCACGTAGCATAACGTCGGTTGACACCTGGAACCGACGCTATCCACGTAGCATAGCGTCGGTTGACACCTGGAACCGACGCTATCCACGTAACATAGCGTCGGTTCGACACGTCAACCGACGCTACACACGTGGATAAATCTTTTCTCTTCTTTCTTTCCGTACGTAAACTATTTTCAGCGTTGTAGAAGTCTAAAAAACCGAAAACCTCCTCCTCCACTTCTCCTCCACTCTTTCTCATTTTCCGGCCACCTACGACTACCATTTTCAACATCGGTTAGTGAGTTTTCTTCCTCTCTAACTAATCTTTTAGATCCCCTATTATTCATATTTTTTCTGTTATTATGTGTTATTATTTATGTGTATAGATTTTTGTATTATATATGTAGGTTTGTATTATAACATAAGGAGAAGAATATGACGATCTTGAATAAAATAGAACAAAACCATGGTAATTTTTCTGTTATTAATTAATATTTTATTTTTCAAATATTTGTATTATTTGAACTATTTGCTAAATTGATTTTGATTTTTTTTCTGCTCAAATACAGGTTGAAAATGAATAAATTAAAAAAAAAAAAAAGTAAAGTCGGTTCACCGCGTGAACCGACTTTAAACTTTAAGTCATTTACTTTAAAGTCGGTTCACCGAACTGACTTTAAATTAGTTTAAAGTCGGTTTTTAACCGACTTTAATGCCCCTTTTTGTAGTAGTGAATGTTGGTGTTTAAAGTATCGTATTATTTTGATTTTGGAAATGAGTAATGTATAACTAGAATTAATATCATAGTGTAGGAAATAGGCTTGACTAAGTGTCTATCTAGAAAGATAACAAGTTATATTTATTAGTACAAATCAAATAGACAATTCTATATTAGTCGATACAATTTTTCATTATTGTGAGTTAAATTGAACATTTTTTTGTGGTGGTGTTTAAGCATATCAATGTTGCAACGCATAACTTTTGAATGTTGAGGAATGACCACTTGTACTTCACAAGCAAGAGATACACATTTTTCGACACTTATTTTATAGTATTAATTTTTGTCATTTTTGCTAGTTTTATTTTTTCTTATCATCCTAAGTATTCATTTTGTTGTGTCATGTGTAGCATTATTGCATTGATTTTGGAAAAAAATGCTGGTAGGAGATGGAGGTTTTCTATCATGCCAAATGATCATAATTTTTGAAAGTTAGCAAAAGGTATGAGAGATGGACATTATTGTTAGGTAGAGGTAAATGTATTGTATTAGTTTGTTGTATTATGTAATAAGCATTAGATTTTGGATGTTATTAAGCATGATAATAAGAGGATCAAAATGAATTATTATTTTTTTGGTGGTGAGAGACGATCAGATCTTCATTGTAAATCTAGGCCAATTACAAGGATGATGTCATGGATGTTGTTAGTGCTAAAGTATTGGGGATATAAGAAAGATTCATATGACTAAAGTAAAGAATGGATCATTGAAGGTGTTTTAGATGTGCTACAACAAAATACATAATATGCATTTTATTGATTGTTCTTATTGGTTTTGACTGCTATATTTTTATTTAACTATTTTAATATATCTTGGTTTTCTTATGGTTGTCTACACCCATGAACTTAATGACTTGATACCATTTAATGAAATTTTTATATTTAGTTGATGTACCAAACTTTTACTTGTTTAATATTTTGGATGTAAAATTTGGATTAAGTTTGGATTAAGGGTTGGTCTTGTTGTGTTTATTGATGGAATGTAAAACATCCTACGAAGTACATGTTCATCAGTAAATACATACAGTTACATATACGTCAAACTAGAAATAATAGAGTTGGATATATATCCAACTAAAAACAATAGACATTGAGAGGTTTAATAACACTTCAAAGGAAAAACCACTACCGTGTAAATGTATAATGTGTTTGTTCTATGAGTTAAAAGAATCATTATTGTGAAGTGTATTTGCATGGCTTTAGTATATCCTTAGAGTTGATAAGGAATATGTCTCTAAGATAAATGTAGTTAGTTGGTACATAAGCATAGAAGAGTTACTCTTTACGCATGATATAGTGAAATATAACTGTAGAAGGGATGAATCCAAATGCATACTCCCTGATTTATGGATGTCTTACTATAACTATTTCCTTAAAAGCATTAATGTTTTGATCTATAAAAAATGAAAAATGGTTTTTATAAATTTATAATTAAGTTTTTAATTGAGATATATCCAACTGCATGAAGATTTGGAAACATGTCCTTAACACTGCAGTAATGCTCTCTGGTTTTTAGTTGGACATATATTCAACTCTGTTATGTTGAACTGGACATATGTCCAACTATAAAAAGATCCAGATGCATGCACTCAATGCTATTGCTCTCTAGTTTTTAGTTGGACATATGTTCATCTACATTGCATTGAATTGAACATATGTCCAACTGTTTAAAAAAACACTTCAAAACCCATATCTTGACCCTTTTTTTTTTCTTTTTAGTTTATTATATGCATATATAAAGGGGAAAAAGGACAAAAAAATCTTTATTTATAAAAAGCATTACAAAGAATAATACACATGCATATGAAAAAGAAAAAAAATCATTATTGTATTAATAGAGACAATATAACATGTAAATCTTGGAATGATAAATCATCATTATTTTTTCCCAACAAAAAGTAAAGAGTTTTAAGAAATATATGAATCATTATATATCAATGTTCCAACTAATTGGACGTATACATGTATTAAGATTATGTTCCAACTAGTGGGACACCTTCTTTGTTTTTTTGTGTCATCCTATACATGCTTTTGTCTTTGGTGGAAGAATGATCGTATTTTCAATCTCTGATGGTACAATCCAATCTCTCATGTCATTGACAAATATAAATCATTAAAAACATATCAAATCATGAAAACAAAGCAAACCATGTGCAATTAATATTGCATTAACTACTAAAACTATGAAAATTTTAACACAAATAATGAATCATCATATAAAATTAGAAAAGTTAATCAAATATCACCTACTGTTTATATAGCCTCTATATACACCATTCTAAGCATGTATGAATAGTTGTAGAAGAAGCACAGCTCATACCAGGAGATCTTATATATATAATGTGCTAACGAGGGAAGTACGTAAAAAAATTAACATGATAGAAAACTAAATTCATTAATAAATATATATAGTTAAACATATGTCCAACTAGACATGATAGAGTTGGACATATATTCTACTAAAAACCAAAAACCTCATTTTACGTACATGATATCAATTTTACACTCCAGAGTTGATCAAACCACACTACACATATTTGGACAAAGTTGAACATATATCATCATAATGAACACATATTTGGACAATATGTCTAACTCTATACAAGTTGGACATATGTCCAACTGGACATAATAGAGTTGAACATATGTTCAACTGAAAATTAAAAACCTTATTTTACGTAAATGATATTGGTTTTACACTACAGAGTTGGACTACAGAATTGATCAAAGCACATAACACATATTTGTATATAGTTAGACATATATGATAATAATGAACACACATTTGGACATTATGTCCAACTGAAAACCAAAAACCTCATTTTACGTACATGATATCAATTTTACACTACAAAATTGGACTATAGAGTTGATCAAAGCACACAAAAAATGTTTGGACTAAGTTGGACTCAGTTGGATATATTTCATCATAATGAACACACATTTGGACATTATGTCCAACTCTAGACAACAGAATTGGACATATGTCTAACTATAAACTAACAATGTACAAACCAAGAGCCTTTAAACAATTGGGCAAAAAAATAATACAAATATGGAGATTGGTTGGACAAAAATACAATAAATAACTAGGAACCTTTAATTTCTCTTTTAATGATATATTTTTTGTCGAGAAAATTCATTCGAAAAATACCCCTGATTAAAATTTGACAACCAAACTTTAAAATTTTAAGTCATTTTATAAGCTACAATTACCCTGCAAATTAAAGTGTTTATTTGTGTAGTTTGATAAGTTTGTATGAGCACACTCATACTACTAACCCATTCATCCAAGGCTTTCTTCCTATCTCTTATACAATCTAGATCTAATAGATTATATTTGTAATTATCATAGAGTTTGAATTCTGGTGGGATATTACCTCTAATTCCTCAATGCAATCATTCTTCCATTTTGGGTGGTTGTCTTCTTCTATCTGTGGCATCAGGTTCCTTTGTCCTTTGCCTATTTATTTATCCCCTATGCGGGTCAAATGTTCATTTTTGATAAGCAACTGGTAATGAAATTTGTTTCATATGACCTTTTGGATTATAATTTCTAGTTCAGAATCAATCTCACTAATTACTGTCATTTCATCATTTTCTTTGTTTGAACAAAGTTTTTCATTATAATGCTCTTCTAATTCATAATTAGTTAGTGTTAATAAACTAATTTTTCTATATTTCTCAAAGTTCATGATTTTTTTCTCAAATTCTTTTCTAGATTCCATTAAATTGAAATTATATCTTGATTAGATTTTTCTTCTCATATTTAGGAATCAGGACATTTAAGCTCCTAGGTGGTTCTTTTTTAGTCCTTCTACGGTATCATATTTATGACCTGTAATTTTATTGTTTTTATATATATTATATACATTTTTTCTTGATTATGTAAATTCTATATGTATATCTTGTTGTAGTTTATTATAACCACATTTTATACTTCATTTAATAATTATTTTGTGTTTCAATTATATCATGTAGGTATTTTGTGTTTCAATTATATCATGTAGGTATTTTGTGTTTGATTCTTGGACTAAATACATTTCCTCTGTTAAAAATTTAAAGTTTTAAATAATGTTGCTTGGTTGTTTGCTACACTTACTAGGCTTACATCTATTTACAACTATTTTTTTTTCTTAAAACATTATTACTTTCCTAATATAATATCATGAATTATTGCCTTCATTACTTGGATTTTATCTTTTACTTTTCTAACTTTTTCCTTATTAGAAGTTTTTTCTTCATGGTCTATAAAAATAAATCTTGACATATTATTATTTTTAACAATATTAATTTTTCTTTCTAATAGTAGGTTTTTTTAAATATCTAAGTATCATTCCTCATGTAATTCAAAATTTGTTAGTATTTTTGGTTTTATTATTTGTCCAAGTTCCGTAAAGGTTTTTTCTATTTCTATTAATTTATTTTGTCCATAAATTAAACTATTATGACTATTTATTAAAAAATATATATCTAGATAATGTGTTGAAAATAGTTGATTTCCTTCTTTCATTAAATATTCTCTTTCAAATTAATAAGCTAAACTTAATATTTGGTTTAGGTTTTTATCATGAATATTAATAACAAACCTAAGATATGTTATAAATTTAAGCTTTTGGTATCCTATGTTGCCATGCATCATTCTTAATAAAGCATCTTTATTATTTATTATTATGTTATCTAGTAATGCTATTTTTATTGATGTATACATTTCTTCTCTAAAATGAGTTTGTATTAATATTTGAATGTATTCTAAACAGATATATCCAATTTTTCTTTATTGTTTTGGGAAATTTTGGATAGTTTATTTAATATAATTTTTTTGTTAATTAATTGTACATAACATTCATTTTGCACATGTGATATTAATGTTTATTTTCTTATTACTTGTTTCATAATAAATTATGTCATTCATAGGGAATAATTTCTTTAGAGATGAAAATGACGGATCTTTAAATTCATCTCATTCTTTAAGATTTAATTTATTTTTATTTCTTTAAATTTATTTTTACTTATTAATAATTTTTGTGAAAAACATCATGAGATGTCTTATGTTTTTAATTCTATCATTCATTGGTTTATTATTTCTTTTTTCATTTTATGAATGTTATTATTAACTTATATTATATTTAACTTTCGTCATATTTTAAGGATATTTTTGAATTTTTTAAAATTTTAAGAATATTTTGGAAAAAATACCTCTGATTTAGATACTTTCACTTATACACGCGCCTAATCAAAAGAAAAAAAGTTAGAATTAAATTTATTATTTTATTTTCGTTATGTTTTAAAAATATTTTTGAATTTTTTAAAATTTTAAGAATATTTTTGAAAAAAAATATCTCTAATTTAGATACTTTCACTTATACACAGGTCTAATTAAAAAAAGAGAATTAAATTTATTATTTTGTTTTCTTTATATTTTAAAGATATTTTTAAATTTTTTAAAATTTTAAGAATATTTTTTAAAAAAATGTCTCTTATACTTTCACTTATACTGTTATACACGGGACTAATCAAAAGAAAAAAAGTTAGAATTAAATTTATTATTTTGTATTTGTACGTGTAATAATTATTGAGTGGACTCAACTCAACTCTTTAGTACCCAGCCCGGCCCACTGTAATGAGACAGGAAACTTTTATTTTGATTCTCCTCCCTCCTTTTCTTTTTTGTTTGGTTTCCCGAAACAAAACAAAATTGTTCAAGTTGCATTGAAAGTACACAAGTAATTAAATAAAACTTAACAAAAAATATGTGTTATCCAATTAATTCTTAAATGTGACAAATTACCTCCCATTAATTATAGTAGTTCATATCATTTATATGTCTAATATTTTTTTTAACATTTTATAAATATAAATAATAAAAACTAATATGTTTTATCTTATATCACAACAATCAATAAATGCAAGAATCTATCATATTTTCCTCGTTCCTTTTACGTCCATACGAAAGTATACATCATGGCCTTGAAAATAACTTTCTTATTTGGTGATAATATAGTATTAATCACTTTTGTTATTATCATTAAAAGTTTTAAAATATAATTAATAATTCTAGATGAGATTAATAGATTATTTTTAATTTTATCAAATTATAATTTGTAACCTACTCACAACGATCATATAAATAATCACATATCAAACTAAATGTAAAAATAAGCAAATAATATGAAATTTTTAGGTAAAAATAACCTAAATTAGAATCATAATCTAATAAGAAAACAATCGGTCTACCAGACTATCTAATCTTTCCACTATTAAAATCAAATGTATAAATAAAAACTCAATTTATACCACCTTCATTGGGAAAATATTTTAATGTATTTTACTTATGAACTCTCCTCTATTTTCATAGTTTTTAAGACAAACATGAGCGGTATCCAACCCAATTTTCTAATTAGCTCATCACCAATCAGATATATTTACGAATCAACATGTAAACAGAAAAAGCACAAAAAAACAAGTATGTGTGTTATACAACGAATTTAACAAAAAATAATCTTAACTAGATCATTCAAAATACATCAAATAAATCAAATCAACTAACAAATCTTAAAACAAGCAAATTAAGTACAAGTTTAATAAAAATAACTTCTTTAAAATTTAATAATTGAATCAAATAATCCTGATGGAATAAAATTATTTGATCCAAAAATATAAGTATCTAATCAAGAAGAAGCTATATGAACATAAAAATATGAAATAAATTGGCTAATAACATGGGACATTAGATATACCGATCAATCTCCCTGAACTATCCCAAATACCTTATAGAAAAATCATTAATTGGCTCTACTCATGAATCAACTTATTTGATTATGTATATTATTACCTTAGCTATTGATGCTTGAGTTTTATATTTATAAAATAACTTGTAAGTGTACGAATCATTTTATAAGAAATAATAAGTATATTTTCAAAGTTAATCTAAAGATGAACTACACGATTTTTAAATAATTTAAAAAATTCTTAAAAATAAAAGAATAAACCTAAACATTATATCACAAAGTTTGAGTTTTAAAATATCTAAACTAATAACACAAAATAAAATATAGATTTACCAAATATTTAGACAAATAAAACTTAACACTCAATAAAGAATTTATGGAATATATTAACCACTTAATCATATTTTCTCAATATTAATTAGGATATTAAATATATAAATTAAGATTATTAATTCTCTATTATATATACAAATAGCACCTTCGATCACATCTACTATTTGTTATTAATTAAATTTATTTAAGACCTTCAGTCGGGTTTATTAGTTAATTTTAATTAAATTAGGTTTTTTAAGAAATTCACAAACCATTTAATTTCCGCATTTGGTGTTCTAACAATTTAAACTTCACTTAAGGTATTAAAGTTATATTTAAAAATTTAAATATCTGAAAACTTATTTTCAGATTTTAAAACTATTAGAAAAATATGTGGTCAATATATTTTCAACTAGTAATTCTTAATTTTTTTTGAAATATAACATAATTCTAAATTAGATCCAGATAATGAAATCTTATCTAATTTTTATATTTTAAGTTAACTACGAAAATTATGTAATTACTATATTTTTTTGGAATAAATTTTGTAAAATTCTTGAATAGAAAATAATATTGAATTCATTTTATAAAAATATTTACCTACTTTGTTATTTAACAAACATAATAACATTACTAATATCATATAATACTTTCAATTAAACATTCTTAATTTAATAAATTACAAGTAAATTAAATATAACATTCATAATAGCACATAAAATTAATTTAAAAATAGAAATATACATTTAAAATTTATACCTCGAATGTATTTTCCCAAATACAAAATTTCAGTACTAATCCATTATTTGAAAAAAATTCAAAAAAAATTACCAATACTATTAATTGAATTGAAAAAATTATTACATAAACTAAATTTATTCAACTCTCAAAATTGAGAGAAGAATTTTGAAACTAAGAAAACAAAAATAAAGAAAGAAGAAATGAGAGAGAACAGTTACAGTGGAAGTTGTAGGATCAAAAATATTAAAGTAAGGTATCCTATTTATAGGATTAAAAAACACTATAAAAGGGGAAAAATGGATCAAATCATTGCCTCTACGACATGAAACTTTCCACCACTCAGCATTCAATGATTTAATACGCATTGTAATCTTGACCCGAATCACTCGTGCCATGGCATACATTTTTCAATTGTCGCGGCACACATTAAATTGTGTATTTTTCATCTTCTTCTTTTTTCACTCCTTTTCAAGCTTGGTTGGAACGTATGTAAGGCTTATCTATGTATTGTCTCTTTATTCTTCTTTGGTTGTAATAAGTATTGTTAGGTATAAATATAGATTTTTAAAAGATAACAAAACTATACAAATACAAATATATTTCAACTTTAAAATGCATGTAAATTTTGTTATATTTTGTGCTTTTTAAGCATTCATCACACAACCCCAATCAACTTCTTGCTACTTTCTAGCAAGGAAAGCGAAAAACTAAAAAAATCTAAATAATTTAAACTATCTTAAATCATTTCAATAGATTGACATGGTTTCCTTTTACATATACAACAAGTCTTTAAATAATTATGTTACCTTAATTGACGAGTTTAAATCTCATAAGGGTTTTCAGGATGATACTCACAAATATCAAACTAAAATATAAAATTTTAAAAATAAATAACACATAAATAAATATATAAAGACATCAAATACTATTTCATGGGTTAACATCCTAAACATTTATAATTTATTATAATAATTAGTTAAAATAAATAAATTTATAGTACATGTAAAAAATGCATCAATATTAATTTACCCGATTTTAGTGTTTGGAATCTGAATTTGTTTTAACTCTAAACCTCACAAGTCATATTCTCAATATCACACTAATCCTATGAGTTCAAATATTCACTCAAAGGTGTATATGAATAGAGTTCACATAAAGAAATGAAATAATAAGTTCGTATATATAATTTAAAGAAGAATATATTCAAAGTAATGTATAAAATTGATCTCATGAAAAGAATCAAATGAAAAGATTTATAAAGACATCAAATACTATTTCATGTATTAATTAAAATCATCAAATAAAATTTTCAAGTTATATGCCTTTAAAAGATGAAGAAAATGAAATGACTTTTAGAAGATTTATTTCCTATATTTTTTGTATTAACCATTTCTCATAACTTTATAAGATTTTTGGGTCATAAAATTATTTTATACAATTCATTTTTTATTATATATTTTTTTCTTTCTCTCTCTTTTTTTAGAAATATTCTTTCTATTCTTTTAGAGAGAGATCTCTATTCAATTTGTACATATTTTGTATGATTTGGTGAGTGATTAATTTTGTTTTATTTTTTCCTGTTTCTATGGTGGCTTAGATAATTTCATATATATCTCTTTTTGAAAATCATGCATGAATGAAAAATAGCATATATTTTTAATTTTTACTTAAGTAATTCATTTTAAGCAATACAAATAAATATTACACCTTATTAGATGTAAAAAGTTCTAGCATTTAATGCAAAGTCTTATAGTGATCATCTAAATAATATGAATTGATAAGAAAGTGTTTAAAAGAGTAGAAAGACTTAATCATTTGCTTAATTACAATATTTTATCATCAAATATAAATTATGAAAAAACTAACTAATTATCACATTATTTCATGATAAGTTCAAGAAATTAATGTAATCATACAAAGACTTAATCATTTGCTTAAAATTAACTAAAAGACACGATAATTTGCAAGAATTTTTTTAAAATTAAGCCTAAAATTCTTAAACCAATAAAAATAAATAAATGAAAATAAAATAAGTGAAAATGCAAACTTATGTTGAAATATTTTTAAATTGCCTAAAATTATTGTAATTTTTCTTCTATACCTAACTTAGAATTGACATTACCTTTAATGTAATAAATGCAAATTAAAGATAAATAATAAACAAGAGATAATTTATCTATTTATTGTACGTGATCAAATATTAATGTCGAAAGTCAAATGCATCCATCATTTTAAATATTTTTTTAACCACACAGATAGTTTGTTGTGTATTTTTCACACATTTCAACAAACAGTTATAATTATAATAGTTTTAAATAATATGGTTCACATAAATAAAACAAAACAAATAGTAATAACACAAAATAAAATAAAATTAAAGTACATAAAAATTAAAGCCGAAATAAAGGTTAGAGTTGAGTTTTCCATGTCATTTGTATCTCTTTTCAAACCAAATAGTATTTAGGGTGAGAAAAAATTGAATTGAGGAAGAATAAAAAAAATTATGTGGGTTTGATTTGAAATACTTATTCTAGGGTTTTTTTTGCTTTAAAAATTCATAACAACAAAAATAGAACTAGAGCATTCAAATAGGGATTCATGTGTATATATGTTTTCCTTCAATTCAATTATTGCCAAAGAAACCCATGTTATGGATAGCATAAAAATCATAATGTAGTTCAATTTTGTTTTAAATACTAAACAAGTAACAAATAAAAATAAGAGAAAATAATAGAATAAATAAAAAATAAAAAATAAAACAAATACAATAAAATATTATAAATACATTATATAATAATATAAGTTAAATAAATAAATACAACATATACATATTATATAAATAACAATACAAGTTAAATATCACAATTATAGAGCTAAAATATATTACATAAGAATTAAGTTAAAAATGGTTAAAAATAAAGAAAAAAAAAATAAAATAATTAAAGTTAATAAAAATAAAAGTTGGTAAGTAAAATTCTAAAAATAAATTAAATTAATAAAAAAATATGTAAGTAAATTAAAAAAAAAAGAAAAAAATAAACTAAGATTTTTAACTTTTTTTTATTTATTAATATCTAAAGTTGACCAACAACTAAAATAGTTTTTTTAATAACATAAAATCTTTAAATTTTAATATCTTAATTATGATTTTTTAAAACTTTTAAAATTTAAAATATCTAAAATTAACTAATAACTTAGATATTTTAAGATTTTATTCTTTTAATTTTAAATTTTATTATTTAAAAATATCTAAAGTCAATCAATAACCTATATATCTTTAAATTTTTGATTTTATTTAAGAGATATTTTAGGTTTTATTCCAAAATTATTATTATTGTTTTTTTTAATCTTAAATAAATTAATACAATTAATTACTTAAATATTTTTAGATTTTTTTTTAAATATCTAAAATTTAAAATATCTTGAGTCAACTAATAACCTAGATATTTTTGGATTTTAAATATTTTTTAAAAAATAGAAATAATGAATATTTATATAACATAATTTGTTTTTAAGATTTTGATAAGAAAAATAAAAATGCTATTCCTCTTAGAAAACAACGTCAAAAATTTGATAATAAAATTATAAGTTTTTAGGCTAATACATCTCCAATAACAGTATCAAAAACTTGATTCTCAAGTTTTGTATTCATAAAATAGGTCACAAGTGCACAAATCACTTTGAAAGAAAAAGTAAGTATACTTATAAAGTTGATCTAAAGATGAACTGTGTGATTTTCAAATAATTTAATAAAGTTCTTAAAAACAAAAATTAAATCTAAACACTCTATCACAAAGTTTGGATTTTAAAATATCTAAACAAATGACATGAAATGGAAGATAGATTCAACAAACATTTAGTCAAATGAAATTTAACATTTAATAGAGAATTTATGCAGTAAATTATTTAGTTAATAATAGTTAATGAATATTAATTAGAATATTAAAGATAAAAATTAACATTATTTATTATCTCTTATATACACAATAGTGCATTCAGTCGATTCTTCTTTTCTAAGAGATTAACAAACCATTTAATTATCGCTTTTAGATGAAGCTAATAATTTAAACTTTATTCAAGGTGTCAAAGTTGGATTTACAAATTTAAATATTTGATAACTAACTTTCAAATTTTAAAACTTCAAAAAATATATTGTCAATATATTTTTAAATATTAATCCTTATAAAAATCTTTGAAATAGAGTATGACTTTAAATCATATTTAAATAATTACATCTAACATCTAAGAGTATTGCTCCAAATTAAATTCGAATAATTAAATCTTAAATTGAACTTTCATATTTTAAGTTTACTATAAAAATTATATAATTACTATATTCTTCTATAATAAACTTTCATTACTACAATACATGTCTTTTGTCTCGAAAATTTAGCCTCAATTTTTTTAAAAACTGAGTTCATAGGGTTTTGACCTTGATTTTTAAAAAACTAAGGCCATAGACATATCCTATAACCTCAGTTATTTAAAAACCGAGGTCATAGACATGCCTTTTGACCTCGGTTATTTAAAAATCGAGGCCGTAGACATATCATATCAATTTTCTCTCTTTTATAGTAAACACCAAATTTTTTTATCATTTTTTCCTATTTTTTTCCCTTTCCCTTTCCTTTTCTCTTTTCTTTTTCCCCTTTCCCTTTTCTCTTTTATTTTCCCAACCACATCATACACACATATACCTCTCTTTGTGTTTCCTTACCCTCATCCCTCCAACTACCTCATCCCTGGCCTTCCTCATCCCCTCAAACTCCCTCATCCCTTTCAACAAGCACAAGGGAAATCGTGACAAATTTAGGGTTTGGAAAGCATGAGAAGAACGATAAAGATCTAAGAGAGTGAGAGAAAGCGCGCTGCAATTTGTAAAAATCTTAAAGTATAGGTGAAGAAAGATATGGATGAAATGGTGGCGAAATCGGATTCAACACATACTTCTTAATAGCCAGAGGAAATTCCTTTGTTCCTGCTATGGAAATGACCAAGTGGTTTGATACCAATTAGTAAGTCATCATGACACCAAGCGATTGCCTTTATTTACGTGGATTTTTGTTTATGAATTTTAATTTTCGCAAAAGTTCTTTCGTATTCAAGATCCTTTTAGTTTTTATTCTGGTCAATTGTCTTCCTTATTTGTTTGATTAATTATTACAATAACATTCTAGTTACTTGAGATCAGAGAAACCCTAATAGTGATATTGGTTCCATAAATTGAAGTTTAGTACTACGTGGAATCTAGATTTCTCTTCCAAATTTGATTTGAAATGCTACACAAAAGCTTTAAGCTAGCTAGATGGTAAATTCTGCATCTTATTCTTTCTTTGTATTTAACACTTTTGGGATTTTTTCTTGAAATTATAGGGTTCAAAGACCTTTGAATCTGATCCACTTTTCCTTGGGTTTTAAATCAGATTTAGTTCTAAATAACCTTTAGATAAACTATAACACCCTATCTCTCAGCTTTACCCTAACATGATTAATAATTATATATTTTTAATTTGTGCATACCTTATAATCTCGATTATTGATTGATCGAGGTCATAGACCTACGATTACGATTAAAAATTGAGACCATATGTATGTTTTATATTAATGTTTGTAGAATTTTTGAATAAAAAAAATACTTAATTTCTTTTATAAAAACATTTACCTATTTTAATATTCACAAATATAGTAACATTACTAATATCCTCGTAATATTTTCAACCAAATATTCTTAATATAATAAATTATCATTAAATTTAACATAATATTCTAACAACACATAAAATTAATCTGAAAATATAAGAATATTTTTAAAGTTTATTCCTCAAGCATATCTTTCTAAATATAGAATGTTATTAATATGTTATCTGAAAAAAATTTAAATGGGTTTATCAATACTATTTATTGAATAAAAAAACTATTATTATATAAATTAAACTTGTTTAATTCTCAAAATTAAGAGAATAAATTTGAAATTAAAAAAAAGATAAAATAAGAAAAAAAAACTAAGAAATAAGAAATAGGAGAGAAAACTTTTATATTGGAATGAGAAATACTGAAATTATGAATCCTATTTATAGTATTGAAAAATGTCACAAAAGGAGAGAAAAGTACATCAAAGGTTCATGTGCCGCGGCTTGCAAATTTCTACCATCGCGGCATGCCATGATTTTTTATGCGTTGTTATCTTGACCTAAACTACTCGCACCACATCATACATTTATCAGTGGCGTGACACACATCGAACTGCATTTTATTTCCCTTTGCGTCAAATTAACTCATAGGTGCTTTAAAACTTAAAATAAATGCAAGTAATAATATTTAAAAGTGACAAATTGGTTAGATTCGTTAGGATTGTTTGATTGGATTGTTTCATGTAACTTTTAAACATTTCTAATTGAAAATCATGGGACAACTTGACAAATAAAATTAATAAAAAACAAATTAAATACATGACAATGAGTTATAAGTAGCGGTGGATGTAATCAATTTTGTTTGGTTATTGTCTTAGTTTTTAAAAATCGATCGATGGTTTTAAAAAGTATTAAAATCTTATCAAACCAACAAACTCTTAAAAACCTAACTTCAAGTCTCTATAATATCGATTTGAAGAGGTTACTTTGATGGTTTTTGACTTACTATTTATTATAAAAAAATTATTTATAAAAGTATAACTTATAACTAAGAATAATTCTAAACATATCGTGCTTTCTTTTTATGTTACTATTTATAAATGTTTAATTTTATTATAAATTAATTTTTTTTAAGAAAGATGTTAAAATATACAAAATATTTCAAAATAAACGTGTTGTGAAGTCCGATAATAAAGATTGTCAAAATTGTTAAAATGTAAAAATAAATCTTATATCGAATTACTATGAAAAATTTACTAAAATATGTTTATATTGACTTTCAAAAAGAAAAAAAAAATTGTTTATTTTGTATTCACGTTATTAGATTTAAAAATTAAAATTTATAAAATATGATATATATATATATATATATATAAATATAATAAAATTAAAATGTATTTATAATATAAGTATTGGGTTCGATTTTTGTTGATTTTGTAAAATAAAAGCTTCTAATTAACTCGCCTATGTAGGTTTTATAAAAATTTAAAACACACTTTAGAGATTAATCAATCTATAAAAAATTTGTAGTTTTGGTTTAATATTATATTAGATTCAATCTGTTGAACAATCTTTGAAAAAATATGTCTAAAATATATATAGAATATTTAATATTCGAATCTTAGTTATCGAGTATATGTAATATAGTTACTTTTGAAAAAAATACATATTAAGAAATACATATTCATGGGCTACAATGAGATCACTAGATTATTTTTCAATTGCATGTGATAAATATATATATATATATATATTTATATATATATGAATTATCCAAAACATAAATATGTATATATGAATTATCCAAAACATAAAATTGCCAATAAAATATAGAATTATAATTATTTTTAGACTCACATTTTTAATATTATTGAATTATTTAAAAATGAAATAAAAAATTTATAATATAAAAATGAAATCCATATCACATTTCAATTTGTTATTTTCACACAAATGCTTTATTAATAATAATTTATATTTTATGTATTTTAATATGATAATAACAAAATTTATCATAATGAAATTATTATTTTATAAAAATATGAACTTAAAAATTGATACAAATTTATAGGATTAGGATCCTCTCATTATTTGTAATTGATTTTAAGATGCGTGTGATTTTAATAATTTTGATTATGGTTTTAAGTATGGTTATTTTACTTGTAAAATGTATTATTTATTCATTTTTATTATTAAAAGGTATACAAATACAAAGATTATTTAAAGAACTAATATTTTTATAAATGTTTTTATCATTTTAATAAATTTTTGGATTTACTAAAGTGATATTTTCGATATTTTATTTTCCTTCAAATACAACAAACTCATCATTATCTTTTTTTTTTACTTTTTTAATTAGATTTAAATTTTTACTTTTAACTCCTTTAAAAATATTTTTTTCTTCCTATAATTGATTTAAACTCAAATTTAATAATAAAATATTTAAATTTATCATTCAATAATATCTTTTTAATAGTTAAAAGAACTAAATAATATTTTTTAATAATTAATTCCAATAAATAAAATTAATTAAAAATCAATAAAATAACACCTAAAGTTTAATTAAATTTATTTAACAACTAATATTTTTATATTTTTTATCCTTTTTGGGTTTCCTAAAGTTGTATTTTGGATATTTTATTTTCCTTTAAATATAACAAACTCATCATTGTCTTTTTTAATTAGATTTAAATTTTTACTTTTAACTTCTTTACATATATATTTCAAATTTAATAATAAAATATTTAAGTTTATCATTCAACAATATATTTTTAATAGTTAAAATAACTAAATGATATTTTTTAATAATTAATTCAAATAAATGACATTAATTAAAAATAAATAACACCTAAAATTTAATTAAATTATTTTTCTGGCCCTTTATTCTTATTTTAAAATTTCAATTTTTCAATTTATATTAAATGTATGTTATAATTTGAAGTTATTAATAAAAAATAATATTTTAATTTTTAAATTAATAATACATGATTTAAATTTAATAAATAAAAATAAAAATTAGATATTGATACATCTCTTTTTTTAGGTTAATTTTAAAAATTGATAAAATATCTTGAAAAACAATTTAATTGATATCAAATAAATATATTAAAAATAAAATAATATTTTTATTTAAAATGTTAACATTAAATATGTTCCCAAATAAAAAAGAAAAAAAAATTTATTGAAAATAACCCCACCCAAATTATATCACCTTTGCATTCGGCCTCATTATTCCAAAAAAAAAATGTACGAAGAGTTTTCCTTTACTTTCCCTCTCGTTTCTTTTAACAGCCTTCGTTTTGAAATGACTTAAAATAAAAACATATATTCTCGTTTTTAAATGGTATTATATAAATTTTATTTTGTCACATTTATTTTATATTTTTATTCATTTTCTGAGAATCATTTTAGGTACAGTATTCTTCTTCTCCATCTTATACTCTGTGTAATGCAGGAAACGAGAGCTCCGGCAAAGGTGGAACGTAAAGCCGAGCTATTCCAACCCCACCAAACCCTAGACCTCGAAAGACACGGAAAAGGTTTGGGTGGACTCAATGACTACGATGACGGAACTTATAACTCGGCCAAAGAATTCGTTTTCAACATTGATCCCAGTTTGCTTATTGACCCTCGTTTAGTCAAGATTAGTCAAGTGATCGGTGAAGGACCTAACTCTATCGTCTTTGAGGGATTGTAGGTCCTCTCTTGCTCTGAAACTGTCTGTGCTTTTCGTTTTTTTTTTTTTACTTTCCGTTTAATTTTAGATCATTCACATTATTCGCATGTCCCTAAATTCTGGTGCCTTTTGCCTATGCTTTTAATTTTGTTTAAGTGATATTTCATTTATTCTCTTAATCTTTCAGCTAGTTTTGACTAACTTAATATTGTCGTAAAACAATATATTTCAATGCCTTTTCAGTTGTTGATTGTAAGCTACTAATATCAAACACAATCAAAGGTGCAAAATTTCAGTTCTAGAATTGAAACTGGCTGCAGGGTTGAGATATTGATTGTTGGATTTTGGACTTAGGTCCAAACGGGTCATCCATAGGTATACCCGATCCAACTCATAACATTTAGATGAAAAGTTGCAATAGTTTAGTGTCTCTTTTGATAAAAGACATGTTAAAAAGCTGCAACTTTTAAAATTCAAATGCTATAATTTATGTTTAAATGTTGTAACAATTTGTACGTAGCTTTTTGATAGTTGTAATTATCTATGAACAAGTACTTTGGTTCCAAAGAAGCATAATTTTGGTCAAAATCACAACTTAACAGAGAGTTGTAATCCAATTTGAATGGGTGCATAGCATTTTATAAATAGGTCATTTATTTATACCATTTGTGAGGAGAAAAAAATAAGAAATATGATTTTCTTTTCTTTTTACTAACTAAATATTGCGTAAAACAATATATTTCAATGCCTTTTCAGTTGTTGATTGTAAGCTACTAATATCAAACACAATCAAAGGTGCAAAATTTCAGTTCTAGAATTGAACTGAAACTGGCTGCAAGGTTGAGATATTGATTGTTGGATTTTGGACTTGGTCCAAACGGGTCATCCATGGGTATATTCGATCCAACTCATAACATTTAGATGAAAAGTTGTAATAGTTTAGTGTCTCTTTTGATAAAAGACATGTTAAAAAGTTACAACTTTTGAAATTCAAATGCTATGATTTATGTTGAAATGTTGTAACACTTTGTACGTAACTTTTTGATAGGTTGTAATTATCTATGAACAAGTACTTTGGTTCCAAAGAAGCATAATTTTGATCAAAATCACATCTTAATAGAGAGTTGTAATCTAATTTGAATGGTTGCATAGCATTCTATAAGTAGGCCATTTATTTATACCATTTGTGAGGAGAAAAAAATAAGAGATATGATTTTCTTTTCTTTTCTCTACTAAAGACAAACAAAAAAAAGACTTTTGGATTGTGAATTGATAAGTTTTAATCCTTTCCAGTATTAGCATTTTTTCCGTTGATTGTGTTAGGATTTCATGGACATAAAATATTTAGTATACGATCCGTCTTTATTTATTGGTAAAAGGTAATCATCAAACATTGAAATATAATTATTGTTAATTATTATATATTGGTATCAGAGCTATTACGAGGGATATCGTGTTTGTATATATTTGAATACATGAATTATATAGAATTTTTTTTATACGTAACCTTTAATTAAATAGGTTTTTATTTTTTTAAAGAATTTTTAAATGAAAGTTATAACATTAAAATCTACATTTCATAAGTTTTCTAACGATATATTATTTGAAATTTTTCATTGAATCACAAATAGTAAGAAATTTTTAATTTTTTAATATTTTATTTATGAAACATAATTACGAATATGAAAGTCTTCATGAATAAGTTTTCATGTATATTTTTATATTATCGGTTCCTTTTATGTGTATAGCTTTGAAATTAAGATATGCATATATTTTATTTGATGAGGAACTTGATATTGAATATTAAAATATAAGCATAGTAAGATTTATATTGAATCTATACACGAATCAAGTCATGATATATATCAAAATTATAAATTAATTATTCTATATTACAATTTGTGCTTAGTATGTATGTAACAAGTATGTAGAAATTTTCATGACTATTTGTAAAGTCGTAATCCTTGATAAAATATCATAAAAATTAATAACATATGTTAAAGAGTCTTGACCTTTGATGAAAAGTTATGATTTAGTTGTGATCATATGTGAAGAGTCATGGTTATTGATAAAAGGTCATAACTCTTGGTGAAAGGTCGCGACTTTTGATAAAAGTTATGACTCTTGGTGAAAAATGTAATTAATATTTGAAATTAATTATATTTTCTTATATACATATATTTTGTGATTATTTAATGACTATTCATGTTATTGTTTTACTAGAAATATTTGCAAAGCATATTTTGTTTGTGCAATTATTTTATGAACATATAATTACAATATATCATGAAATTATTCATGACATATGTATAAATATTATGTTAATTGGTAGTTATTTTGGTTGAAAATTTATTTTTCCTTGTACCAAATTTTTAGAGGATAAATTAAATAATAATAAAAATGGTCATTTAGGTATAAGAGATGATTATGAGCATAAATTTTTTTCAATCTTGTGACTTTTGATTTATTTTTAATAAATATTTATATTTGAATAGAAAAATTATATATGTGTAATGCTAATACTGTATATATATTTTATGTGTATATTTTTATGAAAGATATGGTTTTCAAAAACATTGTGACAAATCTGGTAAGGGGTAAGAAATTATATGACGACAATTATGATATTTGGTCCTGTAAGATCTAATATCTCCTTACGAACAAAGTGTCTTGAAACATTTGACCACATCATGGTGAGGCTTGAGGAAGGAAACATCACTCAATATTGCTGCGATGCTGATACCTATTAGGCATGGGTTGACAAAGATTGTAGTGCATGCTATATTATACTGAGGGGCATGCAAAACAATTTTCTTGACGAATTTGAGTATTATGAAATTGCTTATGAGATGTGGTTGGCCATTAAACAAAGGTTTCTTGTCACTTCCTTGACTCAATTATGGGGCTTGACTATGAAGTTTGATTCCTATAAGAAGAAACCTAATCATATAATTAGGCAACATTTAAGAATCATATTGGGTATGATCTGTGATCTTGTTGTTGATGGTCATCACCTTATTGACAAACAACAAGTTTAAGCTATAATTTGCTCTCTTCCACCTACTTGGGAGCGAATGAAACAAAACATAATGCACCATGAAAATGTAAAAACTTTCAATGACTTTTCACGTCACTTAGAGCTTGAAGAAGACTACCTAGAGGTTGGCTATATTGATAGCTTTGCTTTGGATGTTTATTCTAGCTCACGCAATACATTTGGGTCTAAATGCAAAAGAGTTAGAGATGTGTCATGAAAAAGAGGAGGAGGAGGTGGTAGATATGCTCAAAAAGGAGATAAGTCAAAGCGTAAGAGAGGCACGAGAAGTGGAAAAAAGAAAGACAAATCAAAACTGATATGTTTTAACTACGGTAAGTCACGATACTTTTCTCGTGAATGCATTGAGCCAAGTGAGGTATATCCTAACTTATTTTCTTACTTTGTATGCTTTGTATCTAATCAAGGATTAGTTGCTCATTCTCCTCATTTTTCGGGTTGTAGACTTAGAAGCAACTGGCCATATATCAAGGAGAAGGGATGGATACGTAGAGTATCATCGAGTTCCTAGAAGAATTTATATAGGGAATGAATCTAGTGTAGAAATGCTTGGCGTTGGCACTTATATATTGGATATGAGTGATGAACACATTTTATATTTCCATGATGTCTTGTACATTCTTGGAGTTTGACAAAATCTACTCTTAGTTAGTAGTATATTAAGTTTAGGATTTGTATTTAAGTTTGATGAACATGGTTTTAATATTTGTTTGAAACTATTTACATTATATATTATATTTGAGGCATGTTCATATATAATTTCTTGCATTTTGAAAATATTGGTATAGTACTCACACATATGTATGTTAGAGAAGTATGTCAACAGGTTAGATTGACTTTCTCATATGAATAATCATCTTATGGCACTTATGTGGGAGTGAGCAAAGATGAGGCACATTAAGCTATTATTGCGATAATAGCTAATTATTGAGTTAAAGTATCGCCTTGGTTTTCACGTAGAGATCTAGATGAGATCTATTTAGAAATGATTGATAATGGGTATATCCACCATCCATTAGACCTGTATCTAGTAACAGATGTGAGTTTTAAAGGCATTTGTTACTATGATGGTATATTTAAAAGCTTAGATTAAGTGCTATAAAAGCATTGAAATCAAGATCCGTATAGTGTTTTGAGTATTGACATGGTCCTATATGTCAGTAGTATAATTCCATTGTAACACGTATTTCATACTACATGTGCTAGTGACCAAATATGGAGGTGAGTGAATGAATTCTTGCTTCGTCACTATGTGAGTCCTATTAATCATTATAAATGATCCTTGTGTCCTTTGATTATGTCACAGAGTAAGAAATTGGTGTCAAGCTATTTTAGCATGTTATTTATGGTCATGCTAGATTTGACATATGAGACTTGGCTTGAAAAGCTGTCAATTCTAAGCAAAATGATATGAGGACAATGGGAAAATTATTTGGGATCACATATGTATTTTATATTCATTGTCGACAACTTGTATCGCATCAATTGAGATGCAATATATGTATGAATATGAAATTGAACTTATGAGAGGTTAAGTATGATTCATTTATAAGGGATCAGAGTTATTGGCACTTAATGTCATTAGATGAATATGGGGCATTTAGAGACACTATATATACACACTAACATTCTTGCTTGTATCGATAAGAGTTGACGTCTCTATGTTGACTCAGAATGAGGTTGCTAGTATATAGCTCCTTCATATAGGTGTTTTTCAATGATCGCATGAACAATTACTTGTATGAACTATTTTGTGAGTATGGTAGATATGAGAAGAAATGACAGCATCATGTACTCCATGTGCGAGTGGGAGATGTTGGATTTTGTACTTGTCAAATGGGTCGCCCATAGGTGTACATGATCCAATTCATAATATTTGGATGAAAAGCTGTCATGGTTTAGCATGTCTTTTGGTTATAGACATGTTAAAGAGTTGTAACTTTTTAAAGTTAAATGTTATGATTTATGTTAAAATGTTGTGACCTTTGTAAAAAGATATGGTTTTTGGATGGATTGTAATTGTTTATGAACAATTACTTTGGTTTTAAAGAGACATAATTTTTGTAAAAGTTACAATTTATCAAAGAGTTGTAAGCTTATTTGAATGAGTGCATAACATTTTATAAATAGACCATTTATTTATGTCATTTGTGAGGATAAAAAATAAGAGACATGATTTTCTTTTCTTCTCTCTACTAAAGACAAAACAGAAAAAAGACTTTTGGATTATGAATTGATAAGTTCTAATCCTTTCTGATATTATAGTTTTTTCTATTGATTGTATTGGGATTTCAAGCACGTAAAACAATGAATATATGATTCATGTTTATTGATTGGTAAAAAGTATTCATCAAATATTGAAATATAATTTTTGTTATTATATGTTAATTATTTTACATTGATGCCTTGCAAGCGAAGCATTATTGTCCATTTTATACTATATAAGTTGCAAATTTGATGGTTTTCCTTTTGATATCATCCAAATGATTGTTTCTCTACAAATGTATTGTATTTACGGTTGGTATATGATAGGTATCTTAACCGTGGATGGGATCATATGATTTATATTCTATAGCGAGATACATATAATGTAACAAAATATGAATGTCTTCAATTATTCAATGGGAAAATATTTTAAAAGGGCATTTAGCTATTGCTCCAGAATTTTTATTGATTCTTTACTCGGAGATTCTTCTATCATTAGCTCTGGAGGACCTAATGCTTTTTCACGTTTAAATTCAGTTATGACTTATGGCTATTAATTGACTACCCTTTTTCGTCTTTCAGAAAGGGGGAAAAAGGACTTTTTTTCTTCTCGTAATTAAATTGGCAATACATCTTCAATTTCAGTTCACTAATTTCTGTCATCCTACTTGTAAACATTGCATGACGATATAGCATTGAGGCTTCCAGGCAACAAAATAATTTCAAGAATTGTAATCATGGAAGCTTGTGTGTACTAATGGGCTAATTCTTCTTTTTTGGTTGAACTAATGGGGCTAATTTTGGCCAGCCTACATTAATATCTACTGAAATAGTTAAGGTGTGAAATTATGTGATAAAGTATGGTAGCTTTTAGTTTTACATGGTAGATGTTTCTTCTGCCCGAGTTAGATGACAGGGGCCAAATACATGTTTTATATTTTTATTTCAATGGAGGGGTGCAAATGTTTGGCAGATACACTTTTATCGAACTATTTGTTGGGATTGGTATCTCAAAAACCATATTAAAAAGAAGAAAAAGGGTTTTTGAAGTTGAAGAGTGAAATTCATATTGGTTAAAGGTGGCTTTTGATATCTTTTGAAGAAAGTCATTATAATGAGATGTTCTTGCATATTAATATTAATAGGAATATGTAAGAGTAGATAAAGTGTGATTTTTGGGTTTCCTTGAGTTCATGACCCACCTTCATATATATGTGATATTAGATGATCATACGGAGTAACAAATACACAAGTTATGCAAATGTTTTGTTGCATGGCTAAGCCAAAAAAAGGAACATTATGGATATTTTTGGTTTTTTGTTTTAGTTTTGTATGAATATGAGTTTTTGGGTGTAATGGGGCTGAGTTTGAGTGATATTTTGGGATCATGTCATCCTAGTATTACTCTCGTCTCTTGGGATATATAGTGTATTGGGTATTGAGTTAAGACTTATATTCAATAAGGGATTAAGATTTACAAACCATGTTAATTTCTTGTGTCTTGTTTTCTTGTTGATTTTTTGCTTCCGCATTTGTTTGTAGCTTTTGGTTATTTTTGCATTTCCATTGTGCCCAACAATTGGTATCAGAGTTAATGGTTGGGAGATCTTGGTTTAAAGAAGATATGGAAACAAGGCCCAGAATGGTAACATCAAAGTTATATGGGTACAAAAACAGCTTCTTAAGGTGTACTTGAAGAAGTAATGGTATATCTTGAAAATAAATAAAGATGGTGACATTAAATGTCATGTGAATAGGTTAAGACGATGTGTTTCTGAATAACTATGGGTTGGTATGAAGATATGAGATGAAGATCAAACAATGATTTTGTTATCATCGCTGCATGAGTCATATGATTTATTATTGTCTTCCTTAATTGAGGGAAAAACTACACTGGTGGTAATGAGGTGCAATTGACTAGTTTTGCACGTGGAGATCGTCTTGCTTTGAAAGATGATTCAAAAACAAGCTCGCATATAGGAATAAGTAGATCTAGGAAGAGATATCTAAATAGAGATGAAAATTGGTTCACGTCTCATCTAAGATGTGACATTGAGTGTTTCTATTGTCACAAGAAAGGACGCATTAAAAGGTGTTGTAATAAAACATTAAAGACCATAAGAGACCTTGATGAGAAGAAAATACAAGGTGCTAAAAGAGTAAAGGTAACTATAATGTGTAATAGCATGAATGATGTAATTTGTGTGACAAAAAGTACTAGTTTTTGGGACGATTGGATTTTGGATTCTACTTACTCGTTTCACATGGGTGCAAACAAGGAGTTGATTGATAGGTACAAAGCTTGTGATGCTGGTGATGTTGTGATGGATAATGGTTTAAGGAGCTATTGGAACGGGTACTGTGAAGATAAAGATGTTTGATAAAATTATCCGGATATTAGGTGATGTCAAACACATACCCAACTTAAGAAAGAATTTGGTTTTGCTGAGTAGGTTGGATACTTTGTGTTATGGTTTTTCTACAAGGAATGAGTTTATGGAGGTTGATAAATGTTCCTTTGTTATTATAAATGGGAAGAAGTTAGATAACTTATACAAGTTGATTGGGGATCTTGTTGGATGTGGAGCTACAACTGCCTCTAAAGACAAGGTAAATTTTGGTGAAAAGTTGAACTTAAAATCCTATAATGATGGTAATGTGAAGCAAGAAAAATATGTCAAGTTCAATTAAGAAGAAATGGTTCTCGGGGGTAAGAATATGGTATTAAAGATTTGCTCTCAAGATGGAGTAAGTCCAAATACGATTGTCTTTTATTGAAGATAAAGAGGTGGGTGTATCCTACTTGTAAATGGGGTGCAATGAGGGAGGGCACGTGTAAACATGCCATAAAATGGTGCTTGTTATAGCTTTTGAGCTAAGGTGGAGATTGTTGGGATTGGTTTTCAAAAGTCACATTAAAAAGAAGAAAAAGAACGGTTTTCGAAAATGAAGAGTAAAATTCATATTGGTTAATGGTTTGTGAACATGCCACAAAGTGGTTCTTATTGGTAGCTTTTGAGTTAAGGTGGAGATTGTTGGGATTGGTATCTCAAAAGTCACATTAAAAAGAAGAAAAAAAGGGTTTTTGGAAGTTGAAGAGTAAACTTCATATTGGTTAATGGTAACTTTTGACATCTTTTAAAAGAAGAAGAAATAAAGGGTTATTGTAATGAGATGTTATGGCATATGAATTTCCTATAAGAATATGTAAGAGTTGGTAAAGTGTGATATTTGGATTGCCATGAGTTAATTATCCAGCCTTATATATATGTGATATTAGATGATTATGAGTAGTAAATACACAAACTATGTAAAGGGTTTGTTGCATGGCTAAGTCAAAAAAAAAAAAAAAAAAAAAGAACATTATGGATATTTTGGGTTCTTTACTCTTGTCACTTAGGATACATGGTGTACTCAGTATTTGGTTAAGAATTGTATTCAAGAAGTGATTAAGATTTGTCGAACTGAGTAAATTTCTTGTGTCTTGTTTTCTTGTTGATGTTTTGATTCCACATTTATTTGTAGCTTTTGGTTACTTTTTTGCTTCCATTGTGCCAACACTGTTTATCTTTAACTTTTGTGCGATTAATTTTCTTGATTCAAATGGATCCCAAAATATTAGGTCTACCTGAGTGTGTCATTTCTGAAGTTTGTAAAGGACACAGTTGTAGGATGTGCTGCAGTTTTGGGCTGGCTGTTCTGCACTATACCCTCTCCATGCAAGTTATGAATTGATAGCTTTTAAGTATTACATAGAGATTTAAAATGTGCAGTTATTTTTATTAGATAATTGCTATCTTTCCTATTAATTTGAGAATATTAAATCAGTTGGTGATACCCAAGAACTGTTACATTTCAAAATGAAAGATGTTGGAGAGATTTAGAAGTTTGCATATGTCAAGACAAAGTCAATACATTATACTTATGTGATTACATTTGAAAAGAATGAAGCCTAATGTCAATAGAGGTCTTCATGGTTTGTCTATTGGTGTATAAAAGGAAGATAATGGGATGACAAGGTTGAAAGGCAATATGTTTCATGGTTCCAGATGCTAGTCCCAAAATTTGTCAGCAGGGCGAAGCAAACTTTGTCATGAAAGTGTGGCAAGGCTTATGTTGCACCACTAGGTGTGATATGACTCACGGCTGAAAGTGAAAGAGCACCTATAATGTAAAGAACAGTTGTGCTCCTTTTGATTATTAGAATGGGCTTAACTCCTCTTAAAGGTTCTGCTTAAGGAAAGTGGAAGATATAAAGAAAGTGAATAGCTCTACGCAGAGTAGCAGAGAAGGAAGTATGTCCTCATCTCCATGGGTGTTTCAGTTTCAAACAAATTTACTTATTATGCTTGATTAACGGTTATTGAGATTGTTGAAATTTTGATTTAGAACTTCTTGAAAGCTAGCTGATGTATGGCCGCATTTATGACAAACTCTATACATGAAGTGGCTTCTTTATTTTTGATTTATGTTATTTTATGTGTCTCTGATTGATAAAGTGTTACTTAAATCTTTGTTGTTCAATTCTGTAATTGTGGAATTCTCTGTTGAGTAAAATTTAGAATACATAATTCTAAATTTATTAATATTATACTCACTATAATACCTTTCAAAGGCAACTCACAAATTGAAGAGAAATACAAACACTCAAAGAGAAGACTCTCAACTCACACCCAAACTAAAAATACAAAAACTTATTTATTTTTAATGGAATGATTAAACCAAATGCAAGGTAAGTTATTTATAGTCCTCACCATGCAATCTACACCACACAAATATAAAACTAAGAAATAATCCTAACCACATAAATATTATCTACACACTTCTTTTTTCTACAACCTTTAACTACTCTATTTATTCATCCTTCAACTACTTTATTTATTTCTCTATATTTTTTATTATTATGTTAGTGTTGATTTTCAACATTCTCAATCATGAATGTCATAACAATTAATACAAATGTTTGTTGGGTTGTGTTTCTAGGTATAAATCTAAGCCTGTTGCGGTGAAAATTTTACAGCCAACCAGAACGTCAGCTGTAAGTATTGAATGCAAGGAAAAATTTCAGAGGGAGGTCACATTGCTATCAAAGGTTAAACATGAAAACATTGTGAAGGTATTCTGATTTACTTGTATTGTTTTGTGCATTCATGTGTCTATCAATACACATATTTATGTTTTGATCAGAATTTATTTTTCCTATTTGCGGAGGACTTCTGTGGTTTGTATGCGTTTGTCTAGAAAAAATGTTGCAATGCTCTTCAAATGAAGCAATTTAATGATCATTGAATGTCTAGTTTTCTGTTCTTACCATTTTATCATATTTTTATAAACTTGAAGGCCACTGTAAAACCTCTTTACCTCTTTCCTTATCTATTCATTGCTTAGATTCGGGACTCTAGTATTCTTGTAATTAAATGGCACTGATATTCCTGTTACATCAATGATCCTCAACATATTATTTAGCTGTCTTACCTCCGAGAGAGACTGTTTTTTTTTGTAACTTCTGCATGCGAAACATTAGCAAAAGAGCTATGGTAGTCTTCACTTAAAACAAACTGAAATTCCAGTGCAAAATCGGTATCATATAAGCATTGGTGCCCAGAGGTTTTTATGTCAAATTCAAATTGCTTCAATTTTAGACTGCCTTGTCAACTATGACTAATCAAAAGGTGATGCATGAAGCACTTACCTGAATGCTCTTTTTAAATATGAAAATTGAAAACTATTGATAGAAATAATGTTTGACTTTCTATGAAGACTGTTAATATTATTTCACAATCATTCTTGTTATGGTCTTCGAGCACCACCTTCTTTTGGATTTTCCTTGTTCAATATTTGATGGAAGAAACTTAATTGCACTATATACTCATTTTCTATGTTCTCTTTCTCTCCATATTTTATTATAGTTTTTGTATCATATGTAGTCCAACTTCACTTTATGGTGGAACAGTTTATTGGAGCTTGTGTGGAGCCAACTATGGTGATAATTACTGAGCTTATGAGAGGTGGTACACTCCAAAAGTACTTGTGGAGCGTTCGCCCAAGGACTCTAGAGCAGAAGCTTGCCATAAGTTTTGCTCTGGAAATATCTCGAGTTATGGAATACTTGCATGCAAAAGGCATTATTCATCGCGACTTAAAGCCAAGTACTATATTTTCTTTTTGCCATTGTCAGTTTGGTTCATTATAGTTAGTAGGCAACTCACAAGTCACTACTGATACTTATCCCTTTCTGCCCAAGTAGAAATACATGTAAATTCTCACCTGGCATCATTATAACCACACCCATCTTGTAAGGCAGAGTTTATCTTAATACAAATATGTTGAATAGGGGTATTTACAATCTCTTTTCATGAATCAAAATCTGTGGAATAAGGTATAGGCCTGATTAAAATTCTTTGACATAGTTTCTTTTTTGTTTTCTATTTTAGGCAATCTACTCCTTACAGAAGACAGGAAACATATTACATTGGCCGATTTTGGTCATGCTAGAGAGGAGATATCAGGTGAAATGACTTGCGAGTCTGGTACTTACCGTTGGATGGCTCCAGAGGTACTGAATTATCTTTCAGTTTTTCTTCTTTTTGTTTCATACACATCTAAAGCGGAATTTAGTTTCCTCATTTGCCTTCATGTAATCATGTACCTTTACGTCAACCAGTTATTCAGCATAGACCCACTTCCAATTGGAGTGAAGAAGAAATATGATCATAAAGTGGACGTGTACAGCTTCTCAATTGTTCTGTGGGAATTACTTACAAATAGAACACCGTTCAAGGGCAGGAACAACGTGATGGCAGCATATGCCACAGCCAAGGTAAGTTATGCATTTGTTCTTCATGTGGACGTTCCCTATTCTAGGCACCCATAATCTATCTATTAGACACAAGAAATTGTTTGATCATACCATTTTTTTTCTACACTTTGACTTATGTTCATGAAAACTGTTAAGTCCCACATCGGTCAAGGACACTACTTCCGTTGCATTTATAAGTCCTAGACAACTCTTCTTTTGTAAGAACTCTTTTAAAAGGAGTTAGAGCATAGATTTTTACATGATATTAAAACAAGGTTAGCTTCTTCGCCCATCAGTATTGACCAGGACCACCAGTCAATGTGGAGGGGGGTTGTTAAGTCCCACATCGACCAGAGACTCTGCTTCCTCTGCATTTATATGTTCTTGACAACCCTTACTCTATAAGAGCTCTTTTATAGGAAATTAGACCATAAATTTCTACAAAAACAATCTTCCATAACTAACTACTTCATCAAAATAGAGTAAATTGTAAAGTAACTTGCATGTTCTAGTAAATGTTTTTTATTTTATTTTCTAGGCTTTTAAAAATTTATTTTCATTCAGAGCTGACCAAATGAACTCATACTGTATGCTCAACCTTCAAGTCCATAGGTTCAACGTGTGGTTGGTTGGTGTATCTATCTATTTATCTAGCTAGTTAATTTTATAAAAAGTAATGTATTGGGATTTGATACATTGTGTTGCAACCTTTTGATGGTTTATAGTTTGATCTTTAGAAAGTGCGGCCTAGCTTGGAGGAGATTCCGACGGACTTTATCCCTCTCTTACAGTCTTGTTGGGAAGAGGACCCAAAGAACCGACCAGAATTTATGGAAATAATTATCTATCTGTCTAACTTCTTCCCAGACGAGGTTAAGCCTTCTACTAAGGTGGTTGAGATTGAACATCCACAAAGCAACATGAAGGGAGACTCTTCAAACACACCTACCCATCCTCTGATGAATGAGCCTGAAGAGAAGGTTAAAAAATGCCGGAGATCATCATTCGGGTTCCTCGGTTGCTTTGATTCTTGCTTCTTTAATTAATCAACCAGCATGGTAAGTCATATTTTTGAATCTATGAGGACTCAAGTTTCAATATATATATATATATATAAATACAGCCTTTGAAAGAGATGGGTTATCAGAGTAAAAACTGATTTTTCAATCTTTCAGAAAAAAATATATAGAGTTAGAGACAGGGGTGAATCAGAGATAAAAATATTCTTTAATGAAATTAAATTTTTACCTTCATTTTTGAATGCCAAATGATGAGCCACTGTTATAGTTTCTATGGTACTTAAAATATTTTATTTTTTCCTCTTTGCATTATTGTAATTCTTTTCTTACTCCAAAGATAGCCAGATTTGATACTAGCTCAGAAGAATGGACATAGAAGGTTTGATGACCTATTTGAACCTATGAATAGTAATATTAAGAGAAATGTTAATAATATCAGACGTTTGCTCTCATTTTTGCATATATTCCTTATATTGCGTTGAAGTGATTCATTTTTTTTAGATAATATTTACACATAATACAATATAAAGAGTGGATGTAAATTTATGAGTTTAGCATTTGTCTTAATGTTAAATATTTATTGTCGTTAGTACAGAGAGTTGAGTCATTGGATATCAAGAAGCAGAAACAATATAATCACTGATGTAGATAATCTTCACTACTTCTTATTATGAGCACTATTGTGATTTTGGATATTGCATTGGTCTTGCTAAGTATCAACAGGCCTTAATTGATTTTATAGTTAAAATTAAAGTGCCAATTTATTTGGTTCTTTTTTAGTTTTTTTCTTAACCTATTTTGACTTGCTAAATATATGTTCAAATCTTTACAGAATTATGTTCAATGCGGATTTAAAAATGTATGGGTAATACATGTCTATAATTTTTTTATGACATAAACATTCAACTTTTATATTTTGATGGCTTAAATAGGTTTTTTGTCTCTTAGGTTTTGGACCAATAACAAAAATACTCTAAATGTTTAACTTATCGCAAAATATCTTCAATATTTAATTCATTTAGAATTTATGTCATTCTAATATTTTTATTAATAGAGCTAGTTTTTTAATACTACATTTAAATATTAGTTTTTTTAATGAAAATAAACAAAAAGATATACATGTTAATAGAACTAAACGTCTGGGTCGTTTATGTATCAAATTAAAAATTATCATTTTTGTTATTATTACAAAACTTTAGAGATATAACACATATTTAAGACTTTTTAGTTACATATTTATATCATAATATTTTTAAAATATATATGCTAAACATTGCAAAAAATCTAACAAATGCTTAGATTTAAGTGTAAGAAAAATAAAAAAAGGTTGAATATAGGATTTTATAAAAAATGAAAGGATTTGAGTTTTGTGGGTTTTTTTATTTTATTTTTTTATACAACACTAATTCACGCACCAAATGATATGACATTATATGTGCTTAAGTGTTGAGTCACAGTGATATCCATTTTTTTTTATTTTAGTGGGATATTTTTACTTATGTTTGAGTTGGTATTTAATGGTATCATATTTAATAAAATATTATTTAATAAAAAATATATATTTATTTTATTATAACGTAAAAGAAAAAATGTTTATTTTTTATGTTAATTTTCTAATGCATTTACAATATATAGCTATGCAAAAAGTGAGATAAGAAAAAATTTAGAATTTTGTTAAAGGTGGTATGTAGTGTAATTTTTTATAATATAAAATAATTTTATAAGTTAATTTTTTATAATATAAAATAATTTTATAAGTTAATTTTTTTATTTTATTAGAGATTTTTTACACATAAGTATAATATGTGTTTTTAATTAAGAGTATTTATTGTATTTTTTTACTATTTCTTCCTTGAAACATTAACACCTTATTTTTTTCACTATTTTGAGTCTTAAATATATGTTTTAATGTTTTTTTTTACTCATTTTATATTCTTTAACACCTCTTTTTTCTCTATCACCTAAGATCTCAATAATTTCATCTATATTATGTTTTTTTTCCAATTGATTAGTTTAGATCGACAATTTTTTGTTTCCAATATTGTTCTTTTCTTTTTGACATTTTTGATATGTTTATGATATTAATATTTATTGTAAGAGATACGCATTTGATATGAATGATATATATTGACTTATATATATAAATTATTTTTTATAATGGCTCAATCTATTTTTTTTATACAAACTCTATATTGCATGTTGTTTTTATTTATTTTTCTATGTACAAAACTTAAAAATTGTATATTGTATTCATTAAAATAAAATATGTATAAAATTTGGATAAATATGTTAATAAATATAAAATTATTAAGATCTTAGAAGATAGAGAAATAAGAGAGGTTGAAGATATTATAAAATGAATAAAAAATATTAAAACATGTATTTAAGAATTTCAAAATAAAGGAAAAGTAAGTTTTAATGTCCTAATAGAGGGAATCTTAAAAAAATACTACAAATATCACATCAAATGCATATGTATTGTACATTTATAAAAAATCTTAAATAAAATGAAAATTGGTATTAAATTGATTTATTAAATGTGTTTGTTATTAAGGTATCACTCGAAAAATAAAGGTAAAAAATTATTTAAAATAAAATTTTGATTAAATTAAGACAGATAACCGACCATTTGTTAATAATATGTGTTTAGAGAAAATTACATTAGATGCTCACTTTTATCATAACTCTATTTTTCCTAAACAGTCACTTTTTGCCTAATGATATATTCAGTGGTACGATTGGATGCATTAAGTTAAATGCTGAGTATATAATAAGTAAACCCTATTCTTTTTTGGTTAACGTGGAAGATGGAGGGCAGCTAAGTGATGTACTGGTAAACATATTAAGTCGTGTTTATTACAGTGTTTTATTATGTAAAATAACAAGCGAAGATTATGTAGAAATTTTTAAATATCAAGAGAATTAGATTTAAATTGTATTATACACTTAATTCAGTTTTAATTTTTAATTTTAAAATTACTTGTTTTGATTTTTTTTCTTAATTTTAAAAAAATATTTTTTAATTCATTTTTAAAATATAAGAAAAATAAAGAAATAAATTAAATATTGGATTGCACAAATTTTTATAATATGTTTTAATAAGTTAAAAAACAACATAAATAAATTAGATATTATTTAAAATATAAAACTATTTTATAACTAATTATAATTTAATTTAATTTAATACAATTATATTTAATATATTAATATTTTTTATTGTACCGGTTGACACAATACATAATTTAAAACAATTTTTCACAAAAGTTATCTGTAATAAAAAAATTCAAAATTTGGAATTTTATAACTGTATTCATGATATGTTGTTTTGTGTTAGAGCATCTCTTATGGTGCAAAAGTTTACATTATATATTATATTAAAAAGTATATTTTTTAAAAGATTGAATAATTTTTTATTTTTTAATAATTATTATATTGAATCAATTAATTAATTATATATTATTATTAATTATTTAATTAATTTAAAATTATATTCTTAAAAAAATTAAAAACTCATTAATTAAAATATCATATTTATTATATGAATTAAATATTACATTTAATTGAATAAAATTTTATTCAAAGTGACACAATTAAGAACACATAAATATACATAATCATGTACAAGTGATAAATAATTTTAAAAATAAAGGTTATCGTATTGATTGATACAAATAATTTTTCTTAATTACTAGTTTATTAATAAGTTAGTTAAAATTCTTGAAAGGATAATTGTTATTGTTTTTGAAGAAAATAATATAAAATAATAAAATAAGTTGTAAAAGATATTGAGATATATGTTATTATGGAACTATTATCACCATATTGATACAATATGTATAAATACATTTTTTTGTTGTTTAATTGATTATTATTGATTTTTTTCTATCTTTTTATCATTCTTTTTTTTTTTGGCTAATACTTAGCCCCTTTTTGTAATAACTCATTCAACATTTCCTTTGGCTTTGATACCATAAGTGGCATCAAGGATCTCGAGGGTTAATCAAATAGGTAATACTAAAAAATGAGACAACAAGACTAAAGAACAAGTATATTATATTGAAAGGTTAGGCGTTTTAACCAACTATGAGTTTACAAACAATATAAATATTGAAATTAGAAAATGAAAACAAAAATAAAACACACTTACAAAGATAAATAAAACTTACATAAAGCTGACCATGAGTTCATAAACAATATAAATATTAAAATTTGAAAATGAAAATAGAAATAAGACACTTACAAAGATAAATAAAACTTACATCAACTAGAGGATATATAAGAAGGTTAGTTATGAAGATGGAAAGAGATAGGCGTATATGAGGTTTTGAGAGAGAATTTCTTGTAGAGTTTAAACAAGGCTTGGGTTTTGATTCAAAACGCATAGAGGTTTTGAATGCTTTTCAAAGAAGGGCTTAAGGCTTGCAAAAAAAAGGCTTGGTTTTGAACGAAGATGAGCTATCCTTTTATAGCCAAATTTTGCACTGTTGAAGACACTTGCACTTTTTGTGAACAATGTTTGGTCGCCAAATTTTTACTCTATAAGATGTCGTTACTATTTAGTGAACAATGTTCTTTCTCACACATTTTACTGTAGGAGATGTTTTGCACTATTGCTTGAATAGTGTGTTGTCAGTTATTCCTATAGCTGTTTTGTCTTTGGTGTCGATTCAATAGTGCTGGTTGTTGATGTCTTAGTGACATCCTATTGTTGTCACTATGATGCTGATGTCTTAATGATGTCCTGTTGATGTCACCATGATGGGCTCTGAACCCTTATGAAGCCTTATGCATTGGGCATTTACATTTTACAATAAATGGGATTTTAACCCTGATATAACTAAGTGGTCTTCTAACCCTAATACAAGTAGATGGGCTTTTAACCCTAATACAATTTAGTGGGCTTCTAACCATGATAAAAATTATGAGGCCTAAAGGCCATTTTACATGGGTTTTGAAGCAATCCATTTTTGGTGTGGAACTTGAATAGTCTTCCTTGTCATCCCTGGAGGTTCTAAATTGTCTGGTGTAGAGTTTTCGGACGTTATGCATCATGTTTTATCTTCTGGTAATGGTTGCATGGTGTCCAAATGTTCTTCTGTTCTAGTTGTAGTAAGTAATGCATTTGCATTGGCCTGTTGGGCCAAGAGCTGGTGTTAGGTCGGCTGAAGTTTTTCATGCCATTCTTCCACTACCAGTTTTGGAATTGGTTAGGGGATATTGGGTGTTATCCACCATTTGATTTGATTCACCTTTCCTGGATCATATACATGTTTAAGGGATGATTGATATACCCAAGGAAAATATGATTTTGTAGGAAAGATGCATAAGGTTGTGAACCTTCTTTCACTCTTTATAGGTTTAAAGAGTGTTTTGAACAAGTTATGACTTGCTTGGATTCTTGGTAAGGATCGAAAGGACTTCCACCAATGGGTATGCATCCAAGGAATTTTGGTTAGTTTAATGGTTTTAAAATAGAATTTTCGGGATAAGGTATATTCTAGGTTTTGGATTAATGAGGTATCAAACCATTTTGGTTTATGATCTTGATAATCAATAGTTTTGAAATGAAAGTTTTGAAGTTTGGATGAATCCAAAATACTTTGATAGTTAGGAAGTCATGCAAGGAACTTCTCTTTCCAGTAGGGTCGGTTAGATTTTTCCTTAAGTAAGACTCTACTAAGGAAAGTTGTTTTGTACCAATGAAAATCACTGAGTTTTTGACACCGAAGGTTTGGAAAGAGTTCATCATTTTTATATTTTATATGTGAGGAGTCACCCATAAAATGCAATGATATTTTCAATATCAAAGTTGATATTGCATCTTGAATAACTTCTCCATTATGATTGAGAATGGGTTAACCATCCTATCTAGTTTGGATAACATTTAATACATCCCACCATTATTGCTTGGTAAGATGGAAATCCCACAATCCTTTTAGTTGGCCTGAGAAGCCAACTATGAGGAATTCAACAACTATTTTGTCTGAAATTTCAGACCGAGTTTCACAAGCATTTGACGCCATAGTCATTTTTTGTAATAGGTTTAAGATTTTTTCATCATTCATGCCATCAATATTCCATTGATACATGGATAAAGCATTATATCGGTTTTGTATGATATTTTTTGCCTGGGTTCCTAAATCTATGGACCTAGTAGGTTTTATGCTCATTAGGTTTTGACAACTTAATGGAACAATCTTAGGAGACAGTTCTTGAGACGTTCCTCTATCAAAGTTACTGGCAGCTTTATGTAAGATATGGTTACTCTGTGATGGTTTAAGTTATTTTGGAATACGAGCATCTAAGTGTAAGACACTAATATTCTGTGGTTTTTTTATGGAGTTTTTATAACCCTTAGACCAGTGTTGTAGCTGGTAATTTCTTGGAAGGTTTCCTCGTTAGAGATACTAGTATCTATGTGTGAGACACTAAGACTCTAGAGTGTTGTTTTGGGTTCCAAATCATCATCCAATAACTTTTCAAAATCTTCCATTATGATTTCTTCAGTACTGATTTTTGAAATAGAAGAGGGTTTGATTTCTCTCTTCTCGGAAATGGTTTGATATGTTTATGGTGTGCTAGTGTTAGAATTGGAGTCAGTAAACTCTAGATTATTTTCATCAAGGGTATTCACATCTAGAGGTAAGATACTATTATCATGAGAAGTGTTTTGAGTAATTTTAAGAGATGATTCTTGAAATGTTTCCAAGGTATTAAGGTCTGATTGTGAGATGTCAATATTCTTTGGTGTTGTGGGTTTCTTTAGAACTATAGGTGTGGCTATAGAACCAATATTGTTGTTAGAGTTATTAGTTTCTAACTTTCTCATTTGATTTCCAATGGCTTCTAGGAATTCCATTTAGAGCTGGAGGAAACATCTATTTTTTGGTTTGGATGTTCTAACCTTGTTAGCTCTTCTTGAAAGGTAATATTTTTAATACTTGATCACCGCACAAATTGTATGTGCAAATGAATACGCAAGTATACATATTGCAACAAGTAATATAATGATAAAAAAAGATCATTTCCACAGAGATTATTTTATTATAAACTAATTTTTAAAACTAAAAATAATAAAAATCAATTTTTTTTGGTGTTTTAATATTTTAATGAAGCAAAATTAAAATAACTAAAATTAAATAACAATAATTAATTGAATCAAATTTAGTAACTAAAAAGATATATGAGAAAATATCTAGGAATACTTAATCTCCCAATTTTCTAAACATGCGAATTGCTAAAATCCCCCCAATATAATATCAATTAAGCATGATCAATTGAATCTAACATAGCATGTATTCCTCTCTCAAGTAAACTACACACCATATAGTAATTAATTTAATTATACTCTCATGTCAATTAAATTTCATACTACTCATTAAGTTCATCAATTATGGATCACATACATAAGAATCATACATCTCTGCCTAGAAACTATGCATGTTATTTAATCAAGACAAACAATTAAATAATTCTCTCAAATCTATTTAATTACCTCTATAGATAAATTGTTGACCAAATAATTAATAACATAAAAATCAGATTAAATAATATAATTAAATTAATATTATAATTGGGAAAAAATATTAAATCATCACATGATGAAAATTGGGTTCATAAGATTCCTAGATTAATAAATTAGTTACACATAATTCTGTTCATAAAGCACATATTTTTCATAAAGAAAGACATAAAATTAATAAAGAAAGGAGTAGAAAAAGAAATACAATCAATCTCTTGAATTGTAGTATTAATTTCCCCTTGAATCTCCACCAAAAATATGTCAATTCTTGAATTTTTATCTCTTCTTAGCTCTAAAAACTGACCAAAATTATGCTAATGGAGGCTCATTAGGGTTTATGGAGTGATTATGGGTTTAAATAAAGCTCAGGTGCAATCTGGACTGTCCGATTAGCTTCAGATCAAGGGTCACGATCAAAACAAGCAAAATTGATAGTTTCAGCCAATCACAACGTGACACATGGCATCATAAATTCATTGGGCGAATCAGGGAGTGACGCGTGGTAGGGGAGACCAATCAGAGTCAACGCTCGTCGATTCAACAACACACGGGTGGAACTCGTGGAGAAATGGCATGGTGACACGTGTTATGACACGTTGATTGATTTCCAAACTTGGATTGATTGTCGTGCTGACACGTGGTGCGTGTTTCGTGCTCCTCACACGCAGTGCAACATGATTCGCTCTCCCTACTTGCGTGGCTTGCCCAGTCAACTCTTCTACTTGCATGACATGACACATGGTAGTTTCTGATTGGTCTTGCGTTAAAAATTCATAAAAAAATCTATAAAAATTCCTAAAAATCCCAAAAAATTGTAAAAATTATATTTTCACCTATTTTCACTAAAAAGTTTATATTTTAATTTTTTTAGCCATAAAAATACTATTTATTAAATAACAAAAGTAAATATTAAGTAAAAAAGTGCGCTAATGACTCTATTTTCATAGAGTCATCAATATTGAAAGTAATATCTTCCTTGGAGTTTTGAAGATAAGAAGCCTTTACATTTTGGTTTTTACTATAAATGATGCTGATAGGTTTTGATGGAGGGTTTTCAACCTCAATTGTATCAACTAGGGTTTCCTAAATATGTATTTTCCCGTTAGTGTTGACTATACCAATTCTTTTAATTCGTTCAACAGTTTTGGTTTCTTTGGTTTTGTGGCTTGTTTGAATAGATAGTTCTACCCTATTTCAGAGTAGTATATTTCAAGTCAGTCAAAGAATAATATGTTTTGTTGGTTATGATAAACATATCTTTCATGTTTTCTTATGAAGGTTGCTCTTGATGCCTCAGGGAATACACCAAGATACCATTTTTTAATATGTTTATTATATGGTGCATCAAGGTCTGCACAAAATAGTTTTATATCAAGAAGTTTAAAATCTTTACCTATGACGTATCCTTCCACCATGGGTGAAAGGTTTGGTGACGATGGAGGTGGTTCACTCATCTCCCGGTTTGGGTCTTTAATTTTGAGTTTTGAAATAGGTATATCCAAAGTAGGAAACCTAGGTTGGGTTTTGGAAGGTAGAGAGATTTGGATATCTATTTCCCTGTGTTTTATTAAAAGACTTTTTGTTGAAACATTTTCTTTCTTTTTTAGGGGTTATGGTTGTTCATTGGCCAAAGTTTTGGTAAGATGTTCCACAACTTTGTTTGTAAATCCAAGTTCGTTTATTTTTATAACAATGTTTAGAAGATGACTTTGTTCTATGTTTAATAATTTTTTAATAAAAGTATCTATTTTGTTTCCTTTACTATTGACCATTTGCTTGTTTTTGAAAGGAAAATATTTTTTAGGAGATTTTTGATTTTTGATATAAGCTTTTGTACTACCAATTCTTTTTAAAGGGTTTTGAATTTCCTTAAAAGAGTTTTGGTTTTCAAAAGAGTTTTGGTTTTTAAAAGAGTTTTGAGTTTCAAAATGGTTTTGCTCAAAAGAGAGTGGGTCATCTCTTTCATTGTTTTAAAAATAAGAAAAATAATCTATAGAAGAAAAAGAAGTAGAATCTGAAAAATTATCAAAAGAAGCTAAAGAAGAAAACAAAGAGGTTATATTAAAAGTCATTTAAAAATTATAAACTTGTAAAACTCACTTTTAAAATAACTTATCAATATAATATCTTAGTCTTTAATAATGAATTCTTAATCTTTAATACTACTTTCTTCAATCAAATATCAAGATACTTAATTTTAACTTTTTACAGTAGAAATCAAGAAGAGAATATGAAGTAGTTCTTTAGAAGATAGAACTCATAGTTTATACTGTTCGAATTTTCATTTAACTATAATCACCTGTACTTTGATCGTTTTACCAACCTAATGGTTTGAAGGAAATCATAAGTAATATGACTCATTTTGTAGAACTATATAGTTTCATTCAACTTATGGCTCATACTCATACTTTGTCCGTTTTACCGAACTATTGGGATGAAGGAATTCATACTAAGTCTTATTGTGTGAGAATTATATCATTTTATTCAACTAATGGTTCGTACTTACTTTAATCATTTTATCGACCATAAATGGGTTGGAGCTTCATAGGTAATAATTTATTACTATATAATTTAGTCTAACTAGTGGTTGTACATACTTTGATCATTTTATTGACCCAAAACCGGTTGAAGCTTTATAGAAACCAATACTCATCTTCTTACCATATAATTTTATCCATCTTTCTATCCATACTTATCAACAAATGATCAATATCTTATGGTTTTACTGCCTCATCCTTAGGACTTACTACCACACACCGATTTTGTGAATTAGTATAGATATAGAACAAATAAAACTTCTATAGTGATACAATAAGATATGATATAAATGCTTCACCTACCCTTTGGTTTTAGACACCAAGTAACTTTGTACAAACACAATAACTATACTTAATAATATACTAAGTATCATACCCTAAGGGCTTCACATATCCCTTGGTTTAATACCAAGTAACTCTATACAAACTCATAAGTCAAACATACTAATATAATTAACAAGACTATAATATGCCAAATCTTCACATACCCTTTGGTTTTTATACCAAATTCAAGTACAAACACAATAGCTAGAAATCATAATATAGTTAATATAAAACTATTACTATGTCACATCTTCACATACCCTTTGTAAATTAGTACAATTAATTATAACATAACTAGATTATAAAAAACATATAGAAACGAGTATCTATGATTTGTAATAACTCATTCAACATCCCCCTTGGCACATATACCATAAGTGCCACTAAGGATTTGGGGAGTTAATCAAAGAGGTAATACTAAGGAATAAGACAATAAGATTAAAGAACAAGTATATATATTAAAATTAGAAAATTAAAACATATATAAAAAAATACTTATAAAGATAAATAAAACTTACATAAACAAGAAGGTTAGTTATGAAGATGGAAGGAGATGGACATATAGGAGGTTTTGAGAGAGAATTGCTTGTAGAGTTTAAACAAGGCTTGGGTTTTGATTCAAAATGGAGAGAGGTTTTGAATGCTTTTAAGAGAAGGGCTTAAGGATTCTAAGGAAAATACTTGGTTTTTAACGAAGAGGAGTTCTCCTTTTATAGCCAAATTTTGCACTATTGAAGATGCTTGAACTCTTTGTGAACAATGTTTGGTCGCCAAATTTTTACTATAGAAGATACTATTACTATTTAGGGAACAGTGTTATGTCTAACACCTTTTACTATATGAGATACTTTGCACTGTTTCTTGAATAGTGCATTGTCGGTTACTCTTGTAGTCATTTTGTCTTTGGTGCCAACTCAATAGTGCTAGTTGTTGATGTCTTAGTGACATCTTGGCGATATCTCAGTGATGTCCTATTGATGTCATTTATGTCTTACTGACATTCTACTGATGTCACCATGATGGGCTCTGAACCCTTATGCATTGGGCTTTTACATTTTATAATAAATGGGCTTTTAACCCTGATATGACTAAGTGGGTTTATAACCCTTATACAAGTAAATAGGCTTCTAACCCTAATACAATTTAGTAGGCTTTTAACCCTGATAAAACTTATGAGGCCCAAAGGCCATTTTACATGGGTATTGAAGCAATCCATTTTTGGCGTGGATCCCGAATAGTCTTTCTTGTCATCCCTAGAGGTTCTGAATTGTTTGGTGTAGAGTCATCGGATGTTTTGCTTGGATGATCCCGTTTTATCTTTTAGTAATGGTTACATGGTGTCCAAATGTTCTTTTGTCCTAGTTATAGCAAGTAATACTTTTTCCATTCTTTCACCACCGTTTTTGGAATTGGTTGGTGGACATTAGGTGTTGTCCACCATTTGATTTGATTCACCTTTCCTAGATCATGTACTTGTTTTAGGGATGATCGATATACCCAAGGAAGGTATGGTTTTGTAAGAAAGATGCACAAGGTTGTGAACCTTCTTTCTCTCTTCGTGGGTTTAAAGAGTGTTTGGAACAAGTTATGACTTACTTGGATTCCTTATAGGGATCGAAAAGACTTCCACCAATGGGTATGCATCCAAGGCATTTTGGTTGGTTTAATACTTTTAAAATAGAATTTCTAGGATGGAGAATATTCTAGGTTTTGGATTAATGAGGTATCAAACCATTTTTGGTTTATGATCCTGATAATCAATAGTTTTTAAATGGAAGTTTTAAAGTTTGGATGAATCCAAAATACTCTAATAGTATTCTAGGGTTGTGGTTAGGTTTCAAGTTTTATAGAACCAATCTTTTAAAAATATTTTTTGTAAAGAATTCCTGTTATGAAATTCCTGTTTTGAAAATATTATTTGTTTAGAAATATAAGAATTTTTGTTATGAAATCCTTGCATAACTGTGATAATATTCTGAGTAATTTGTTTAAAATTATACTTAGTTTGTTTTGAAAAAGTTTTGGAGAAGATGATTCTACTTTCTCCATTCTAGAGATTATATTAAATGATTCTGGATATGACTATTTTCTCTATTTCAGAGGTTATAGATAAGGATGACTCCTCTTTTTGAGAAATATTTGTGGAATAAGTTTCTTCCTTTTTTTCTTCAGTAAGTTTAGAAGTTATACATGTAGAGGTTGGGGCCTCTGACTGATTTTAGTCTTCAATCTCCTAAATAGAATTCTGAAGGGCTTTGAGTATTTCTGTATTTATAGAAAGTGACATATCATTGTATTCATATTGTCCTAATGGAAGAGTTAATGTTGTTTTATAATGGTGTTTTGGTTTAAAATGAATCTACCAAGACCCATATTTTGGAAACATGCATGAAATGCAGTTGGAGTTTTATATCTTTTTCTTGGAAGTTTGGTTCGTAAGCTTATCTTTGGAAAAGGTTTTGATATTTTGATATTCTTTGTTTTACAAAGTTTGTTTGAATTTCTTGTTTTGGTTTATAAAATTCAAGATTAACTATGACTAATTTGCTAATTTGATAGTTGTTATTATTAGAAGAGTCCTCAAAATAGGCTTCAGACTGAAATGTTTTAGTAAGGATAGTCCAGACACTTTGGGAAGTCTCTTTCTCCAGTTTTGATTTCTAGAGTTTCTTAGAAACTCGACATTATGTTAAAGTATGACATTTCCTACCACATTTGTAGTAAGTGAATATTTTTTGAAGAGGCTTCTGGATTTTTGGGAGATCTTTTGTATTGTTTTGAAGAAGTTTTGCTACAGTGGAGTGTATTGCAATATTTGATTTTAGTAAGAGAAACGTCAAACTGTTTATAGTAAGAACTTAGTTCTTTATGTGTGTCACACATTTCTTTTTTGAGTTGTTTTTGTAACTTCAAATCTTTTCAGGTTTGAAGTCCTTAGTTTTTAATGAAACTAATCAATTCATTGTAAGTGAGTTGATCAAATGGAATTATATAGTTTCCAAATGTTTCATGGATTTTTTCCTAACATATTCTCCCAAGAAGTTAGGAATTCTTGCAAGGAACTTATCTTTTTAGTAGGGTTGGTTAGATTTTTCTCTGAGTAGGACTCTACTAAGGAAGGTTGTTTTGTACCAATGAAAATCAATGAGTTTTGGACACCAAAGGTTTGAAAGGAGTTCAACATTTTTATCTTTTATAAGTGAGGAGTCACTTAGAAAATGTAGTGATATTGTCAATATTAAAGTTGATACTGCATCTTGAATAACTTCTCTAATATGATCGAGAATGGGTTCACCATCATCTCTAATTTTGATAACATTTACGATATCCAACTATTGTGGCTTGGTAAGATGGAAATCACACTATCTTTTTAGTCAACCTGAGAAGCCAGCTATGAGGAGTTCAACAAATATTTTTTCTGAAGTTTCAGACTGGGTTTTATAAGTATGTGATGCCATAGTCATTTACTGTAATAGGTTTAAGATTTTTTCATCGTTCATGTCATCAATATTCCATTGATAGATGGATATATCGGTATATCGATTTTGATTGAGCTGCTTTGGTTGGGTTTTTAAAACTATGAACCTAGTGGGTTTTATGCTCATTATGTTTTGACAACTTAATGGAAAAATCTTAGGAGAAAGTTCCTAAGATTTTTCTCTATCAGAGTTACTATCACCTTTATGTAAGATACAGTTACTCTGTGATAGTTTAAGTTTGTTTGGAATACGAGCATCTAAGTGTTAGACACTAATATTCTGTGGTTTTGTTTTAGAAGTTTGTAGAACCATTGAACCACTATTGTAGCTGGTAGGTTCTTGGAAGGTTTCCTTGTTAGAGGTACTAGTATCTATATATGAGACACTAAGAATCTAGAGTTTTGTTTTGGGTTCCAAATCATTATCTAGTAACTTTTTGAAATCTTCCATTGTGATTTCTTCAGTACTAATTTCTAAAAAAGAATAAGGTTTGATTTTTCTCTTCTTGGGAATGGTTTGATATGTTTTGGGTGTACTAGTGTTAGAACTAGAGTTAGTAAACTCTAGTTTGTTTTCATCAAGGGTATTAGCACCTGGGTGTAAGATGTTATTATCTTAAGAAGCATTTTGAGTCATTTCAAGAGACAGTTTCTAAAATGTTTCAAAGGTATTAAGGTCTGATTGTGAGACATCACTATTTTCTGGTGTTGTGGGTTTCGTTAGAACTATAGGTGTGGCTATAGAACCAATGTTGTTGTTGGAGTTATTAGTTTCTAAGTTGCTCATTTGATTCCTAATGGCTTCTAGGAATTCAGTTTTATTAGAGTTGAAGGAAACATCTGTTTTTTGGTTTGGATGTTCTTGCCTAGTAAGCTCTTCTTGAAAGGTAATATTTTTAATACTAGAAGTGGAATCTTCTTAGGAGTTTTGAAGAGGAGAAGCCTCTACATTATGGATTTTGCTATAAAGGATGTTGATAGGTTTTGATGGAGGGTTTTCAACCTCGATTATATCAATTGGGGTTTCTCAAATATGTGTTTTCCTTTTATTGTTGACCATCCCAATTGTTTTAACTGGTTCAACGGTTTTGGTTTCTTTGGTTTTTGTGGCTTGTTTGAATAGATAGTTCTACCCCTTTTCATAGTAGTAGAGTTCAAGCCAGTCAAAGAATAATATGTTTTGTTGGTTATGATAAACGTATCTTTCATGTTTTCTCATGAAGCTTGCTCTTACTGCCTTAAGGAATACACCAAGATACCATTTTTTAGTATGTTTATTATATGGTGCATTAAGGACTACACGTAATAGTTTTATATCAATAAGTTTAAACTCCTTTTCTATGACATTTCTTTCCACCATGGGTGAAGGGTTTGGTGACGATGTAGGTGATTCATTCATCTCCTGGTTTGAGTATTTAGTTTTGAGTTTTGAAATATGTATATCCAAAGTAGGATACCTAGGTTGGGTTTTGGAAGGTAGAGATATTTGTATATCTCTTTCCCTAGCGAGATCCCAGGGAGATTGCACTTCTAGTATTAAAAATATTACCTTTCAAGAGTAGCTTACTAGGCTAGAACATCCAAACCAAAAAAACAGATGTTTCCTCCATTTCTAACAAAACTGAATTCCTAGAAGCCATTAGGAATCAAATGAGCAAGTTAGAAACTAATAACTCTAACAATAACACTAGTTCTAATTCCACACCTATAGTTCTAAAGAAGCCCAAAACATTAGAGAATATTGTCGTCTCATAATCAGACCTTATTACCTCTGAAACATATCAGGAACCATCTCTTGAAATTACTCAAAATACTTCTGAGGATAATAGCATCTTACACCCAAATGATAATACCCTTGATGAAAATGAGCTAGAGTTTACTAACTCCAGTTCTAACACTAGTACAACAGAAACATATCAAACCATTCCCAAGAAGAGAGAAATCAAACCCTATTCTTTTTCAGAAATTAGTACTGAAGAAATCACAATGGAAGATTCCAAAAAGTTACTGGATGATGATTGGGAATCCAAAATAACACTCCAGAGTCTTAGTATCTCATATATATATACTAGTAGGTCTGACGAGGAAACCTTCCAAGAACCTACTAGCTACAACACTGGTTCAATGGTTCTAGAAACTCCTCAAACAAAACCACAAAATATTAGTGTCTTACACTTAGATACTCGTATTCCAAAATAACTTAAACCATCACAAAGTAACCATATCTTATATAAAGGTGAGAATTACTCTAACAGAGGAACATCTTAGGAACTTTCTTCTAAGATTGTTGCATTAAGTTGTCAAAAGTTGATGAGCATAAAACCCACTAGGTCCACAGTTTTAAGAACCCATCCAAAGCAGCTCATTCAAAACCGATATAATGCTTTATTCATCTATCAATAGAATATTGATGGCATGAACCATGAAAAAATCTTAAAACTATTGCCGTAAATGACTATGGCGTCAAATACTTATAAAACCCAGTCTAAAACTTCAGAAAAAATAGTCATCGAACTTCTCATAGCTGGCTTCTCATATCACCTAAAAGGATGGTGGGATTTCCATCTTACCAAGCAACAATAGTTAGATATCATAAATGTTATCAAAACTGGAGATGATGGTGAACCCATTATCGATCATATTAGAGAAGTTATTCAAGATGTAGTATCAAATTTGATATTGACAATATCACTACATTTTCTAGGTGACTTCTCACTTATAATAGGTAAAAATGCCGAACTCCTTTCAAACCTTTGGTGTCCAAAAATTCGTGATTTTTACTAGTACAAAACAACCTTCCTTAGTAGAGTCCTACTCAGGTAAAATTCTAACCAACCTTACTAGAAAGATAAGTTCCTTGTAGGACTTCCTAAATTCTTAGAAGAATATGTTAGGAAAAAAATCCGTGAAACATTTGGAAACTATATAATTCCATTTGATCAACTCACTTACAATGAATTGATTAGTTTCACTAAAAACTAAGGACTTCAAACCTGCAAAGATTTGAAGTTACAAAAACAACTCAAAAAAGAAATGTGTGACACCTAGAAAGAACTAAGTTCTTACTATAAAAAATTTGACGTTTCTTTTACTAAAATCAAATACTGCAATACACTCTACTGTAGAAAAACTTCTTCAAAACAATACAAGAGATCTCCCAAAAATCCAGGTGCCTCTTCAAAAATAATCACTTACTACAAATGTAGTAGGAAAGGTCATACTTTGACATAGTGTCGATTTTGTAAGAAACTCGAGAAATCAAAACTGGAGATAGAGACTTCCCAAAGTGTCTCTGCTCTCTTTACTAAAACATATGAGTCTGAAGCCTGTTTTGATGACTCTTCTAATAATAAAAAATATTAAATTAGCAAATTAGTCATAGCTAATCCTAATTTTGATAAACCAAAACAAGAAATTCAAACAAACTTTGTAAAACAAAGAATTTCAAATTATCAAAACCTTTTCCAAAGAGAAGCTTGAGAACAAAACTTCAAAGAAAAAGATATAAAACTCCAACTACATTCATTTTAAGCCAAAAAAACATTTATTGTTCCATTAGGACAGTATGAATGCAATGATATGCTCTTTGATTTAAAATATGCACCTTTTGAGTCTCAAAAAACTATAAATCACATTTTTAACCTATACTCAAAAATCTACATTATTTATATCAATGGTATACATCCTAAAACTTTATTCTACACCAGTAAAAGAAATCATTTTTACAAGGCAAAGAAAGGATTAATTTCCCAAAACACCTCTTCAAAATCAAACATCACTTGGAAAGAAGAAATACTACCAAAACCCATTTCTTCTTCAAAACCTATTACCATTGGTTTAACAAAACCAAACAAAATCAAAAGTGGAATATATCCCTTTCTGAAAATGCAAAGATACTCAAAACCCTTCAAATTTATTTTCAAGAGATTGAAGACCAAAATTAGTCAGACCCAAACTTCGCAAGTATAACTTCTAAACTTACTAAATATAAAGAGGAAGAAACTTCTTCCACAAATATTTCTCAAAAAGAGGAGCCATCATCATCTATAACCACTGAAATAGTGAAAGGAAAGTCATCTCCAAAATCATTTAATATAATCTCTTGAAAGAAGAAAGGGGAATCATCTTCTCCCAAATATTTTTCAAAACAAATTGAGTATAATTTTAAACAAACTACTTAGAATATTATCACAACTATGCAAGGATTTCATATTAGAAATCCTTATATTTCTAAACATATAATATTTTCAAAACAAGAATTCTTTACAAAAAATATTTTCAAAAGATTGGTTCTATAAAACTTGGATCCTAACCACAACCCCAAAATACTATCAGAATATTTTGGATTCATCCAAACTTTAAAAAATCCATTTCAAAACTATTGATTATTAGGATCATAAACCAAAGTGGTTTGATACCTCATTAATCCAAAACTTAGAATATTCCTCATCCTGGAAATTCTATTTTAAAACCATTAAACCAACCAAAATGCCTTGAATGCATACCCACTAGTGGAAGTCCTTTCAATCACTAACATAAATCCAAGCAAGTCATAACTTGTTCAAAACATTATTTAAACCCACAAAGAGTGAAAGAAGGTTCACAACCTTATGCATCTTTCCTAAAAAATCATATCTTTCTTAGGTATATCAATCATCCCTGAAACATGTATATGATCCAGGAAAGGTGAATCAAATAAAATGGTGGACAACACCCAATGTCCCTCAACTAATTCCAAAAACGGTGGTGGAAGAATGGCATGAAAAAATTCAGCCTACCCAACACCAACTCTTTGCCCAATAGGCCAATGCAAATGCATTACTTGCTACAACAAGAGTAGAAGAACATTTGGACACCGTGCAACCATTACCAGAAGATAAAACAGGATCATCTAAGAATAACATCTGACAACTTTACACCAGATAATTCAGAACCTCTAGGGATGACAAGGAAGACTATTCGTCATCCATACCAAAAATGGATTACTTTAAAACCTATGTAAAATGGCCTTTGGGCCTCATAAGTTTTATTAGGGTTAGAAGCCCACTAAATTGTATTAGGATTAGAAGCTCATTTACTTGTATAAGGGTTAGAAACTCACTTAGTTGTATCAGGGTTAAAAGCCCATTTATTGTAAAATGTAAAAGCCCAATGGATAATGCTTCAAAACGATTTAGAGCCCATCACGGTGACAACAACAAGGCATCACTAAACATCAACATTATGGTGACATCAATAGGATGTCACTAAGACATTAGCATCATGGTGACATCAGTAGGATGTCACTAAGACATTAGCAACCGACACTATTGAGTCGACACCAAAGACAAAAGGGCTATAGGAGTAACCGATAACACACTATTCAAGAAATAGTGCAATGCATCTCCTATAGTAAAATGTGTCAAACAAAACACTATTCACTAAATAGTAATGACATATTCTACAGTAAAAAGTTGGCTACCAAACATTGTTCACAAATAGTGCAGGAATCTTCAACGGTGCAAAATTTGGCTATAAAAGGAGAGCTCCTCTTCATTCAAAACCAAGTCTTTTCTTTGCAAGCCTTAAGCCCTTCTCTGAAAAGCATTCAAAACCTTTCTACATTTTAAACAAAACCCAAGCTTCGTTTAAACTCTCAAAGAAATTCTCTCTCAAAACTTCGTATACGCCTATTTCATTCCATCTCCATAACTAACCTTCTTGTATATCCTCTAGTTTATGTAAGTTTTATTTTTCTTTGTAATTTTGTTTTATTTTTGTTTTCATTTTCTCATTTTAATATTTATATTGTTTGTAAACTCATGACTGGCTAAACCGCCTAAGCTATCAATATAATATGCTTGTTTTTTAGTCATGTTGTCTCATTCTTTAGTATTACCTCTTTGATTAACTCCCCAGATCCTTGCTAGCTCTTATGGTATTATAACCAAATGGGATGTTAAATGAGTTATTACAAATTGTAGATACTCGTTTCTATATATTTTTTATAATCTAGTTATGTTATAATTAACTGTACTAATTTACAAAGGTTATGTGAAGATGTGGCATATTAATAGTTCTTATTAACTATATTATTATGCTTAGCTACTGCATTTGTACTTGAATTTGGTATAAAAATCAAAGGGTATTTGAAGGTGTGGCATATTATAGTCTTGTTAATTATATTAGTACGTTTGACTTATAAGTTTGTACAAAGTTACTTGGTCTTAAACCAAGGGGTATGTGAATCCCTTTGGCTATGATACTTACTATATTATTAATTATAGCTATTGCGTTTGTACAGAGTTACTTAGTGTCTAAAACCAAGGGGTATGTGAAGTATTTATAGCATAAATTATTGTATATTCTCTAGCTTATGTTAGTTTTATTTATCTTTGTAAGTGTGTTTTGTTTCTGTTTTCATTTTATAATTTTAATATTTATATTATTTGAAAACTCATGGTCGGTTAAGCCGCCTAACCTATCAATATAATATGCTTGTTCTTTAGTGTTTTTGTCTAATTCTTTAGTATTACTTCTTTGATTAACTCCCTAGAACCTTCGTGGTACTTATAAAAGGAAGGTGCACTTATGGTATCAAAGCTAAGGGGGTGTTTTCAATTGTTCATTACAAACTCTAGTTATTATTTTATATGATTGTTGTGATTATATGAAAGCTTGTATATTAGTATATTTGTAGTGGGCTTTGGCCATGGATTTGGAGGAAGGGTAATAAGTCCCGTTTAGGAGTGATTCCAATAGGGTAGTAAAACCTGGAAGAGCTGGTGATAGTAGTTACAAATATATGAAGTATATAAGAGCTAAGTAGAACTTATAACAGTAATAAAATAAGAACTATTTTCTATATAACAATTTAGAATATTTCCTTGACTTAATTTCAAAAGCATAATTAAGCATCTTGATAGTTAATTAAAGAAATTAATATTAAAAATTAAAAATTCATTATTAACAAGTAAGGATATTATATTGATGGTTAGTTTTCGTAAGTTTACAACATACCAATTTAAACTTTAGTTTTAATTTTCTAGTTTAAATTTATTCCAGTTTTAAATTTTCACCTTCTAAGTTTAACAAGATGTCTAATTTTAATTTCCACTTTTTGCATATTCATCAAAATCATGATCTTCCTTTTCGAGGAACAAAAATATTATTAGTAGTGATGAACTCACTATTGAAAACTTTTCAAAATCAATTGATACTTGGAGGATTCCTAAGATTCACAAGGATCAAATTTATAAAACAAAGATGATGAATCTTTTTAAAAAAGATTACACCATCAAAACTGTGGAGGGGAATATTCAACTCTCTTCACCTTTCAAAAGTATTGAATTGTTTTCAAAGGATTCATTACAAAAACATATTAAAAAAAACTTCAATTATGTTCATATAGGATTAGTCCAAGTTGGATTAAAACCCTTGACCAAAAAGGTCTAAACATGTCACTCCTAGTAGCTCTTAAAGATTCTAGACTCAATAGTTTCCAGGATTCTCTATTGGAAACAGTCGAGTCAAGTCTTTGTTTAGGATTGATATCATTTGACTATTTTCCTAACTTCCCAGTCTCCTTAAGTGACAAAAATATCATGAAGTCACTTACATTACAAATCAAAACATACAACTATGATATGATCCCAGGATCTATCCCAATTGCTTTAATATTTAGAGTGCATTAGAAGGCAATGATGTCTGCATTTAATACTGGACACATTCACCATTCCAAAAAAGGAAAAAACACTCCTCCTATAAATAGATCTCACGAGATCTAAAAAAATCATTCCAAAACCTATCACATGGAACCAAATCACCTTACCAGATGAATGGCTATTTGAAGATGTGACTCAACCATAGTCAAAACCACAAAAACCTGAGAAAAATACCCTGCTTAGGGATATAACCCAATTTAGAGATAATAGTGTCAAATTAAGCTTTGATAGAGTCACTAGTTTGAGGTACTATTTTGTTTCGTCAACTGATATCATAAACTTGTCATCTCTTAATTTACCTCTCAAAACTAGACCTAGGAAATCTACATCAAACTTACCTAGATCAACATTAAAAGGAATAGACTATAGTACATCAGTACCTCAACCAGTTTACATTATTGACCCAACACCAGAGATGAGCGATTCACCTCCACCATCACCAACTACTTCTCAGGCCCCATCACTTAGAGTGGCCCAGGAATATGAATTAAATGACTTAAATAAAGAGTTTAAATTGGTAGACATAGAAACTCTACATTTAGACATTAATTCTCTATACAATATTCATATCAAAACTTGGTTTATTAATACATACTCTGAAACATAAAGATCAAGTTTCATGAAAAAACATCACGGGTATGCTAACCAAAACTAACAACACATATTATTCTTTAATTGGCTTGAACTATATTACACTGTCAAGGGAGGAAACTACCCATTCAAACAAGCCAAGAAAACCAAAACCATTGAATCAGTTAAACCAATTGACATGGTCAACACCAAAAGAAAAATACCAGTATGGAAAACCCCAGATGGTACAATTGAGATTGAAAATCCTTCATTAATACCAATAAATTTTCCATATGCTCAAACCACGGTTAAAGCTTGTCCTCTGAAAAACCCTTAGGAAGACCAAGCTGCCAACCTCAAAAACATAGTTACCTAAAACAACTTTACCAATATCAGCCTAAGTATCTTAGGTAAACAACTCACTAGGATAGAGAAAAATCAGAAAATTGATATTCCCTTTACCTCTTACAAAGTTGTAGACAGTATAGTTCAAAACCTTATTTTAAAACCTTTCTAGGTCTCCAAAACAGCCCAGTAAGAATTATTATCCAAAATTGAGCTAATTTGAGGCATTCACAAGTTTCAAACTCCTAAATAGGTCCAGTTGTCCCCGAGTCACCTCAAACACCTAAGACACCTTAAAATCCACCTCAGAGTATTAGTGTTCTAAACAATCAACAACCTACTACCTCTGACGAGGATGCTTTTCAGGAACCCTCTCCTGTACCGACTCCTTAAATTCAAAAATTATTTTGGCAATAACCTATTCTAGTTAGGTACCCACAATTAGATGTTAGTACCTAACCAAACTAGGTTATCCAGCTAAAATATAATGCATCATCTATCTAGGAATGGAACATAGATGGCATGATAAAACATCAAAGTTTAAAAACATTATAGCAAATGACATTGGCTTTAAATGCTTACAAAACCCAGTCAAGTTCATTAGACAAGACAGTTGTAGAACTCCTAATAGCTAGCTTCTCAAGTCAACTAAAAGGATGGTGGGATCACTACCTATCAAAAAAACAACAATCAGATATCTTCAATGCAATTCTATCTAAAGAGTATGGAGAACCCACACTCGATCATCATGGAGAACCTATTCAGAACGTAGTCCCCATATTACTTTTTACAATATCACTTCATTTTATGTTAGATTCTTCCCATTTAAAAGATAAAAATGTTAATATTCTCTTTAACTTACATTGTGAGAAGATGAATGATTTTCAAAACTATAAAACTACTTTTCTTAGCTGAGTTAAGTTAAGAGAAGATTCAAACCAACTCTTCTGGAAAGAAAAGTTCTTAGTAGGACTTCCTCCACTTTTGGGAGATAAGGTAAGAAAAAAAATCCGCGAGACTTATAGGAATCATATCATCCCTTATGATCAACTAACCTATAGTGAATTGATCATTTTCGCACAAAAGCAAGGGCTTCAGGTCTGCAAAGATTTGAAGATCCAAAAACAAATAAAAGAGGAGCTTAAAATCTCCAAAAGGAAAATTGGATCATTCTATAAACATGTTGATAACTCTCTTCCCACAATCAAATACTAAGTTGGAAGCAGTAGAAAACCTATTTCAAAACCTCATAAATCATTTTCAAATTATAGAAAACCTATTGATAAACCTCATAAGGAATTTATTCAAAATCATACAAAAGACCTTTCTAGAAACCCTACAAAAGCTCTTATAAAAAACCTGAAAAATCTTTTCAAAAATTTAAAGACTTAAAATGCTTTAAATGTGGTAAGAAAGGCCACACTGCAAATTATTGTAAGAAAATTAAAAAAATTCACGAGCTAGACAACGAAGAAGAAATATTAAACAAAATATCTACCTTAATGGTAGATGAATCAGAATCATCATCATCATTTGAGTCTGAATCATTGATTGAAGGCTCTGATGACAAAAATCCATGTGTTGATGAGTTAGCAACCACTGACTATGAAACTCATCATTCAAAGAACATCAATATATTAACTAAGGAAGAAAACCAACTTCAAGATGAAATCCTTAGATTAAATGACCCTAATCTTACCCAATTATATGTGGATCATTTTACCAACACCTTGGCCAAAACTGAACCATAACCCAAACCTTCTGAACTTCCATCAACCAACATAGTAATCTATTACCTCACTGCAATCCTTGATCGAAGGAAGAACAAAACCCTAAAGCCATAAATTCAAATCCAAGACTTGAAGGCTGAAATCAAAATTGTTAAGCTAGAACTTCACCAACTTAAGGGCGATTTTCAAAAACTCAAAACATTGATTGCCAACCAAAACCCTAGTTATTAAGAACATAGAAAAATTTCTAGAAAGTGTTTTTCACCTTCTTAGAGAAATCATCAATCGAAAGTACATATCATTGTCACTCTCATATTTCCAGACAACTCAAAAATTGAGGCAGTAGCACTGTTTGAAATAGGCACTAATCTCAATTGTATTAATCCAAAACTTGTTCCACGAAAATTCCTTCAAAAAAATATGAGTGACTTGACTCAGTTAATAGATCAAAAAGGAACATTATTGGCAAAATTGACGTCACAATTCTCAACATGAATTATTTAATCAAAACTCCATTCGTAATGTTATATGATATTTTCCATAGAGTGATATTAGGAACACCATTTATGAATATCATTACTCCCTATCATGTAAAACATGACAAGATTTCCTTCAAATACGACAAGGAAACCCTTAGTTTTATCTTCGTTGAAGAACCCAAAACCAAGAATCTCAATCTCATTTGAGCCAATTCCATCAATCAAAATGAGATTTCTACTCTTATTAGGCGTAGATAAAATGACCTTTTCTATCTCAAAAATAAATTTCAATTTCGTACTGTGGAAAGAGAACTCCAAAAACCGGAGGTACAAAACAAAATCTCCAAATTATAAAACTCTTTCTAGAAAGAAGTTTATTTTGACTTACCCAGTGCTTTACTGGATCGTTATTGATACTACTCAATTGTGTTTGACCTCTCATACTGATGCCAATGTGGCCAAAGCATTGGTGTGTCCATTCTCATTTCAAACTATTGGCTTGATCTCAAACTTTAAGAATTTTGAGCATTCTTACTTTAACATCTCCAAATGTCCCTAAGAACTAGTTAACCACTAGTTTAGAAATTCTATGCAAGGCAGTCTTATCCACCCCTTGCTTCTTTGAAGTCATGGCCCTAAATATAACCTCATTGTATTTTGCGACATTATTAGTTGCTTGGAAATATAGTTTGTCCGCATATTCAAAATAGTTATTGTCGTTATCAACTATGACCACCCATAATCTAGCACCATTGAAGTTATGTGCGTCATCTACAAATACTTGCCATATTGGCCTCTCTTCTTGGTCCATCCCACACATTTGTTTTCCCCTCATGATTGAAAAAATTTGACATCTCATTGAATTGAGCCAAAACCTCAGCCACCATTGTGTCCCTTGATGGTTATTCTAGCCATGTATTTAATGTCATACTCTCCTAATTCTATGAAGATATACGCTAACCTTCATGCTACTTTTGGTCTCGTTAGTATGCTTTTTAATGGTAATGAGGTAAGTGCTACCACTATATGTGAGCCAAAGTAGTGTTTGAGCTTTCGTACACTGAATTTAAGGACAAAGGCCAACTTGTTAAGGGTTGGGTATCTACTTTGGGCATCTATCAGGATTTGACTAATGTAATAGATAAGGTGCTAAACCTTGTATCTTTCGATTAGGAGTACGAAATTGCAAGTTTAAGGGGTCACTACCAAGTATAAGTAAAATGTCTCTCTTGGAAGGGGGTTGACCAAGATAGGGGATCCCTTTCAAGTTGGTAGGTGGCTTCATGTTTAACACAGCTTATATCGTATCTAGGTTGGATTCGATCCCTCAGGCTGATACAAGATAGCCTAAGAATTTCTCTACAATAATACCAAAGATGCACTTCTTAGGATTAAGTTTCATACCATACCTTTGAACTATTGCAAATACCTCATCTAGGTCTTTGACATAATTTAAAGGACTACCATGTTGTCCACATAAGCTTCCAGGATCCTTCCCAGTTGGTATATAAATATTTTGTTGATGAGATGTTGATATGTTGCGCTTGCATTTTTTAATCCGAATGACATCCTGGTATAAGAAAAGGTCCTTTATTCTGTGATGAAAGATGTTTTTTCTTTGTCCTCAAGGCATATCCTGATCTAGTGGTACCCAAAATATGCATCCGAGAAACTCATAAACACAAAGCCAATTGAAACGTCTACTAGTTGATTGATACTTGGGAGGGGGAAGCAATCCTTAGGACATGCCTTGTTTAGATCCATAAGGGATACACACATATATGGTAACTCACATGCCTTTTTTAATAGCACCACATTTGACAACTATAGTGGATAGCTAACCTCTCTTACAACCCCAACCTCTTTAAGAGAAATGACTTGATGCTTAATCACCTCATTCTTTTCTCTTAGAAATTTCTTTTTTCTTTATTGAATATGTCTAGCCTTTGAATTGAAATTTAGTTTATGCGCTATAACAACTGGGTCAATCCCAGGCATATTTTCTAGAGTCCATACAAAGATGTTTGAGTTTGTCTTGAGGAAATACGAGAGTTGCTTCTCCACCTCTTTAGTCAAATTCCTACTCAGTTTCAAGGGGTGGTTCTCACTCTTTCCTCCTATTGGTAGATATTGCATCTTATTTAGATTAACACCTTACATATTTTGAGAGGGGCCCCTCTGTGATTGCTACTTATGAGTGACTTCTTTCATGGTGGCATTGTAGCAGCTTCAGGCTTTCTCTTGGTCTTCTCTTATCTTCTTCAACCCTCATTAGTGGGGAATTTAATTACTTGATGGAAGGTAGATGACACTGCCCTTATTCTGTGTATCCATGGTCTGCCTAAGATGGCATTTTAGTGAGCTAGGACATCTACGACTATGAAATTGCTCATTACTATCATCCCCTTTTCCATGACAGGTAGTACCACCGTTCCTACTACATAGATGGTGTTGTTGTTAAACCCTAATAGAGGGAATTCTATCTTAACAATGTTAAACTCCTTTACTCTAAGAGCTCTAGTATTAGATAGGAAAAAGAGATCTACCAAGTTTCCTGTGTCAATCATTACTCGAAAAACATCATAAGACCATATCCTCAAAGTAATCACTAAGAAATCTTCATGATGGGATGATGTATCATCCTTCTCGTTAAAAATGATTTTTGCAACAAGGCTCACTTTATCCAAGGCGTACACATGGGGGCATTTTGTAGCTCTCTAGCAAACCTTTTGTATGAGTTGTTTGAGACCTCAGTAATCCCTGGTCCTCTATGTAGTGTATGTATGATCTTGATGTTGGGTTTATTGAGGTGGTCTCTTCCCCTAATCAATGGGTTTGTTGGCTTTGGTGCCTCTCATTTATTTGGAAGGTTACATCTCTCATTGTTTCCTCCTACGAGATCCTTTAGATATCCCCTAGCTAACAACTTCTCTATTCCCTTTTTGAGGTATCTGTAGTCTCTTGTTTCATGGCCCACATCTTTATGGAATGAACACTATTTAGAGGTGTCTATGAGCGGGGATTTCATCTTTGGAGACCATCTAACATTTGGTTCCTCCTCCATCCTTAATACAACCTAGGCCAAATTTACTCTCAAATGAGGCCCTCTAAAAGGAGAGAGTTACCTCCCTTAAGGTCCCCTATTCCTCGATCATTTTCCACCTCTCTTGTTATTGAGCATAAATGTTTATTTTTGTTGCCCTCGTTGCTATGATTTGCACTATTTTGGTTTATTCTCCTCTTTTCTTTTTCTGGTATGATCTCCATATTGGCTTAATGGCCTTTGGCCAAGCCTAATCTTTCTTAAGGTTAACAAATTTTCTTACCTCTCCATATGCTTCCTCCAAAGTACAAGGCACTGTTTTAGTCAGTTCCATAAACAAGTCAGAATTCTTTAAGAGATCATGTTTGAAGGCCTCTATAGCAATAGAGCTAGGACAATCAGAGATTTCTAATTTTTCCTCCCTAAACCATTTCATATACTCCTCAGTGGATTCACTCATCTCCTAAATAATCAAGAAGAGGTGATGTGATTTTTTTTAAGGGCTTGTTATAGGCATAGTTTATGATGAATAGGCTAGCAAACTATGAGAATGAGGTTATGAAGCAAGGTACCAAGTTGTTGAACCACTTTTAAGCGCCTTCATAAAGGGTGGTGGTGAACAATTTACACATCATGACATCTTTTTTTCCCTAAGTAAGGCTTATAGGGGCCATGGCCATCTTGAAATGTTATATATGTGTTACAGGGTCCTTGGTTCCAAAATAATTGGGGCATTTAGGAGCAATGAACTTGGATGGTGGTTCATCGTTCTCTATCTCATCAAAAAATAGAGAGACACATAATTGTTCATAGTCCCTATCCATATCATAAAGGAGTTTTCCTTTCTCATGCTTCTTATTGGCTACCTTTAGGGCTTGAAATTACGCCTCCCAAATTTTTCATTCCACCATCCATTGTTCATTTCTAGGTCTCACCATGTTTCCTTTAACTTTCTGCTTAACCTGGTAAGATTCTGGTTGGCCATGCTTATGTCTATTTTTATTGATTGGGTCAACAGTTTGGTTATTAGGGGTTCCTCCTCCTAATTGGGAGTATTGCGACCTATTTTCTCTTCTAGTCTCCTCAAGCTCTCTTCTTAGCTTAAGGAGTTGGCGAGCTAACTCTTGGTGAAGGTTAGCCTATGTTCTGGCCTCATTGAGGGTCATTGAGGCATTCCATTGCATCACTATTGCTTTCTCATTAACTAGTCTTTACCATCCTTCAGCACGGGTTCCTACCATGGTGATATGTAACAAGTGTTTGAGTTTAGGTGTAGCTTGTGAATGGTACACATTTTATTTTCCCAATTTATCTCAAGGCTCAAGGTGAATCCCAAAAAATGCAGGGTTAGAGACTTAAGCTTGACCTCAGAATCTAAGCCCCATAGTTTGGGATGATACAATTTTTATAGAGAGAATTTAGAGAGAAACCAAAGCAATTAGTTAAATGTATGGATTCCTTAAGAGGACCATCAATATATAGAATATTATACATGCAAGTATCAATTACATAATGTGTACACGTACATGGATGTCAGAGGGATACAAATGGTAAATAGTACCATATTTTAACGACATTTTATGGCTCGACGTCAACCCTTGCTCGAGCTGGAGGTCGATTTTATAAGCAGTATAGTCCCTTAGATCGATCTACTCTATGGTGAGCTGCGAGCATGTCATCAAGTAGGTCATTTGGGATTCCTCGTCTTACTGATCGAACTATTGTCTTATGGCTCGGGCTGACGAGTAGGACTAAGTAGTAAAATGGATTGAGCATAAGGTCAGCTCTTATGTCCAAACATTTTTTTAATTCTAAATAGTTTCCAACTACCTTTATATTTTGTCACATTAGATGAGTGATGTTTTCTCATTATGGTTTTCTTTGAATACATCACTTATCTCTTAAGGAGTACAAAGTTTTCACAGTTAAATATTTCTATCATTTTCCTTATTTTTTATTTAGGTTGAGCTTTATTATCTCATCTAATATATTCATATGTTTATGATAGCATAGATATGAGCATGCTCATTGATTTTGAATTTCTGATTTCATATGATTTTGCTAGCATAGATTTAAGCCTATTTATTAAACTTGTGTTTAATTGAAGTTCTAGAATTTATTAGTTGATTTGATTCATTTGATATATATTTTGAATCATCTAGATAGAATTATTCATTATTAAATATATTTTAGAATACTCATAGACACTTGCATTTTTTGTGATAACCCTATTTCTAGGTTGATCCATGAATGTATTTGATTAATAAGGAGTTAATTAGAACTTTAGTTTGGATACAACTCACAGTAGTCTTGAAAATTGTAAAAATAGAGTAGGACCTTATAAGTAAAGTATATTGAGATAGTATCCTAGGGAGGTTAACATAAAATTGAGTTTGTACTTGTACATTTGATTTTTATAGTAAACAGATTAAGTGGTTTGGGGAACCGATGATTTTCTTCTTAAGTCATGGTTGTGGCTTAGGTTTCTTCACCTAAAAATCTCATGTGTCATTTACTTTTGATATGCAATTACTTGTCTGACTGTTTGGATTAGGTTATGAAATTATCATTTGATAAAATTAAAATTAACCTATTCACCACTCTCTAGGTTTATTAGGTTCGTTTTAGAACTTTGACTTAAGCTTGTCATTGGTAAGAAAAACTTCATTAAGGAACTTTACATACCACGGTTCCTCCTTAATATCTTCCATCAAAATTATATGGATTTGCATATTGGGAAATGTCTCCAAATTTTCTTTTTTTATGGTTTTGCTTTATTGAATTATCGAACATATTGAAAAAAAATAAAGCATAATCACTAGTTAAAAAGAAAGGTTTAAATACTGCCATTGGTGTCATATTGGATTCTTGAAAGGTGATGCTCTTTTTCACTCTAATATTCCTTTTCTTAAAATATATCATTCTTAGGAACTTTTTGGATCTTCTTTATTTGTTTACTACTTTTCAAACTGATGGCATTGACGATTTCATTCTAACATTCTATCCAAAGCTATTACTACTTGATTAACCTATATCTCAAGATTTCTCCATGTAATTTCAAATTCTTATTGAAATTCAGAAGTGTGGGTAACTAAAGAATTTAATAAGTCTTCAAGAGACTTACCTTGAGTGCCTTGAGTAAGTTGTTATATAAAAGTGGTAAGCTAGGTGTGATGTTGAAATCAACTACTGGATTTCTATATAAATATTTTGGGTATTGATTATCTCACCATTTTGCATTGTACATATTATAATATGGATCATACTAACTTTCACATTCACTCATAGCATTAGTGTAATCTTAATTGTCTTGTTGATGCTCAAAATATAGTGCATGAAATGCATTGTATGGAGGGTATAGTGCATCCATATGTGTACCTTTTTCTTTAATATTCAATACTTCAAGAGAATTAGTTTATATAAAATAAAATAAAAATAACATAAAACTAAAAAGAAATAAAGCAAATCCTAAACCTAAAAATAAAAACAATAAATTAAAGATGAAAAATAATAGTTAAAATTAGAAAAAATAGCAATTATTAGTAAAATTGTGGGGTCAAAAACTTAACGTGATTGAGAATACCTAAGTATATGTGATCATGTACAAATGATAAATAATTTTATGAATAAGGGTTGTCGTACTCACAAGGATTGGTAACAATATCTACTCCTAAGTACTAGTTCGTTACCAAGTTAGTTAAAATTAATATGAAGGTATTTCTTGTTGTTTTTGAAGAAAATAATATAAAATAATAAAATAAGTTACATATGAATATTGAGAGATATGTAATTATAAGACTATCCTATAATTTAATTAATCATGTTATGAATGTAAATTAATTTCTTAAATTTTAAATTAATTTTTATAATTTAAAATCATTCTTGAATTCTTAATTTTAACTTTAGAAGTCTAAATATGCTTAAGACTTCCCATCTTTTCTTACCATATAATTGATTCAAGGTCTGCTTATTAACCAACTTAAATTATGAATAACCTAGAGATATACTTACTAGATTTAATTTATTAATTGCATTAAGATATATAAAAAGACAATAACTAAACTAGACAAAATTAGAATAGTTGTTTAACCTTTATCGAAAGTATTCAACTCTACTTGTGACAGCAGTCACAAGATATCACTTCGAATAAGAATAATATGCATACTAATATCTTAGATTAGATATTAACATATTCATGCAATAAATTAGTTAATTATTCTAATTCATACCTGCATAGTTTTAGTATTCAAAAATCATAGTCTAGGACTTGGAATTACCCACAATAAAAAATTAAAATTAAAATTATCATAACATTAAATTAATTAAATCATAGTCTAGGATTTGGAATTATCCACAATTATATTTTTAAATTAGCTAGATTTCATAAGAATCAATATTATTATCATTAAAAACTTAAAAAAAAAAGATTAAGAAAAGCTTATAAAAATCTCAAAAGTCTCCTTTAAGAGTAGCTCTCAATATGCTTTTTTTTTCTCTATTGTTTCTTGTAGCAATTGTTATATTATTTTTGTTGATTGTGATACTCTCCATATTTTGTGGGATGTTATTTTGTATATATAAGAGAAGAATGAATCAAGATGTAAATAAGATTATTGATATTTTGGTAGGGATAGAATTAGTGCACACTGTATGCCAAAATGATAGGATAAGTTATTATAAGGATAAGCTATGATAGGAATAAGTCATGGTGGGAATAAGTTGCGATGGAAATAAGCTACAAAACGGATAAGTTGTAATGAAGATAAGCTACAATGGTTTACTAAATACATCAATATCATTTCTAAGTTAATCCATCTATTAAATAAAAATCATAAAAAATACATAAAAATTTCAAAAAATTAATTTTTTTAATAGATACAAAATAAAAAAATTTAATTCATTATTATAATAAAATATGTATAAATATAATGAAATTGATATATAAAAATATATATATAATAACATTTATTACAAAAATTTGAATTCCATAAATGATTCGAGTATACGTGAGATTTTCGAAGTAAACAAGTAAGAACTACGCAAAAAAGATCTCAAAAATAATGACATGGATCTCGATAACAAGGAGAAAGATCTTAAGATCAAGATCATGAATGATCTAGAAATTATTTCTCCAACTCTTAAATCATTGTTTTAGTTTATATTATATTTTTAACTTTATGTTGTATTTAGTAATTTTTTACTAATTTTATATTATATACTTAATTTTTAATTTACTATATATAATAAAAATTAGACAATATTATTAAATAAAAATGAAATAATCGTAACAAACTTTAATCAAAGGTATAATTAGGTAAAAATATAAATTAAAATAATATTATAATTTTTTTATCTTTTATTAAAAAAATAATGCGTAAATAGCATCATATCAAATGAATAATATTGCATAAAATTTAATGTAATATTATTTATTATATTATATTTAATGTAATATCTAATTTATTTTAAGTGTTGATAACTTTGAAATAACTTTATTTTTTATTTAATATTTTTTTTTAGTATTGATATTTTTAAAATATGTTTATTTAAGTTATTGTTACTTATTTCGATAAATTTTTATAATAATAATACTTTAAATTAATCTAATTTATTAAAATTATTATTAAAATTAATTAAAATAAATATTAATAATTTAAAAATATTAGTCAGGAATAAAAAATAAGAGTACTGATACTTAAAAGGTATCCATTCCTAAAAGTTGTATTATTTGCATGCAACCTTTTGGAGATGGTCTTAGGCCTGCTATCCAAGTTGTATGCTTGTATAAACAATTATATATATATATAGAGAGAGAGGAGAGATAAGCGGAGCAGTCCACTAGGCAATGTACAGGTATTGACTTTTAATGAAAATTTTAAGATAATGATATTTGTATATAATAAAAATGTGAAATATTTTTTATTCTGCTATTAATTACATTTTTATGATTGTATTATTGAATAAATTTGTTGTGGTTATAATAATTTGACTTGTGGCATATAACCACCCAACTTCCAACTTCTTATTGTATTTTATCTCTTTGAATAAAGATATTGTTATAATAATAATAATAATTATTATTATTTATTGTGTTCATTATAATTTAATGTTAATAAAGCTATTATTTAGAAAATATTCTTATAAAAATATCACTATCTTACATTTTTTCATCATCAATAGAAATAACTAGTCAAATTTATCTAAACATCATTTAATTAGTTAATAGATAATACAAATTAAGATATTTTTATTTTAATTCAATATTAATGTTTATCATCATGACACTTTTATGAAAGAACTATTTTATTTTTATAATTAACGACACATCAATTTATATATATTTTACATTATTTTTACAATATCACATGTTATTATTATATAAAAAATAATGAAAAAATAATTTATAATATTTATCGTAACTTATAATCATAAAATAATATCTTTTATGTTTGATTTATATATTTTTATTATTAAAAGAAAATTATCTTCAAATATTCTATATTAAATATGATTTGTTGAATATTGTTTAAATTAAATAATAATAAATTAAATTGTTCAATAATAATGAATTAAATTTTATTTATGAGATGTTATTTTATTATTATAAATTTAAAATAATTGTTTTGAATAATTTATAAATTAATTTTTAATATTTTAAAGTAATTATATTACTATGATTGAAGTAGCATGTGCAAAATAAACGGAAATTTGTATATTCTAAATATGGTGGGACAATAAAAACAAAACTTTCAAATTTATTATGGATAACAAAAACAAAATAAAATTCAAATCTATCAAATTTAAATCTCACACAGCAAAGATTGGTGTGAGAATAGAAGGATTTAAAATTTATATTTAAGGGATATTATATATAAAATAAAAAATAATATTAATTATTTTTTAGTTATTTTTATTTTTAATTAAAAAATGTAATATGTATTTAATTTTAATGAAAATATATTCAAATTATCGAATTTTATTAATATATTGAGTATTAAAAGTTTAAAATTTTAAAATTATAATTTTATTTTATATATTAATTTATTTATAATTTTATTAATATTATATTTAAAAAAATTTATTTATTAAAAATTAAGATAGAATGTGTGCCTTTCTTTGTCGGTACATACGTTCGCCCCTGGGTGGGAGTCTTCCTCCGATTCACAGCCGGCCTCATCGATGGTGGAAATTCAAAAGAAAAAAAAAGCATTATTTGGAGAGAGAAAATAAAGGAAAAGGGATTATCCTTTGGGATAGTGGTGACCACTGACTTGTGAGGATGAGTCATAGTTTTTTTTTTTTTTTTAATTCAAGAGGATGTGTCATAGTTAATAGTGGCATTATATAGAATAATAAAAAATGAAAAACATTTATAATACTGTTTAGAATTTATAATTATAAAAATATGTAAATTTTTCATATATTTTTATTTAAAAATTTACTTGTCAAAATTTTATATATTATATGTCGTTTTAATTTTACAAATATTTATGGTTGAATTTTAATCAATTAAATTTTTTTAAATGTTATTATGCTATTATCTTTATTTTTATAATATTTAAAAATATTATTTTATTTTATTTATTTTTATCTTTCTTACTAATACTAACTATATAGAAAGATATAGATACACGTTTATTGCTGTATGTATCTTTTAAAAATAAAGGAGTGAAATCATCAGTCTTTTTACTACATTTTTATTTTTATAATAATTTAATTTTTTAAAAAAATAAACAATAAATAATAATAATAATGATTATAAAAATGATAAAAATAAAATAAAAATTCTATTATTGTCACTTTTTTTTATAGAAAAATAATTTTTCAGCTTTTAAATACAAGAGTCGCAGTCTGATCCACTTAAACGTGGACAGCTGGTTTTCTCTTTATCGCACGTGTCCATCCCACCACTTTAAACCAAACAACACATCAACGCCACACCCCATTGAACCAAGTCCACACATCTTTGTCTTAGTCACCTCCTATTGTCAAATGCGCGCAAAGAAGAACACAGACACTCTCATGACTCATCAAGCTACAACTACTACTTCTTCTTTCTGAAAAATTACACAGCAACCTAACAAGGAAGATACAAATACGATAAGGTTCATTTCATATTCTTTCTCTTCTTTACTATTTCTTTTCAATTTTAAGGTTCCTTATAGTTTTGGTTTCTAATTTTAAGGTTTGTCGGCGGCTGAGATTGCCTTTTGTTTTGAACCCTAAACTCTAGCCGTTCATCTTATATACAAGTGAAAGGCCAAGGATTTGTTTGCCTCTTCTCTTTTGCTTTATAAATTTCATAGGCCACCTGGACTTTCCACCTCATTCTTTCTAAATCTGCAAACAAACGCCATCAGAGCAGGTTCGTTCTCTCTCTCTCTTTCTCTCTCCTGATTTTGCTCGCTTTCCATTTTTGTACACGTCTGACTTATCCTCCTAATAATTTGTCTCATATTATTTCAATTTACTATTTACTATCTGTTTGAGAATTAATTATTTGTATTTTCTAAAATTTTTAGCTTCTGATAATGATTATTTTCATGATTCTTTAAGCTCAATTCTGAAATTTGTTAAATACTTGAGAGGTCTTATGATTAGATACTTGAGGCTTCGTGGTCAAATAGTACATATTTACTGATTTAAGTTAATTTGGAGCTGATAAGTAGTTTTAGGTTTTGGAGCTGATAAGTAATTTTAGGTTATGGAGCTAGGAATTATTAAGGTTGGTTGATTCATGAATTTTTAAGTAATTATAGTTATGGTATATAGACTATTTTAATTCAATGACCCGAGCTTGACTTATGAGGCATTTTTCAAAAAATTAGATTTAACTTTTTCGTGATTGACTTGTTCAACATTTTGAATCAATCGCATGATTGCTTGTAGAGAAGTTTGTCGAAGTCATAAGTAATTATAATTTTCAAGTATTTATGGTTGTTGCCTTTGAAGGTTTCAGTGTAAACTATTAGCGGAAGCTGGTAATACATTTTTGAACCAAAGAGGGAACAACTTACACAAAGTCACAACCAAATCCAATCTGATGGGAACAGGGGAAGAGAGTACACCTTCTAAGCCTACTAAAACTTCTTCAATGCAGGTATTTCCCAGTTCGGGCCCTAAATATATAGATTTTGAATATTTGGTGAAAAATGTACTCAAAAGTACCGTGTGTTCAATTTTCACTTAAACTCCCACAAGGTATGATCTCCAAGCGGGTACGTAAGCCACATTCTCAATTTATTTCAATATTTTCTTACTTACAGGACATACCGGTGGCACCTTCATATCCCGATTGGTCAAGCTCTATGCAGGTTTGTGATGATATATATTGCATTTGTTTTATTTTTACATAACTTAGACATATTTGTAAAGCGAATCTAACAATAAATTCACATATCTTGAAACAAAAAATAAATAGCTCACAGCTTATATTCTTATCTAGGCTTATTATGGAGCTGGAGCTACTCCACCTCCGTTTTTTGCTTCAACGGTTGCTTCTCCAACTCCCCATCCCTATATGTGGGGAGGCCAGGTTAGTCTCCTCTTATTTTTGTCTGTATTATGCATTGGAATGTATGTCTTTAAGGAGATCTTAGTTATTCTCATTTTGACAACTTTTCAGCATCCTTTGATTCCACCATATGGAACCCCAGTTCCATACCCGGCTATGTATCCACCTGGAACAGTTTATGCTCATCCTAATATGACCACTGTATGTTATTTTACTTCTAGTCACCTTTGTTATTTTCCCCTCTTTGGAGAATCAATTTAAATACGAATTCCCTTCTATATGCTTCCTGCAACTGACCCTTTCTTTGAATAGAAGGATATATGTACTGAGTAGGATGATGTGTAGCTGATCCCCTAATATTTATTTGTTTCGTGCCTTTTGCAGGCTCATGTGACTGTACAGACAAATCCTGAGTCAAATGGGAAGCACTCAGATGGAAAAGACAGTGTTTCAGCCAAAAAGTCCAAGGGGACATCTAGAAATACAGGGATTGCTGGTGGCAAGAGTGGGGAGAGTGGAAAAGCAACTTCTGGTTCTGGAAATGATGGTGCTTCGCAAAGGTTTGCTATGTCTTACTTTGTTCTTCGAAATGTACTTCGAGGATTCAATTCACTTTCTTTATTTGTTGAGCTTTATTTCGAGGTATCAAATCAATTGTTTTGTTTTGTTGTTTTATTCTTTATGTTATCGATCCTACTTTTACCCCCCTTCTTTCCTGAAACTATCTAATGGTTGATAGTGGTGAGAGTGGCTGTGAGGGTTCATCTGATGGAAGTGATGAGAACAATAATCAACAGGTATACATTTATGCATCAGATGTATTTTCTCATCTTGTGCATTTGTATTCATCTTAAAATATACGGATAAGAAATGAGTCAGAGCTGAAATTCGATTTTGGTAACTTTTATTTGTCCAATGACATTGATATTGTAACCTTTTCCATCTAGCTTATGTGTTGAATGTCTGTAGGAATTCTCTGCCGGCAAGAAGGGAAGCTTTGATCAGATGCTTCAAGAGGGTATCTTACTTATCTTCAACTTACTATTTGTTTATTCCTAAGACATTAATGAATTGATCTTGTATTCCCTACTCACAAATAAATATCTCAGGAGCCAATGCGCAAAACAACCCTTCAGCGCCAGGAAAGCCTGTAGCTTCTATGCCTGGAACTAATCTGAATATTGGCATGGATTTGTGGAATGCATCCTCTGGCACAAAAATGAGACCAAACGCATCAGCTGTTCCACCTGACAATTGGGTTCAAGTATGAGCCTTGCTCATAATTATTTCTCACATAAATACTCTATATTATCATGTTCAAATTTTCAGCATGATGGTAAAAAGAGAATTGAGATGATTTAAGTTGTCACTCAATTCCATTTCATTCACTGTTATATATGCCTTTTGTTGGAGTATTTTAAAAATAGGCCCGACCCTCGTGTAGAGTTTATGATTATTGTGGTTGGGTTTAACGTTGAGTTTATGATTATTATGGTTGGGTTTAACGTTTGGGGATTAGGAAGCCCACAGTGTTTATGGACTGTACAAAACTTAATACCTATAACAATGAAAAATGAGTTTGGAGGACTAGAGATTGCCTTTGTTTGAAATGCATTGATTACACTTCCATATTTCTTTTTCATGTGCCTTTTGATTTTGAAAGGATGAGCGCGAGCTTAAAAGACAAAAGAGGAAGCAATCTAATAGGGAGTCGGCTAGGAGGTCAAGATTGCGCAAGCAGGTATGGTTTTATTTGTCTGCATTTAAAGATGTAAATGTGGGCTCGTCTGCCCATCCTCCCAAATTTATTAACATGATCAAAATGAGATAATGGTTGAAAAATGACCCATCAATTAGAATAATTTGAAAGCCAAATCAATTTCTACTATTCCTCCCAATTCTTATCAGCATATCGCCATGTGCTGTTAACATGAAGATTTTCTTTTTTAATTTCAACAAATATAAATCTTTTTTTTTAACAAATGACAAGCACTCAATTAAACATAACCGAAATCTACAAATGGAGGTGGGAGAAGACTCGAACCTCCCTCTACTAGAGGGGTGTGGGCAAATCTTAATGTCTATAAATATTCTTGTGTAGTGAAACTTTTGAATGGGACTCATATTTTACTTGTTGAGCGAATCATAGAACTTGGGATGTTATACAGGAAAAATAATTTAGAACTATCTTAGTTTCTGTTACGTAGTGCATAGGCTTTATTTAATTTTAATGGAATACATAGGTTTTTAAAATCTGGAATATTTTCTTTCTTTTCTTAGCAGCCAAGCAGTAGTTTCTACAATAGTATATTGTTTCCAAGAAGGTGCCTTTAGAGAAATTGCTGGCTGTCTAACACTTATTAATAGTGGATTTAAGGTAGACAATTTATGAAATGTCAATATAATTTTATGCGTGGCTTAAGAAACGAACATGTTTTTATATTTAATTAGGGATGTGCCTTAAACGAGAGGTGGGTGCCTTAAGAATATTCCTAAAAATAATTATAGTACACAAAATGATTCACACAGACCGTTCGATTATATCTTACCTCAAACCCATTAAAATAGATGGACTAAGAGGGGTGTGGCAATTTGGGCCACAATATACAACACAAACAGACCACCGTATAAATTATTGTTTAGTTAGAATTGACTACTAATGCTAATTCTTTTGTGTTTGTAAACGAATTATAAATGAATAATTTGATTAGAATGGATTTAAATTGTTAAATATTAGAAATATACACTGAATAATGGACAGTAAAGAGGGCTAATCTCTATATTTTACTGCATTGTCCAGCAACCCATCTCTTTTACCTGAGTAATTTAATTTTCCTTTGCATTTCCATAATAATTTTTTTGCTAAAGATTTTTGCATTCCTTTTACTAGGCAGAATGTGAAGAACTACAAGCAAGGGTGGAGACCTTGAACAATGATAATCACACCCTTAGGGATGAGTTACAGAGGCTTTCCGAGGAATGTGCAAAGCTTACATCTGAGAATAGTTCCATTAAGGTATGTTTCAAATAACCCACCCACCCTCATTGTTTGCTCTAATTTTTGTTATTCCTGTTTCCTAGCTCTGACTAATTGCTGATTTTTACGTCGGTAAAAATAAGTTAACCAACCCAGTAAAAACAATCTCTGTAAAATGTGTTTATTTGAATAAGTGCTTTTTGGTTTTCTTCACAGGAGGAAATAACGCGAATATGTGGACCGGAAGTACTAGCAAACCTGGAACATCAGTCTCAGGGTGGAGAGGGTAACAGTTAAAATTTGAAGCATTCATGACTACGATAAAAAATAATTTGACTCCAGATAATAGCAATCCTGGCTTAAATATAGCGTAGAACAATTATTTTTGCTACTAATTATACCTTTAACCCTCATCATCTTATGTAACTTTAATGTTTATTTTGCAAAACTTTTAACCGAGTCAGAGTCTTGATGAACCTCCGGAAATTGTTTCTTTTGTTTTTTTTAAGGGAAAAATTTGTGTTAAATTTGAGATTCATCTCAAATTATATGGTACAATTTTTCGGTTTCACTTAATTATATATAATGAAAAATTGTCGGTCTATTGTGATTAGAATATATTTGATATATAGTGTTATTTTTTTAAGGAAGCCTACAGAAAATGTTGAAGAAGACTGCTTTATCTTTGAAGATTTTATAATTACAGAAAATTATAATACGGGTATAATAAAATTCTGATTATTTTATTTTTATAAATATGATATATTATTCACATTTTTTTAAAATCTATGTACGTGAGTCATTTAGTTGTAGTTTTCACTTTTGTTTTTGTTTTTTTTTTTGGTTGCTAATTTTGATTCTTTTTAAGATATTTTTTTCTAGTAGATTGAAGTGAAAAATGTTAAATACAAAGTGGCTAAAATGATTGAAATGGGTTTAAAAGTGTATAAATATAATAATAAAATTATTAAAGTGAATTAATGTGATTGATATAATTAATGTGTTTAGGTTGAAAAACTATATAAAATATCTTTTAAAATATATATTATCGATTTCATTCTATCATATTATCGAGACTTTCACTAAACATTACAGAGAATAACTACAATAAAATTTACTATAATATAATTATATTTAATCTTTTGAATGGAGTGCTTAAAAATTAATTAGTTCTAATTGATTGACTAGTCTTACTCGATTTTATGGCCATGTTTGATATGCTGTACAAAGTGGTGGTACATTGTCTTAAACCAGCGTTTGGTGGTGACACCGGCTTGGAAGTATCCGTAAAGCGCTAAATATATATTTCCCCACTCGTTAACATATGAACGGACGTGGGTCCCAGCAGGATAGGTCTTTCACAACTTTTAGTTTTATTTTGGAAAAATTATAAAAATAATAATTTTAAAATTCTTAATCATAAAAATATTACTTTAAAATAATTTATATATATTTTTTATTTTAAACACTATCTAATTAAATATTATTAAAATTAAACTACAATTATTTACATCAATTGAATATTATTTTTATTATTATAAATTTTAAGGATGTAATTTTTATAATTTTTTTTTATTTTTATGAGAAGGTGATTACATAAATCTCATACTTATTTAAAAATAATATTTAGATTATGTATTTATTTTATGTTAATTTTTTATATTATTATTAAAAATTTAAGAATGAATAACATTTTTTTATTTTTTTATTTTTTAATATTTTTAATTATAATTTATTTAAGTTTATATTTAATTTATATCTAATGAAATTGAAAAATAAAAAAATAAATTAAATATATTTTTATTTTTAAAATATAAAAATATAAAATAAATTAAATATATTTTTATAATAAAATTATTATGAATGTAAGAAAATTATATAAATAAATTATATATTATTTTATTAAAATATTTATAATTAATTTTATCTAATTACGTTATATGCTATCAAATATTATATAAATTAATTATTATATAATTTAATCGTTATTCAATGTAATATAATTATACTTAATATATTTAATATAATATATTTATTCTTAAAATTTAAAAATAAAAAAAATTAATTAACAAATCAGCATTATCATCTTGAAAAGCCAAAAATAAATAGAAATGAACCAAAAGGCATGATAATAACGTATTTTTTTTCCAAAAACAATTTTTTAATTATAGTTGTAAAAAAATAAGTTAAAACTAAATTAATGTCAAAATTAGTTGTTATTTTTATTGACACGAGCCATCTATCTTAACACTTTATGATACTGTGACAATTAAAAACATAATGCTAATATTTTTTTGAAAAGTAATTTACATATTACTACCCTATTTTTTAGTACATACGCATGTTTCAAACATAAACTCGTACTTAAATCTTTTTTTATTTTCTCCCTCCGTATTTTATGCCAAATTTTTTTATGTATATTTCTATAAAAAGTATCATATTGTATCTATACTTGTATATACTCAAATAATACTCGTCTCATATTTTACTAATTATGAATATTATAACTATTATATAACGTTTATAAGTGTTAGTAATATTTATGAATAAAACATTTAAAAATAATTTAGTTTTTAAACTCATTCTTTAATGTCACTATTCAAGTTAAAAAAACTATCGAATTTAAAAGAAATATATGTTAAGTATAATTTTATTTTTATACACGTTAGATTTTATATTAAATATATAGAAACATTTAGTATATAAGTTACTCGATCAATTGAGGAGTTAGATTGATAGGGTATTGATATATTACAATCTAAGTCCTCCTAGAATTAATTTTAATATAGGGTAGATCAATCGAATTTTTAGGTTTAATCGATTGAGATACAATCAAATTTGATCTACATAGTTTTGGGTTTTATTATTAGTTATCTGGATCGATCGAAAAGGGTTTCAATCGATTGACCTTATTGGTCTGTTCGATTGAGTGATAAGGACTTCAACTTACAACCTAATTGTTCACTTGAACTAAACTTATTAATTATAATATTGTTTCTATTATTTACTGTTATATGAATTGTTTAAACGACAAATTTGTAATTGGATTTTAACCTAATATTAGGGCTTTAATATTTTCTATTTAAACAACTTAATGTCTCTTATTTTCTTTGACCAGTATCAACTTTTGCAACTTAAGCTCTCTTTAAATCCATTTTGCAAAATTATATTTTGATAGGCTTTTTCCTTAGTTAATCTATCAAATATTTTATGGTTACGTTTGATTAATTAACAAGCCTATATTATGATCATATGTTTAATCATCTATTCTAAGGTTTACTAGTGACTGTGTTTTTATCTGCAAGTTTATTAAATCATCTAGCTATGATTGTTTATTGTTTAATCCGCTCTAGAGTACATCTTGTACTTATGTTTGTGCTAACTTTCCATGTGTTAACTGAACGGGTTCAATAACTCCTGTGACTTGAATTTATCAGAATGTTGGTCCGAATCCAAAAAACTTACTTGTGGATATTGTGAAAGAAAGTATAGGCTTGTAAATAGGTTACTTCAGGGCATTATCTATGATAGGTAGTTTAAGTCTTAACCTTGTAATCGAGCATATTTTTATAGTAGGTATTTAAATGGTCCAATAGACCAGTGATTTTTCTCTTAGATCATTAGTGTAGTCCAAGTTCTTTTCATCTAAAAATATTGTGTGTTAATTTCTATTTATGTATTATATTATTTACACATGATTGCATGTCTGACCGTCTATGAATTTTTAATTTAACATATTTTTATTAATTACCTATTCATCTCCTCTAGTTAATTAGATCTGTAATTAAAAAAACTTTTAATTGGTATAAGAACGAGGCACTCGATATACTTAGTATTACCTAGAACCTTATTATGGATCATTTGAGAGAGAGTTCGTCTACAACTCGTGCTCCATTCTTTGATGGGTCTAACTATCCACACTAGAAGGCTCGTATGATAGCCTTTCTACATTTTATAGATGAGCATTTTTTGAAATCTGTTATTTATGGTTTGAAATCACATACGATTATAAAAAATAATCTAATCACTCTTAAACTTAAGAATAAATAGACAACTAAAAATAAAACTAACAGTAATTAGAATAAAAAAAAATATTAATGTTATTTTTAGTGTTATATTTGCTAATGAGTTTCATCGTATATTTGATGTTAATACTAACAAGGATACTTTAAAGGTTGCTCATGAGTTTATATAATAAATATTTTTTTATTCAATACAATTATTTTTATTATATTAAGGGTAATAATTCATAACTTTCTTAATTACTCATTTAATAAGTATTCGATCGATTCACTTATAAATCAAACTTTATTTTTCTTAGTTTTTTTACATTAATAAATACCAAAATGTTGATATAATAAATATTTTTTTTACATTTTTGTTATTTTTTTACCAAAATATTTATTTAATAAATAAAGTTTTTACACATTTTTTAGCTTTTTATATACCAAAATGTTTATATAATAAATATTTTTTACGAATAATATTTTGTATAATATAATTGTTTTTATTATATTATGGGTGACAATATATAAAGTTCATAATTACTCCTTTAATGAGTGTTTCATCTTTTCATTATAAACCAGACTATTTTTTTTTAGTTTTTTATAAATATTAAAATGTTCATATAATAAATATTTTTTTATTAATAATCATTTTGTATAATATAATTATTTTTATTGCATTAAAAGTGATAATTCATATAGTTCATGACTAACAATTTAATAATATTCAATTAATTAACTTATGAACTAATCATATTTTTGTTGAACTAATTATTTTTCTGTAGATATTATATTATTTCTCATATTAATTAAAAAAAACAGTAATTTAATATAAATTATTTTTAAAAAAAAAAATTTCTATTAAATTCAACGAAATCATGTTTATCATAGATGTAATATTAACTTATTAAATAATAAAAATATTAATTAAATAAGTTAATATGTTGTTATGTTATATTTAACGTATTTATTAAATAAAATTATGCAATTATTGTGAATATCGTAGTAAATCACTCATGTTTATTGTTTTTATTGTATTTGAATTCTATTACTTATAAAATAGTTACTGTTATATATTTATTTATAATTAAAGTAAAATTAATTAGCTATTTGTTTTAAGAGTATTTCTACAAATTACTTTATAAAATATTTTAACATTAATTTTTCAATTATAATAAAAATAATTTAAAAATTTACACATAAAGACTTATTTTTTATTTTATAAAATAAAATAAAAATTTAAAACAATAATAATTATTATTCGATAATTAATTTTATTATATATTTATCAATTTTAAATCATCAATATCTAAAACTAATATATTATAAAAACAATAAGGTTAAAATAATTATTTTAGATTTATAATTTTTGAACGAAAAATTATTTTAAAATGTACCAATCAACTCATAATATAATTATAATCTAAGAAAAATAAAATATAAATTATAATATATATATATATAATAAATTAAAATATGTATATAATATATATAGTAAATTTTTTTAAAATTAAAACCTCGATCGATTCGAATAAATCAATTTTCAAAATTTTTCAACCGGCACTAAACCAATCAATCTAAGAATAAACAGTAATAACTGGCTTTTTAATTCCATCCAGACAAAATAAAAAATTACAAACAAAGTTATCACCAAGGTCAGCAATATTTTTTTTTATAATAACTAACTTTACAAATTATTACCTCCCTAAACATATTTAGGAAAACAAAAAAAAAAAGGAAAAAAAAAAAAGACTTTAAATCGCAAAATCATTTGGTTTTTGGTATAGTAATTTTCTTCCATGGTTTTGTTTTTGCTTATAACATTAAGGCCCTCAAAAACAAGCCCCATATGCAGAAGAATTATTGGTGGGTGCTTAAAACTATTTGATGTGGTGATTTATACTAATTAAAAGAGAGGTATAGTAGTTTATGTTCGATTCGTCTAGAACACGAATATTTTTCGTGTGCCCAAGTCCTAACACCTCCAAGCAGACGTGGAAACAAGGGCCCGCTCATGCCAGCAAAGAACCAGCTCACCATGTCGTTTTGCCACGTGGAAACCCCTTACTTGGACCTTCCCTAACAAACATTCGGCTTGAAAGTCTGCAAATTGACTCAACTGAACCGCCTTCATTCCCGCCCCAACAAACTCTTCGCGCCAAGCCGAAGCTCTCCTCTCAGCCGCTGCTTCAACAGCGGCTTGTATCTTGGGCCGAACCAAAAAAGTCTCGATCTTTCTAATCCAAACACTTGAAGCCATAGTCGCATCCAACGACTCCAATACCATAGCATAAAACTCAAGACCGCTCAAGAAGTTCCTCCTAAACGACGTCGTGGAACCACCTTCTCCTCCTTCACCCCAACCCTCACTATCCACAAACACCACAACAGCCGGTGAAACTCGTCGAACGTCGCTTAGAAATCCCGATACGTTGTTGGTTGAGCTAAAACGACGTAGTATGCATGGGGATAATACCAGAGCAGTTTTTTCTCCCTCTATAAACCTTAGGGTTTTAAAAGATAACAATTCAAAGGTACGTAGAAGAACACACTCAATCTGGAATCTAATTTTGAGTTCTTGAGCAAATTGAAAAAGATTTTCTCTAATCAACTTGCTTTCAATTGCGTATTCTTCAGAAACAATAGCAGTGATACGAAGAACTGGAGGATTAAGTCTCAATACGTTAGCCTTTTCAGCGAGTTCTTTCATTAAAGAAGCGTATTGTCCTCCAAGACCAATATCGAAATCGATGATGTGAATAAAAGAGGATCCATTGAGAGCTTCCAGTAGAGCTTGATTGGTTGTGAAGTGAGAAAACATAGGGATTGGAGATATGTTAGAGAAGGCCTTGTAAGCTCTAATGGTTTGAACAATTTCTGACCAAGAAGATAGTTGAGCCGGGCGGTTCGAACCGGTGAGATGAGATTGAAGAGCTTCTTTGAAATACAGAGCTGCTCTTTGGAGAGGTTTTCCGACTGGTTTTTCAATCGGAGGAGATCGTAATCGTCGATTGAGCCGCTCCAATATCACATGGATTTGTTGTAAATCGTTCGAGTCAAAACAGCCGGCTGTACGGATAAGATCGTCTATGAATTCATATCCAACATTCCAATATGCGAATTGGTCATCATTCAAATCAAGAGAAACATCAAAATTGTTGTTTGGGTTTGGGTGATTGTGCTGATTGGAATACAACTCGAAGGGATTGAACTCAGAAGAGTGTACCAACTGGGTTGGATCAAAATTATGTGAATTTGGAAATTGAAATTCGGGTGGATTCGAAATTTGATCCTCGCACTTGACAGCAGAGGCAGAGTCATGATTGTTCATGCCCAAATCATTCATAATTGAATACCAATCAAAGCTATGCAGAGCTTGCTCGTCCCACTCAACTGGGTCATTTGGCTGAGACGAAACAAAATCTGAAATAGAAGAAACCACCTTGGTGGGCTTTGTGGTAATTACAGGGCTGGGACTTCGACGAATGTCAAGAACTGATGTGGGTTCGTTGCAAAAATTTGGAATATGAGGACTTCGAAAACTAATTATATTTGATCTGTTATTGGTGGTGTCGTTATTGTAAGAAGGTTGATCTATTTTTGAATTTGGGGATGAGTGGTTATTTTGAGTATGGCTGATGGGTACTCTCATCTCCAAGCAAGAAGGTATTGAATTTTGAATATTGAATTAACTGAGCAAAGAAAGCTTTGTTTTCTATTCCTTGTTTAACTAGATACTGAGGAAGCGAAAGAAGAGGAAGAGTGGGGGGTTTTGGGGTTGTGATTGTGGGCTTTTTATCTTTGCGTGTTTGCATGCATAGAGGTACTGTAGTGTATGAGATAATCTCATACATGACAGACAAGTATAAGACAAGTCAGAAGGCTCTTTTTATCTCTTTCAAGCTTCTTGTTCAAGTTAACCAATATTTCTTCTTCCTTTTTGCCATAGAAAAAAGATTGAACTTTTTTTTCGCCTCTGGAAACAAACTTTGCTTTTTGAGTTTGTATTTTGCTTTCTTTGATACCAAACCTAATTACCCACTCTTATTTTTATTTATATTATGTTTTAAGGGATAGATATAAACTTTATTTTCTTTTATATGTTAATTTTTATTTAACAGAGTTAAAAAGAAATTAAAAGTTATATACATTATTAAAATATAATATAAATAAAAACAAGATTATAATTAAGAATGTTATTTGTATCCAAACTTAATTTGCTTGTGTAAGGTTATGCCTTTGAATTTTGAATATTAGATCGAAAAGATGGAATGTTGAATTAATTTAAAGACTAATTATACGGTGATAAAAAACAACTCCAATTTCATTTCATCTTATTCATTAATGGAGCACCAGAATTCATAGATCATTTAGATTCAAAGGGATCATTTTTAGTCAACTAGTAAGAGTCAGCACAGCTTTGTAAATTCCAAACATTGAAAAGATTTAGATCTTATGTTCACTGCTAATTAAAAAGTAGACTAAAAAAAATATTACTAATTCATTATTTTGCAATAATAAGCTCGTTTTGTGTACTTGGAAAGAAAAAAAAATTTGTTTGTTGTCCCATATCGACGTTCATGATTGATGATTCAAAACAATGACATGCATGATGGTGATATAACATTTCGTGTAATTATTCTTAGGGTAAATAAATTTTTTTTATGGATGAATTACAGTGGTGGTTATAAGTAACATATTTGTAAAAATTTATCAAAAATTAATAAACAAAATGTTATTTTCGTTTTTTTTTGATAAATTTAAAGAGGATAATAAGTTTGTAACAATATCTAAAATTTGATGATAATTATAATAATTTAAAGTTTATTAGTATTTTTATAATTTTTTTTCCCACTTAAACTATTGCCGTTAGAAGGCTATTTTTCCACAAACTATATTCTTTTAAAAATGCTTTTTGTCTTGAGAGAGACTAAAACAGTAATGAGATTATTTAGAGAAAAGAAGGTTATCATTGTATTTGTTTTAAAAATAATATTTAAATAATGTAATTATTTTTTATAATAATTTAATCATGTTATAAAAAAATGATTATATAAAAATAATATTTATTTTTTATTTTTATTTTATTTTATTTTATTTTTTCTTCAATTCTCATTTATAATTTATTTAATATAATTAAAAAATAAAAATTTTATATTTGTTCTTATCAATTTTTCATAAAAATAATATTAAATTATTATAAAAATATATATATAATTTAAATATTATTTTTATAATAAATAAATAGTTTCTAAGTATTTTTCTCTTATAAAAAACCTTATCTTGTAACTGAATTTATAATGCTATTTACCGGAGTGAAATCGAGATAAATCAAATCATAAAAGATATTTTATTATCCCTAAATATCAAATATTAGATATGAATTATTAGATATTACACATCATATATGATATATTAGATGTTAGAAATTAATTCTTTAACAAAAAAAATGTATATATTAGAAATTAATATCTTAACATAAAATATTACAAGAATATGCTTTCTTTTTTTATATTATGTTTGAACGATTTTTTTTCTTTGTAAAATGACTTTTTATATTATGATTGTACGATTAAGCGATTATATGTGACCATACATTTTTTTTTTTGACTAATTAATATAACGTATATTAATAAAAAATACCACGCGCATCTTCTAAAATTTTCACTGCGTTTTATTTATTATTATTTTATTAAATTTTTTCCCAAATTAACTCTGAAATAATTAAGTCTTTAGTAATTAAAAAAAAAACATTTGGACGACATTTTTTTTAACTGATTTTGAAACGACAAATGAGTGGCATTATACCATTAAAAGTTCAAAACTTATGTCCCCCAACTCCAACAATCCACAAGAAATTATATATTGTTATTAAAATATTGATGATTTGATGATTTAAACTAATAAGATAAAAGATAAATATAATAACTTTTTAATTTTTAATTTTTTAAAGGGAGCATTACGAAACTTATTTTTAAATTATAAATATAATAACTTTTTAATTTTTTAATTTTTTAAAGGGAGCATTACGAAACTTATTTTTAAATTAATGTATAAATTTTTTTCTAATTAGATCAAATTTAAATACTATTGAAAAAAATAAACAAATCCATTCATTATATAAATAAGAGTAATTTTGTTATTTTTGTAACAATTAATATTTTTCTTTTTAAAACAAGACAGTATAAAAACAATTTTTTTTTTTGTATTTTTGAGTTGTTATTGAGATATAAATTATATAGATTGTGTTAATAATAAACAATAATGACTAAAATATTCATCAAAAATGAAACTTTTTTAGAATTTAATTATTTGTATCATTTTTTCATTACAAAAATTGTTGGAAAAGATGAAATTTATAAAAAAAAATTGAAGTCTTATCTTATATTATTTTTTTACATTATTTAAAAGATGTATAAATAGTGAAGAGTTGACTATTGTGATTGGGCCCCAAGGGGTACCTACTTTTGTGGAAGAGAAGAGGACATAGGTAAATGTGATACCACACACGCGCGTGTGACGTCGCCGTCGTCCGACCAAGCCGAGTACGTGACATTTTGTTTTTTGGAAAATTATTTTTTTCACAAAAACGTTTCTAATCAGAAAATGATTGTTATATATATAACCATTACTTTTTTTTATTCAAAAAAATGACAGTTATTTGTCTTTATTTACAAAAATATCTGTTACTTATCTTTATTTAAAAAATGACTGTTACTCTTCATTACTCAGAATGACTGTTACGCTCTTCATCTCAGACATTACCGTTATTATCATAATGGCCACACGGTTTTTGAAACCTATAAATAGAGGACCTCAGCTCTCAATTCAAACACAACAATTTGCAATTCTAAGTTATTTTTTCAGTTTTTCTAGTAACAAATTTTTCAGGTGTAGCATTCCACTCTTCATTAGTACAGTGAAGTTCTGAGACAGAAACAAAAGATTCTGGTTTGTTTTATCCTGGAGACGACGAGGTTGTGTTTGTTTGCACAAATTAGACAGAGTCGCGAAACGTCTTAAAGAGAACGACTTAGTCCGCGATTCAACCCAAACAGTTCATTCCAGGTTATTGGTAATATTGTTTCAACACTTTAATAACAAACTTGTTTTAACAAAAACATTAAATTATTAAAAAATAATTAATAAATTATACTATTTTAATTAAATAACTAAAAGAGAGAGGCTTTATTTTGTTTTTTTGTTTTTATTTTTTTTAAGAAAGAAAGGAATAAAGAGAGTAACTCACACTACCTACCTTTATTACTAAGCGTCCTTTAAAAAAGCTAAGCAAAAGAACCATCATTCATTTTTTTTTCTATCGGTGCAACTACTAATACTAATATTATTAATTTCACTCCATAAATAATATGATATATAATATTATTGATAAATATAATTTAATTTATTAATTAAAATAATGATATATTTATTGTATATAATAATATATCCTTTAATATGATTTGTCATTTTAAATATTTAAAAACTATAAGTTTTGTTCCATAAAATCAAGAAAAGGAAAAGTTAATTAAAGAGGTTAACTAATCCTAACCTTAGATTTTTTTTTAATAATAATAAAAGGTAATCAATTGTTAAAGTAACTTTATATTCATTTAAAAAAAAAAGGCACCTCTGTCTTTCTAATTCTCGTATCCTAGCCTGGTAAGATAACGAATCAATGGACGAAAAAAGAAAAATGTTGTGCTGACACTTCCCGCATGAAAAATCATCAATGGAAAGCTAAGTAGAAATATGAGAAATTATTCTATGACTTAAAAGTATATAATGATGTGATTTTAAGTAATAAAATTTTAATAAAGATGTGATTTTAAGTCAATAAGATTTAAAATTAGTGTAATTTTTTTTAATAAAATATCAAATATAAGATGATGAAAAAAACATTATAAATATATTTAAAAAATAATAAATAATATTTCATAATGGTTAGCATTAGATGACCACAATTCCAAAATTTTGATCTTCTATCGGATCAAGTTGGGTATTGTGTAATAAGCTTTAGAAAATTTATATAGATTGGGACTTAAATTTTTTACTTAATTTAAATTATGTAATATACAATAAAGTAATAATATTTAATATTTATATATATATATATATTTTATAAAATTTAAAATTAACTTGTAATTTATATTAGATTTAGACTAAATTTATAATATAAAAATATGATATTAAATCTATACGAGCCGAGGTAGATTTATTTGGATTTAATTAAATTTTAACTATGATTAAATTAAATCAAATCATTTGAGTTTTAGTCGAACCTTGTTAAATACATATACATGTATGTATGCATGCATTATTTTACATGTTTCAAAATAATTATCTAATGATCACATAATTACTTTAATATCCAAACTTTATAATTTAATATTTAATTTTAAAAAAAGTTATTTATATAATCAAAATTTTATAAAAATATATTTATCAAATTAACTGAGTTGATCTATTTGTTTAAATTGAATTTAAATGAATTATAATTAAATTTATTTTATTTATTTATTTTAAATTAAATAACTTCATATTATTTTTAAATAAGTTAGAATCATGAGTTTTTTAGTTTAATTACTCTTTTAAAAAAAATTATAATAATTATGTTTTAATTACCCTTTGGTAAATTAAGAAAGAAAGAAAAATATATTTGTAGTTATAAAAATTCTATCATTAATAAAAATATTTTATTAAATAAATTCATAAAAAATTTCGATTTATAAACTTATATAATAACAATAAATCAAGTGGACACTTAATTTATATAGTAAATAACAGATAAACGTGTCGTACAAGTTTCTTGGTTTCAAAAGCTATTTAGTCCTTTGTCTAAAATATATGTTTTTAAGTGTATTTATTTATGAAAATTAGTATAGATTTTTATAAAATATAATAGAATAATATATATATTTAAATTTTAAAAATATATATATTTAATTAAGTTATTTTTAATTAAAATAATTACTCTAATTTTTTAAGAAGTTTTCAATTAAACTTAAATAAATTTTTTATCCAGTAAAAAATTTCTTAAAAATTTAGAGTAATATATTAAGTATTAATTTATATATATATATATTAAAAAATATAAAAAAATTATAAATTATATTTATATGAATTACATATGTTATTTTATTATATTTAATAAAAAAAATTAAATTCATCTTTATTTAATATATTTTTATAAATAAATAAATTTTAATAAAAAAAATTCACAAATAAAAAAATTTTAATTTTTTTAAAATTATATCATTAAACAATATCTTAAAACTAAATAAAAATCTCTACACTTCACCCTATAAAATAGTACTGTTTCTGTGACTGAGACTCAAATGTGACCTTGAGTGGCCCATATGATTATAGGACCCACTCGATAGCTATTGTGTCGGACATGGATGGAATGCATCGAAGCCCAAATAGTCATCGCGTAAGAAACACGCCCAAGTAGAACAACTTTTGCTTCGGCGCGATCCAAAAATCAGGATCAACAAAATGATAGTTACTAAATATAATAAATAACAAATCCACATAAAACTATACTTAAATATACATTTAACTAAATTATGATATATTATATATTATAATAATTTCAAAAATAATAAATTATTTATTTTTTAATAAAATTTTATTCTGTAGCACATTATCATTTACTTTCTAAAACATAAATAAATATCCTCATTTAAAAAAAGAAAAAAACATAGATACCAATAAAAATACTATTAAAATAATGTTATATTTATTAATTGATTTATATGATTTAAATAAATTAATAAATAATGATAATGAAATTCTAATTAGTTAAAACTTTGAGTCCTAGGCTAACACTGAACATGTTATATTTTAAATAAATAAATATTTCCCACTATATATTAATGTTTGACCTTACTCATTAAAACAATTTAATTAGCTTTAAAAGTAATAATATATGTGATCAAAAATTAATTTTATAAATATTTGATGTATATATCAATTTATATTATATAATTTAATTATTTTTTTAATCATAAATATTTTTATCATTTTATATCTAATTAATAACTTAAGTATTATATCATCAATAACTTAATTTAAATTATTTTTACAACATATGGTAAATAAAATGAATTTTTTTTATTTAAATTTCAGTTAGCATAAAAAAATATACTTGTAATATATATGTAATAAATAATTTTTAATTAGAAAAAAAATATCAGTACTCAAATTTCTTATTGTATAATATCAAGTCACCTTGAAATGTTACTTCCCCGTAATTTTATTATGATTAAATTACATTTAAATTAATAACACATGATAAATTAAAATTAAAAATCCAAATTATTAGTTTGGACTTTGGAGTCATAAGATTAATTCATCTATTCTGGCAGACAGACCTAAAAACCAAATTTCAATTTGTAAAACATATCATAAATTTGTGACACGTATTGAATTGTAATAACTTCATCAAATATTTAATATTAATAATAAATAATAAAATTATATATATATATATATATATTTTATATCTAAGAAATAATTAAATCTTAACATATTATTTGAAATTATCATAACTTTATACTAAAATAGAATAGAATAGTAGTACTCTTCAATTTGATATGGTTCGGAATACTTTAGGCATTAGTTCCATCGTTAAAAGATATCTTTTAGAATATTATATATGACGAACACAAAAATAAATCAATGTAAGGAAATTAATGACATCATGTTCTATATATTATTAAATTTATTATTATTTATCGAGCTAGCTTTAACTTGAAAATGACCATTCTTTGACAAAACGTAACCAGATAATGATTCCATATTTATCATAACTAGGTTCGAATTTCAAAGAGCCAATGTATGCTTAACATCTTATAAAGAAATTTATATAAGAGAAAAAAATAAACTTTAAATATTATATAATAATATTATTATATTAATATTCTATAAATTTATATGAGCCATGCACGATGTACTTAGCAACTAAGGTTTTGAAGAAAGTAACACGGGGCACACGCGTTGGGAAGAAGAAGCTTGTAGGATACAAAAGGATGAAGTTAAGAAAGAAGAGTGGTTGATATTATAAGTTAAATCATTCTCGAAAAGATTGGGCGCCTTTCCATCAAAAAAAAGAAAAGATTGGTCTTTTCATTCACTCTCAATCTTAAAAGGCAAATAGTGTAGGAAAATTAGGGATGTTAATAGGTTGTTAAATCTAGGTTAGTTCATTTATAAATGGATAGTAAAAATTAAAGTCATACAATAATCATTTTTTTTATATATAAAAATAATTCTTACATCTATTATAATTTTTTTACCTATATGATGTACATGGTTTATATGATAGAATTATTAAAAAAAATGAAATATTTACTATTTTTTAAAATAATTATGTTATGTTACGATATAAATAACATAATCTTAAATATATATGTAAATTTATATATTTTTTATTTTATTAAATAATAATACTTATCTTTATTTAAACATACATGTGATAAAAATAGGACATTAAAGTGTATAGATTTAAGCCTAAAAGAATAAAATCTAATATTTTTTAATAAAAGAATAACATCATTAAAGTTTCTTATCACTTTTTCGTTTTCATTTCATTAGTTTTTTCTTCGATAAATAAACTGTACAATAAATAAAAATTATTGTCGTATTAGACATTAATAACATGTCTTGTTTGAATCATCAAAGATAAAAAATTTGATCCGAACCAAAATACCTATGATAGGTTAGTAGTAATTTGCATTCGAGTTCAACTTCAAAACATGCTACTAACAAGTTTCAAACCGTCTAATTTTGAGTTCTCAAAAATAACGAAACTATTTGTATTTATCCATTTTCAACTTAGATTATCCCTTAATTGATACCTAATTAGTATTTTATGAACATACATATATAAATATAATTTTTTTTTAAGTTTGATTCCTTCACGTTTTGTACATGCTTCTCATCTATCACTTTATATATATATGGCCTAATGTAAACCACTGAGAACAGAGAACTAGTTGAAATCAGATGTTATGTGGTTTATGTTGAAAGGCATTTGGTTCTCCCTAGCCATTTAGCCACTTGACTTGGTGACATGACCAACTCAAGCACCCATGCAAAGTCTATTTGATTAAAGAATTTTCGAGTCGAAGACCTGATATTCTTTTTGGGTTTAATTATAAACTCCTAACCCCTAGCTTTTATTTTTAACCATCAACCCCACTCCCATCTTTTCTGTTTTTCTTTTTTTGTTCCTTTTCCTTTCCTTTCAGCTTTTCCTCAGTTTTTTAATTTCAAATTAGTTTATATACTTATTTCATTATTTAGATGTAGGGACAGAGCCATGGCTATTCCAAATTTTTTTTTAAATAATTTGTTTTGTTTTAATTATATAAGAGATATATAATATAAAATTATTAATGTAAAATTCCTTTAAAAGCAATTCTATTCTATTCTATTTATTAAAATTGTTTTTTAATCTAATTTTAGTTACTAGTTAATATATCCTTAAAAAATAAATAATTAATTAATTTGAATTTGGAAGCCAAAAAAGAAAAAATATAAATTAAAAAATGATTTTCAATGGCAATTTTGAAAATATGTATTAAAAAGAGGTGTTTTTGTTAAATAATTGCTGGTTAGATGAAATTATAATTTTGTTTCTAGAATAAAGAGTAGAGTATTAAACTTTATAAACTTAATTTTTGAAAATATTATAAATGTTTAACGTAATCTAACCATAATTTTTTATTTAACTCATTGTCGTTCCTCTAAGCTTAAAATTAACTAATTTTTAAAGGTTTAAGTATCGCAAAATAACGACAACTAAGATGATAATAACAAATGGCAACTAAGCTTGCCAAACGATAATATTATAAAATGAACGAGAAAACAGTTTTAAGAAGTTAAGTTGCATTAGTCCTCATGCGTAGGGAGATGTATGATTATCAGCTCCTGCATCAGACCATCTTTCTTAGAAAGAATTTGACTTAGAATTCACAATGGAGGTAATAGCTTCATCTAGAGGATGATAGTGGAAATGTCAATGACATTGAAGTGGGATGAGATGTTTCAATCCAATGGGAGGTCAATGACATAGGAATCATTATTTTGTTAAAGTATTATATCAAAATACATGCATAGATCTTAAATTCATGATAGATTATCAAAATTATGAAAACAATTAAGAACATAACTGAATCCATGATGAAGGATTAAAGAACAGATTAAGGGTTTATATTTTTCCACAGACTAATCTTTTTTTCTTTATAGGTTCTCACTCAATAGATGGGAAGAGAGGAGAAGAGATGATAGTGATTAGCCTTGGGGAAGAACATACCAACCCTCTTACCACACATTTCCTCTAATTCTCCAATAAGTTTGCATGTCACGTGTCACGTTTCTATTGACTAGCAATGTTAATTTTTCGTTTTTTCATCTCATTCCTTAATCTAAAATTGAACAACATTCTAGATTTCACCTAAACTTAATTTAACTCACTAATTTCCCTATAAGTCCTAATGAGTCAAAAATTATCAAAAAAAATTTATCAATTTTTGGAGTCAAGAAGACAGAAAAATACAGAAAAATTTAAAAAAAAGATACAATTTTGGTGGAAATTTAAGAGAAGATTGATTGTATTTATTCTTTTTTTCTTTTACTCTATCAATTTTTTTTGTCTTTATTTATGAGAAATATGAGTTTTATAAAGAAAATTATGTCTAGTTAATTTATTAATTTAGAGTCATATGAACTCAATTTTCAACATTTGATGATTTAATATTTTACCCTAATTATGATTTTGATTTAATTATATTATTTAATCTGATTGTTATTAATTGTTTGGCCAGTAATTGATATATAGTGACAATTACAAATATTTGAGAAAATTATTTAATTATTTATCTTGATTAAATGACATATATAGTTTTTAGACAGATTCTTATATATGTGATCCATAAGTAATGAACTTAATAAGTAGTATCCAATTTAATTGACATGAGAGTGTGGTTAAGTTAATAATTATATGGTGTGTAATTTACTTGAGAAGAGAATATATATTAGGTTAGATTCAATTGATCATGTAATTAACTCACAATTATATTGAGGGATTTTATTGATTCACATATTTGGATAATTTGAGGATTAAGTATTTCTAAATATTTTCACATATAACTTCTTAGTTGGCAAATCTGATTTAATTAATTATTTTTATTTATTTTTAGTTATTTTTATTTTTTATTTTTTTAAAACATAAAAATAGAAAAAATTGATTTTTGTTTTTTAAGTTCTAAAAATTAGTTTATAATAACATAATATCCATGAGAACAATCTTTTCTTATTATTATATTACTTGTTGCGATACATATACTTGCTTATTCATTGTACACAATTCGTATTTGATCAAATAGTATCTTTAAAACTTATAATCATAAAAATAGCATATCTTATATCTACCTTATATATTTTTACTATTAAAAAAATCTAATACATCATTTTAAATTGAATATCATTTAATTAGATACCGTTCAAATTAAACTACGATTATTTAGACCCTTCAATGCTTAACGATGTCCAATTGAATTCTGTTTAATGTTATTTAGTGTTATTTTTGGTTTTATAAGTTTTAGGGTTATATGTTTTGTAATTTTTTAGATCAATGGATACTTAGTTTGATTTGAATTTATAATATAAAAAAAAGAAAAAAATGATCAATTATAAGAGTAGCATGATACTTTGATAATTTTACTTTGATAAATTAGACATATTAATTATCTTTCTTAAAATTAGAGCATTTTAGTCTTATTATTTTTACATTTTTAAACACTTTATTCATTTTTTGTGAGTTTTGGTTTTTCTATCATTAAAAAAACCCTTAATTTGGATCATTTTGACATTTATTAGCATGATGTAGGTAAATGTTTAAAGAGAAAAATGTTTGGAAAAGCAAAAAAAATAAAAAAAAATAAAAGTTTTTAAAATTATTAAAATTGAACTTTTTTTAGCATAAGGTTATAATTTTATTAAGTTGCATAAAAAACAAGTACAAGACGGAACCAATCCGGTTCGTTCTCAATCCAAGTTACAAAGTTTGAACATATAATTCCAAACTTAGCTGGTTATGAGCAGCAACGTTAATTTTCCAAGAAACATAAAACATGAAAAATAAATAACTTGCATAATTAGCATTAGAATAGCATTAACAATATGTCCCTCAGTTGAAAGTGTGGCAGACTCACTATCTACCATTTGCACTACTGGTAGACACTTGGATTCTAGGATCACATTGTAAAAGCCAATATCCAAACAAAATTCTAGACGACACCATATTGCCCAAAGTTCAGCAGCTAACCCTATACCTACCCGATCTGCAAGAGTCCACATAACCTCACCCACATTATTTTAAACTACACAACCCACACTAACAAGGCCATCCTTCTTTGGCACCATTGCATCAAAATTGAATTTGTAACACCCAACCGTAGGCAGTCTCTAGTGGATAGCTCCGACATCTACTGTCCTTGCCCAGACCACATTTCATTGTCCGACCATAATTCATTGTTCAAAAATCTTCCAGTTGCATCATCGCCCATATGGCTGTCAAGCAGCGTGCACGCCACACCCAATACATAACAACGAGCAACAACTCCACCCTTTCATTTGTCCATTCCATCAGTGCCAGCCATATTACCTCTACCACCTTCATTCTTTTATAAGTTTTATAAACATCAGTCATTATCGATCTCTTCCAACTATCAACTACGATTGGACACACCTAAAGAGCATGTCAAATAGTTGCAAAACCTCCACCATAAATTGAACAATTTGAACTATTTGCATTTTATTTCCTAAAAAGCAGCTCATTACAAGGAATAACAATTTTTATTTCTTAAGCACCTCCGGTCTACCAGCCATACCATCTCTAGCCAACATCCCCCCAGCCACTGCACTAGCATCAACAGACTTACCCAAATTAGCCCAAATAACTGCTTCATATAATCCCACAACTAGGCCTACATCCCTTATATAATTGAGTGTTGCATCCCCTATTTTAGTATGAGAACCACTACAATTAAATTGTGCCACATCAGCACCTCCTGCCATATCAAATTCACTCGCCACATTAGTTTTTCCTGCCACATTAGCAAACCCATCTACCTGAACTTCCTTGGAGCCCACATAACCAACTTAATTCTCTAAGATATTACCATCATTGACACGGCCCTTCCCAATAAGAGTTTTTGAATTTTAAATAAATAAAGGATTCGCAGCCACCACCATAACGCCGTCAGCTTCTGTGCGTGGTCACACATATCGATGCCCATCATCAGTTTCACCACCCACTTTACTTTTTATAACCTTCTTAAACATCACATTTGTTGATGTTTATCTAGTAATAGATTAATGTATATATCTACTAATGTATATCTATTTACTTTAGACATATCTATATCTAGTTACTTTAAGCATATCTAGTTTACTTGTAACTCTTATATAAAGACACCATGTATATTCCTTTAAACACAAAATAGAATACAATCATTAAGTATTTCTAAGATAGTATCAGAGTCACTGTTGTTACCTTTCTACCAGTCTTGTCTTTTCTAGTGTTACTCCACCCTTATAACTTCCGTTGTCATAACAGTCACTGCAACCACTCACCGTTGAACCTCCGACATCTTTCAGCCTTTGTCCTTAGGTTCTGGGCCTACAGTTGCCTTCTTGGGTCATCTCCAGACTATCATTTCCTTCGCTCATTCGGATCTTCCTGTTTCGTTCTTCTTTAGCTTCTTTAGCCTCATGAACACAACAAACTTGAGCCTCAATCTAGACTTTGTTGTTTTCTTGGTTATGGTGAAACTCAAAAAGAGTATCAATGTTATGATCTTGTCTCGCATCATCTTCAGTTTCCCGTAATGTTGTCTTTTGGAAACACCGCTTATTTGTTGAACTTTCTCACTTTTGTTCTTCCTTAACTAACTCAAATGTTTTAGAAATCTTTCCAAATGAGTCTCATGTTCCTTCTACAGATACTCATAATCCTCCTTTGGACTTCTCTATTCAATCTTAAGATATTTTTGATGATTCTCTTAGACAGGTTGTACAAGAACAGGTTGATGACGAGCTACCTCACCTTGAGTATAGTTCCCCTGCTCCTACTTCTGCTCCACTTGAAGATCCTCCACAAGACATTCCACCTTGCCACTCAACCCGGATAAGATCCATTCCTACACATTTACTTGACTATCATTGTTACATTATCCTTGCTACACTCCATGAGCCTCACATCTATCGTGAGACATCTACTAACCCTATATTGCAGATTGCAATGAAAGAAGAAATTGATGCATTAACCAAAAACCATACTTGGGATATGGTTACTCTCCCTTCTAGTCAGTCTGTGGTTGGTTGTAAGTGGATCTATAAGATAAAGACTCGCTTTGATGGGTCCATCGAGTGCTACAAGGTTCGTCTTGTAGCAAAAGGTTTTACACATGAGTATGAGATTGATTATGAAGAGACTTTTGCTCCAATTGCCCATATTTTCTCTATTCGTACCCTCTTAGTTGTTGTCGTTGCTAGTAAATAAGACCTTTTTCAGATGAATGTTAAAAATGCATTCCTTAATGGAGATCTACATGAAGAAATCTATATGCAACCTCCTTCTAGTCTTTCTGTTGAAACAAATAAGGTTTGTCACCTTCGACGTGCACTTTATGGCTTTAAACAAGCTCCACGAGCATGGTTTTCCAAGTTCAGCTCCACCATCTTTCGCTTGGGTTACACTGCAAGTCCTTATGATTCTGAATTATTTATTCGTCGTAATGATAAAGGCACCATTTTGCTTCTCATATATGTGGATGATATGATCATAATTGGTGATGACCTCAGTGGTAATCAAGAACTCAAGGATTTTCTTAGTCAGTAGTTTGAGATGAAAGACCTTGGACATCTAAACTATTTCTTGGATCTTGAGATCACTCATTCAACAAATGGTCTTTATATTACTCAAGCTAAGTATGCATCTGATCTTTTATCTTAAGCTGGACTTACTGACAGCAAGACTGTTGAACTTAATGCGCATCTGAAACCCTCAAAAGGGGGGAATGAACCATTATTTAAATCATGTCACATACCTTTATCTTCCTTTGTTTTTTGGTACCTAAGATGAAATTAATTAAATTTTTTTAGATTTAAAATGATGATGGATGTTGATAGGGTCTAACATTGTTCTTAAGTAAATAATACTTTATAATAATTTTGTTCAAAACTTTCATGCACAATAGTTAAATTTGTGATAAAAAAAAATGTATGTACTTGAACTTGTGAATAATGTCTCTTAGAACCTTAATATGATTTGAACGACTAAGAGTAAAATACAAGAACTTTTCATTAAGTTTATCAAGATAAATACTAAATGTATTTCTTAAAAATGATTAAGGTAATAAAATTAACATTTGATCAAATTTCCTACTCTTAACTTTTTTATCTTTTCAAGGATAACCTTTTTAGTGCATGAGCCACTTATTTGTATCCACTCCCTACTCTTTGAACCAAATAATTTGGACATATCTTATAGTTTAAGAATAAGTGGAGTTGTATAAAAAAAATAATAGATTCTATCAAAATGTTATAAGAATATTTAAGAATAGTAATTGTGATGTAATTGATTAATTGTTCAACAATTACAAAACATCAGTTGTAATATGTACACTATGTTATGTAATTGAAAAAAATTAAAAATATATCAAAAATTAAAAATTAAATCAATAAATAAATAAAAAAGACAAGATAATAATAATAATATTAAAGGGGGTTGTATATTGAAAATTATTGGCAAAAAAAAAGAAGAAGATAATAATGATGCTTGGTTTCAAAATAATGAAATATAACCATGTTTTATTTATATACTGTTATTAGAATAGTGTTATTTATAGGTTTATTTCTCTTACTTATCGACTCATGAACTTTTGTTTTTTCTTTTTCTCTTTTATTTGATTGAATCAACAAGTATATCTTCATTACAATCAAATAAAAGAACTTTTGATTTTAAGGAATGTTTTTGATGATTTGAGATATAATTTTAAAGAAAAATATATGGTGTCCAATTCAACTCTAAAAAAAATGTTATTATTTTATATAAATGACTAATTTATTAACTTGTTTAAGTTACATGATTTGATTAATGTTAATAGATAATACTTTACACACAATTCAAGCATACTTATTACGCAATAGTCACAAAAAAAATGATTAGAAGGAATATCTAATATATATTAAAATTTAAGACTATAATATTTTTAAACCTCTCATATAAAATGTCATAAAATATATTCTCCTTGTTATAAGTTTTGATTTTACTTAAAGACTATTAAATAGTATATATAATGAGAGGTTGATAAATAAGAATTTATATATTTTTAAGTGTAAATTCATTTATATTTATATTTATTTTATTATTTTTATGTTATATAATTTTTAAAAAAATTCCTGATTTTTTTTTTATATTTTTTAGATAAGTTGGATTAACTTAGGGAGCCTATAGATGAGCTTATCCCTCAACCTTTTTTTCACGAGCATTGCCCAACGCATGTCACCTGCTAACACATTGATAATATGTGGACTCTCGTTGACTAAGCATTGATCGTCCCCAATGCCATGTGGATATGCGGATCTACATATATTTTCTCCCATCCAACAATTCCTATTTAATCTAACAATAAAAATATAATTATTTCATTTAAATATCCAACTAATACCCAACTAACACCCCATTATATAAAATCCGTAGCCAAAAGACACAAAAATTAAGTGAAAATTGAGAAAACAAATATATCTTAGAGTATTCTCGAAAGATTTTTGAAGGAAAATTCTAGAAAAAGGTTGAAGATTGAGTTATTTGGTTCATTTGACTCCACTTATTCATAAAAAATCATATTCTTGTATCTATTCTTTTTTATTAATGATATATTATTTAGTATAATCCTTACATTTTGTAAGTTCCGTAACTAACTAAATATTTATTAAGGTTATTGAAGATTCTAAAGCCCTAGATCATGATAATATATTTTTATATTATGATTTAATTAAAAATTTGATTTTTAATTTCATGATACAATAAGTTTATATTTAAATGTAAAAAACATGTTAGATTCTAAATTTAGTATACAATTAATTTGACTTTTGGTTATGTTTAATATTAAATTATAATATTAATATATAATTTTTCATTTTATAATTAAACTAACAAGTTGTGATTTTAATGGCAATTAGAATTAACCACTAAGTTTAAAGATTTTGGATAGATTTAATTTTATCTAATTTAATTATTAATTTTTTAAAACTTAACAAATAATTGTTATATAATTATAATTAATTAATTAGAAAGTAAGAAAATATAAAGATTTTTAATTGTATTTAAAATTTTAAAGCTAAAGTTATTCAATTAAAAATTATCTAAATTATATAATAAGTTTAGATTTTAAAACTAGTTCAATGTTAAATTATAATATATTGGTAATGATAATTTTATAATCACATATTTTTTATTATTTATTCTTAAAAATCTTGTTTTTGTTATCTTGTTTATTTTTTATATTATTTCTTTTATTTTTAAAAAAATACAAAAATTTTATTTATTTATTTTATTTGTGATATTTAAATTTTATTTTTAAATAAAAATTAATAAGTTAATTTTATCAACATAATAACCTTTATTTTATATATACTACCCGAACACTTTTTTAAAAAATAAATTAAAAAATTAATATTTAACGTTCATTTAATGTGTCATAACAAATTGAATCATTTTAATTTTAATTTTATTACTAAAATAAAAAAGTATAAAAAGTCGGTCGATCATTATTTGTATATAACATGAGGTATATATTTTGGTTAGGGATATATAACACTGATACAAATATTTCTATATTTTGTATACGTGAACACAAATTAAGGTTAATATACGAAAAATAATTTATAAAATTTTGATCGGCAATGTACTTAAAAAAAATTAGGGGTGAATAAATAATCTAATTAATCTCTTTAAATTGAAAAATAAAATACATTCCGATATATCGAATTTGGATAAGATTGGATTAATAAATTTTGTATTCGAATCGTATTCGAATTAAATAGTATACAATCAGTTTGGATTCAGATTGATATATTTTATAATTCATTATATCCGATCTGGATCAAATTACTATTAAATTATAAATAAATAAATATTTTATTTTGAAACTAATTATATTTTAATATTATACGTACCATAATTATATTATAATATGATTTTAACTTAAAGAAAGCAGTCATCATGAAATTGCGTATAAAATAAAGTACGAAAATAAAATAATAGCACACGATATATCTACATGGAAACAACTTAGGCCGTAACCATGACCTAAGAGAAAAATCACCTGTCCAACTGACCACCTAATTTTTCACTATGAAAAATAAATGTTCAAGTACAAACTTGGTCTTATGTTATCTTCCCTAGAATACTGCCCCAATGTAACTTACTTACGAGCCTCTACTTTGCTTTCATAATTTTTAATATTAGCGTGAGTGATTTCCAGACCAACATTACAATAAGCTTCTCACCAATCAGATTCGTTCACCAATCAACTACAAAAAAATTAGCACAAAAATACAAGTACTAGTCTAGGTTCTAAAACATATTTAATAATGAATAATCCTTACTATATGATTCAAAACATATGTTATTTAAATTAAATCAATTAGTAAATCCTAGTGCCAAAAGATTAAGCAAGAGTTCAATAAAAATAGCTCATTTAAAATTTAATAATTAAATCAAATAATTATTGTAAGGACTATGAGTGTTGGCTATTTTCGTGAAAAAAATATTTATCTGTAAATTTGTTTTTAGGTTTGCTATCAAGTCTATCAAGAAAAATCGAACAAATGCTCAAGTTTCACATAATCGTACTTCAGGTATATCTTTTATAATTCCGACACATAGGATTACATTTATACATTTAATAGTACATGTTCATAAATCTAAAATAATTTTTAGTGCTTAAATATTTTTTATGTGTCTTAAAATTTTTAAGATGTGATTTAAAAATATTTTTTATTAAGGCTTTGAATAGGCCTTGAATAATTTAGCCCAAAATATTCTAACCCTAGTAGGTTATCATTATCTATATATATATATTTATACATAGGGCTAGTGTGTGTTAAATCCTTTTTAGAACACACACGGGTACTTGTGTTTCTTCTTGTGTTAACATTTTTGTAGTTGATTTGTGAACGATCTGATTGGTGGGGAGCTTATTGGAATGTTGGTTTGGAAACCACTCACGTTAACATTAGAAATTGTGAAAATAGAGCAGGGGTTCGTAAGTAAAGTACATTGGGACAGTATCCTAGGAAGGATAGCATAAGACCGAGTTTGTACTTGAACATTTGATTTTCATAGTGAAAAGTTAGGTAGACCGGTGGTTTTCCTCTTAGGTCATGATTGTGGCCTAGGTTGTTTCCACTTAAAAATATCGTGTGTTATTATTTTATTTCCACACTTTACTCTTACACATGATTGCATGCACACACACATGTTCTTTTACATGTGCTGGTCGATGTTGACATAAACTTATTCACACACTCACAAACACACATATATGTTATGCTTGAAGTTTATGAAATTTCTTGAAAGACTCTAAGACTTCAACTAATCTTGACTGTAAAATTGTGTTGAGTTATATTTCTTACTTGCTAAAACTTTACCGTATGGAGGCACCTAGTATTGAGAGAGCTACCTACTGTGATGTGTGAAGCTATCATAGTGAGCGAAGAGGGCTACCTCACAACTAGTGTGAAAGTCATCATGCTAGGTTTATGGCTCGTGCAAAAAAAAACAAAAAACAAAGAAAGATTTGGCAAAAAGTGACTACTTATAAATCTTGTCCATTGAATGCATAAAAAGAAAGAGCCAATAGAGGTTATAAAAAATATATATCATTTACCTCATATATATATATATAATTAAGTCCTCTTTTGGTAGATATATTTTATTTTGTAAGATTAAAGACTCGATTATAATTTTATATGATAGGTGATATTTTTTCTTTTGAGTCTTTCTTGATAGGTCATAAATGAATGAATTAACATATTTTGTGGAGTTTAAACATATATATATATATATATACTACTTCAAGTAAATGTCAATATGTCGTTATATGTGTGAAGTGTGCTTGTGTATCTCTTTTACTCTACTTATTTATTTATATAATACATAATCAAAATTTGAGTTAAAAATGATGAGTTCTCAATTAGTTGTGTGCTCGTTTGTGATTAAATGAGTTTAATAACTTATGTGGCTATTTATGAAGAAAATGTTTTATTAGATTTTCGCATTTACATATTATTTTCATTTATTACCTTTTTAATTCATTTCTAAGTTAAAAAGTCATGGAATTTTGGGGGAGTTTACAACACATTGTACTTTTGCCTTACTCTGATTTTACATTGCTATATCTTTAGGAGAGATTTAGCTTCATTACTTTGTCTAATGTTTTGTCTTTCTCGTATGTCAAAAAGGGAGAGAGAAAAATGTGTTTTATTTCCATGTTTTTATTTTGTTATGCATATAGGGGGAGAACATATTTAATTAATTTTGATTGGTATGAATGCATACTACATGATTATTCTTTACACTTTGCTTATTTTTATGTAAACTGAACTAATGTACAACGAGGCCTTCATGCCAAGTTGTCCTATGCTTTGTCAATGTCATTTCAGTTACTTACAAGCTTGTCAAGTTGCAGCGAAAATGGATTCATCAGATCATGAGATAGTTCCACTATGGAGTTTGGGATATCATTGTATTTATATCTTATTTTTATAAGTGTCAGGTAGTGAGTGAGAGGTTTTGCCACACGAAAATGTCAAATGGGGAGTTTGTAAGGACTATAAGTGTTGGCTATTTTCGTGGACAAAATATTTATCTGTAAATTTGTTTTTAGGTCTGCTATCAAGTCTATCAAGAAAAACCGAACAAATGTTTAAATTTTAAATAATTGTACTCCAAGTATATCTTTTATAATTACGACACGTAAGATTGCATTTATACATTTAATAGTACATGTTCATAAATCTAAAATAATTTTTTGTGCTTAAATATTTTTTATGTGTAATGTGATTTAAAAATATTTTTTTTATTAAGGTTTTGAATAGGCCTTAAAAAATATTTTAACCCTAGTATATATATATATATATATATATAGGGTTAGTGTGTGTGTTGAGGCCCAATAATAGTTGAAAGTGATCATGTGATGTTGTCGAAAACGATAGAAAAGAATTATGTGATATAGGAGCTTAATTATCTTCACGTTGCACGATATAGGTAATATATATATATATATATATTTACTTAGACTTGTTGTGTTCACAATGAATGTTATATAGGTAATATATAATTAAGATCGGCGAAGATTAGCGGTAGTAGACTTAGGCTTGTTGTGTAATGTTATATAGGTAACATATATATATAATTCAGGTTAGTGGTAGCTTTTAGATAATATATGTGTATGTATTTGAGTGAAGATATATATTAGAAGAGATATTAATTGATATAATTATAAATTGATGATTATTATTTTTTACTTCTCATATTCATATAGTTTATTCTGTGATTAATATCTTGCATATTTAAATTAAATAATTGTGTGAACGATCATGATTATTTGATTTAATTATTAAATTTTAAATAAGTTATTTTTATTGAAATTATGTGTAATCTTTTTGCTCTAGAATATTCTAGTTGATTTGGTTTAAATGACATTTGTTTTGAATCATCTAGTTAGTATTATGTATTTTTAAATCCGTTCTAGAACACACACGGGTACTTGTGTTTCTTTTTGTGCTAACCTTTTTGTAGTTGATTTGTGAACGATCTAATTGGTGGGGAGCTTATTGGAACGTTGGTCTGAAAACCACTCACACTAACATTGGAAACTGTGAAAATAGAGCATGGACTCATAAGTAAAGTACATTGGGGTAATATCCTAGAAAGGGTAACATAAAACCGAGTTTGTACTTAAACATTTGATTTTTGTAGTGGAAAGTTAGGTGGTCCGGTGGACCAATGGTTTTCCTCTTAGGTCATTGTTGTGGCCTAGGTTGTTTCCACCTAAAAATATCGTATGTTATTATTTTATTTCCGTACTTTACTCTTACACATGATTGCATATCTAGCCGTTTTGTTTAGATTATTAAATTATAAATTGATAAAAATTAAAAATAACGTATTCATCCCCTATAGGTTAATCAGGTCCATACATAAAATTATTTAATCTTAACAATTCAAGAACAAAAATAAAGAAGAAACTATAATACATATGATCAAAATATCATAAATTAATTAGACTTATTAATCTATTAAACATTGATAATTGTGTTTAATTGATTAATCAAATAAAGAAACCTAAAATATTATAATTTTATATGTACAAAACAAGAGAGAGATTAAAAAGAAAAAAATAATGATCTTGTGTGGTCAATTGAAACAATGAGCGATGAATTTTATTTATAGGAAAAATTAAAACTCTTAATTTTATGTAATTAATAAATACTTTTATTATTATTATAAATAGGATTAGTAATACTTTTTAATCAAGAAGATTCATATTTAAAGAATAATTTTTTTAAAATAGACTTATTAATTAAGAAAACTTTTTTTAAAAAAAGTGATATTTTAAAGTATACTCGTTAATAAAGAATATTTATATTTAAAGAAGAATTCTTTTAAAATAATTTCATTAATCAAGAAGACTCATTTTTAAAGAAAATTTTTTTTAAAGTATATTTTAGGTTATTTTTAGGCTAAGATTTAGCTAATAATTTAGGCTATATCTTATCTAATATTTTAGTATATATTTTATTCTATATTTTAGCATAAATATTTTAACAGTAAAAATAATTTCAGATTTATGAATATGTGTTATTAAATGCGTGAACTCAATTCTATGTATTATAATTATAACAAATATATCTGAAATACGATTATATAAAATTCGGACGTTTTTTTGATTTTATTTAATAGACTTGATAACGAGCTTAAAAATAAGTTTATATATAAATATTTTGTTCACAAAAATAACAAATTCTTTAATTTATACACTTTAAAAATAAACTAATTGTTTTATTAATTGTTACGTGTCCTATCTAAATTAATAGTAGATTTAATTATTATAACTAATAAAAAATAAATAATGAGGTGTAATGCAATCTCACGTTGGACATATAAATATTGGTGCAGTTAGGGCAAAAAATAAATTCTAATTTTTTCTACTAGTGTTTGGCCAAATCAGCTGCCACGTATTTCATGAACGGCCACGTATCTCTGAAACAGTGACACGTATCACTTCCTACCATTGCTCGTCAGTCTTCATGGTCTCTTATTAATTTCTGCCTCCACTGTAAGAATCAAGACACTTGAAATCTGCCACTTCCCACCTCAAAAAATAACAAAAATAAAAATGTCGAATAACGCTTCAACCCCATTAACTTCACTAGCTTTCGCTATCTTCTTCTTCCTTTATCTCAGTCTCTCTTTTCATTCACAGGCTTTAAGTGATAATAAACATGCATTTAGGCCACTGGTGAAGAAAGATCAATGGAAGTCAATTGTTGTCTCTGAATATGGTGAAATCTCAGCCATTAACATTCCAGATGAGATTAAAAGGGACACTTATCATATCCAGTTTTTAACCTTAGAACCCAACTCACTTTTTCTTCCGGCAATTCTTAATGCTGATATGGTGTTTTATGTTCACACAGGTCTTGTATTATTATTTAGGCTGAATTACTCAAATTATTCTTAAATTTTTTCATATTTTACATTTTATTCCTTCATTATTATTTTTTATTTAGTTGTTATCTTTTGATTTTTACACTTTTAACCCTTATTTATTTTTTCTTACAATTTAATCTATTTTTTTAGTTTTTATATTATTTTTTTGGAACATAATTATATTTTATACTTAGATATTATATATATATATATATATATATATTTCTAACATATATAATTAGTTTTTGTACTTAGATTCTTACTTTTTTTTAATACTTTTGAACTTCTAATTTTAAATTGGTAAAAAATATTGGACGATTAAATTATAAGAAAATGTATGAGCATCAAAACCAACAAAATATAAAATAAAAACTAAATTGTAAGAAAAATAAAACAAAAATCTCAAACTTTATAACCATAAACAAAAGAACATCTTTTATGTTATTTTCATTATTAATAAAAATTAATCTATCATTTCACATATAAGAAAAATAAAATAAAACAAAAATCTTAAAACTTTATAACCACAAACAAAATATATAACATCTTTTATTTTATTTTCATTAAAAATAAAAATTAATCTATCATTTCAGATTACACTATCTAAGTTGAATTTCATCATTTAGATTAACACTATTTAATTGAACCGTTTAATCTTTTGGGTGCTATTTTTTTTTTTTTTTGGGTTATTTTATATTTATCTCAAGAGTTAATTTATCTTATTTTTATAATTGGGTTTGATGTAGGAAGTGGAAGGTTGAGTTGGGTTGATAAGGATGAGGAAAAGATAAAAAGAGTTGCACTGAGGAGAGGAGATATCTATAGGCTCCAGCCAGGCTCTGTTTTTCAGATACAGAGTAATTTGGAAAATGAACGTCAAAAGCTTAGAATATATGCAATCTTTACTAGTACAGATGATGACTTTAATGTATCAATGATTCTCTTAACAGTTTTTTCTCTCTTTTTTTTTAATTATATATTTTTAATCTATTAATTAATTAATAGTATTTATTAAATTAATGTTGTTTCTTTACTTTGTTTGGCAATTAATTGGTTCAAATGAAAGTTGGATCCGTCGGTTAGAGCATACTCTTGCATTGCCGACCTTGTTCGTGGATTTGATTCGAAAACACTTCAGGCAGCTTTCAAGGTATACATGAATATTAATTTTTCTGTAATAAATTATGGAAATTAATTTTTTAAGCTTAAACTGCTCAATAAACATGAACTAACATGAGAGAAAACTTGAAGGGATTATGTTTTAATTATAAACTTTGAAGGAATTATACTGGATGAAGGTAAAAATTAGACAACAAATAAAATTAATTAAAAAAAATGATTAGCCATCACACCACCAGAAATATTGTTTAGACACCTTGTAGAGTAAAGTGAAAAAATATATTTTTGAGATTAATTAATATCATATTTATAAATATAAAAAATAGAACAATATATAAGAATCCAAATTTATATTTTTGTCAAAAAACAAAAATTAGAGTTAAAAATATGTAGCAGTCGCTACATAATATTAGAAAATAAAAAAGGATTAAATTAAATTTTTACAATTAGTATAAAATATTCCTACGTCAATTTAGTATAAAATTCCTAGGTCACCCAAAACTGAATGAAAATAGAACATATATATTAGATATTAGTGGAATAACAAATTAAAAGAGTGGTATTTTGAACATTTATTTATTAAGAAACAATTTGAAAATGGGATTTGAATAGGATTATTTTTATTAAGAAGATATAGAACTTTATCAAAAGAGTTGCTAGTGTAATTTTTCTTAAAAGCTAATTTTCTTGAAAAAGAAAATGTGCAAATTTCGTTTGCTTAAATTTATAATATTATTAATTGAATTATAACATAATTATATTATAATGTAACGATATATATTTCTTAAATTATTGAAATAATCGTGATTATTTCATATCATATGACATATATGCTATATTTTAATACAATGATCATAAAACTTTTCAAAATTTAAAATTTGTCTCCACATTTTTGAAATCCACACTCCACTTTTTGTAAATTAAATAAATAAATGAAGATGGCACACCATGTATATATCTAAATTGTGTTTTAAGGACTATGTATGTTCTTTTTCAATGTAACATAGGCTGGGTTACTTTTTTTTAGTTTGTTAATATATTTAGTAGTTGTTTTCTCAAATTGTTGTGTTAGGTTTCTGAGGAGGTGATAGAAGAAATAAAAAATTCAACCGAAAGGCAAATGATAGTTCATACAATGTCAAAAACGAATGATGATGAAGAAACCAAGATGGAACTGGAATCTCCATTCTTGAAAGCTTTTATACATAACAAGAAGAAGAAGAAGAAAACAGACGCATATAATATTTTAGATGAAGATCCAGATTTTAAGAATAGTAATGGATGGAGCACAACTGTGACCAAAAAAACTTCCCATTTGTTGAAAGGTTCCAATGTTGGTGTTTTCATGGTGAACTTGACCAAGGTTAGTTAGTTGGTATACTTTTTTGTAGAACCCTCGTAACTAAAACAGCTTCAACTGATGTATTTTGTTTTTATTAAAAGGGATCAATGATGGGACCCCACTGGAATCCAAAAGCAACAGAGATTGCCATAGTTCTACAAGGACAAGGAATGATTACAATAGTTTCTTCCAACATAACTGAAAACATGAGGTTCAAGGTTTCTGAAGGAGATGTTTTCAAAATATCAAGGTTTCATCCAATGGCTCAAATCTCATTTAACAATGAGACATTTGTTTTCATGGGTTTTAGTACATCAACAAAGAAAAACCATCCTCAATTTTTGGCTGGAAAGAGTTCAGTTCTACAAACTTTGGATAATGATGTTTTAGCTATGTCTTTTGGTGTTAACGATTCAACTATAGATCGACTTTTGGCTTCGCAGGTCGAATCGGTTATATTAGAATGTAATTCTTGTGCTGAGGAAATGGAGAGGAAAATGGAGGAAGAAATTGAAAAGGAGAGAAAGGAGGAGGAAAGAAAGAGACAAGAGGAGGAAGAAGAGAAGAGAAAAAGGGAGGACGAAGAAGAGAAGAGGAAAAGGGAGGAGGAAGAAGAAGAAGAAAAGAGGAAAAGAGAGGAAGAGGAGGCCAAAAAGAAACAAGAAGAAGAGCAGAGAAAGAGAGAGGAAGACGAAGCCAGACAAAGACAAGAGGATGAAAAAGAAGAGGAAGCTAGAAAGAAACAAGAAGAAGAGCAGAGAAAGAGAGAGGAAGAAGAAGCCAGACAAAGACAAGAGGAAGAGGAAGAGCAGAGAAGGAGAGAGGAAGAAGAAGCCAGACAAAGACAAGAGGATGAAAAAGAAGAGGAAACCAGAAAGAAACAAGAAGAAGAGCAGAGAAAGAGAGAGGAAGAAGAAGCCAGACAAAGACAAGATGAAGAGGAAGAGGAAGAGCAGAGAAGGAGAAAGGAAGAGGAAGCTAGAAAGAGGGAAGAGAGACAAAAACAGGAAGAATGGAAGAGGAAAGAAGAGGAAAGAGAAAGGAGGAAAAAACAACTAGAGGAGAGGAGGAAAGGGAAAGAAGAAGAAGAAAGTGAGCAAGAAAAAGCTAGGAGACAAGCAAAAGAAAGGGAGAGGAGAAGAAAAGAATACGACCAAGAAGAACAAAAAGAATGGGATGAAGGCAGTAGATCAGAAGAATATGCTGATGAAGGAAAATATTTGAAACTAAAGTCTCATCTTGAGGACAACTATATGAATGTGAATTAGATGCATCTTAATTATAATATTCTGCATGTAATAAGACTTGTGATCCATGTTTGAAATGTTTTGTGTTTAGTAGTTGTTGGTTTAATCAATTTTAAGAACTTTTTGCTCTTCCCGTAACCAATGTTAAGGTGTACTTTGCTACAATGATTAGTAACCTTTTAGTTTCAAATGTAATTTAAATTTAAAAAAAAAAGCAACATCGGTTCATTTGGAGGAAGATCTGTTCATAGGTTTTTCATTGGTTCCTTTGGAGGAGAAGGTGTTCATAAGTTTTTCATTGGTTCTCTAAATTCTAAACATTGTAGCAGCAGTACTTTTTATAAAGAAATCAAGACAAGCAAAGTTGTCGATCTTCAAAATATGAAGAAAAAAAGAGTTGTTTATAGAGCAAGAGAGATGGAACAAAAAGAATTTATGATGCAGAAATCTATGATATGATGCAGAATTACGAGATGCATAAATCTATGATGTAGAATTATGTGCTGCTAAAATCACTTATAGATAAGTTAAAGTTACATGAAATAGAAAGAAATAAAAGGATGACAATCATATTCTATTTGTCAGGGGAACGAAGCTTTGCAAATATTTACTAATTCAAGCAATAGAAATATCTAAAGCGTGCAACACCTGAATATTCAACGACCATACCTCAAACTTTAGAAATGAAATATTAAAAGTAATAAAAATAATAACAAAAAAAAATAAAATAAAATGTAATAATATTTATAGTAATTTATTTCTATCAATGTGTTAATCTATTCCACTTCTTCACCCATCTAATGGAGATGAGAATGTAATAATATTTATAGTAATTTATTTCTATCAATGTGTTAATCTATTCCACTTCTTCACCCATCTAATGGAGATGAGTTTCTGAAAAGAACACACTCAAGAAACAAGCACTTAAAGAGACCTTTCAAAAGCTCCAAACTATAACAATGATGGAAAATCTTCCTCTCTTTCCTAGATCCTCATCTTCTCACAAAATGATCTCTCTCAAATGGCTTATAGGGCACACCTTGGTACTTATACACGCCCAAATGGGCAATTATAAAAATTATCATTGTGTTCCAAGCTTCTTTCTCCAAATTTGTGGCCCTTTTCATCATTTGCACTGTTTATTTTTACACACTCAATCGATCATGATAGGTTAAAATTAAAAACCAAAATTTGAGCAAAAACTCCAAGATCGAATCATGATTGATTCTTGATTGATCGACAAGTTCGATCAATTAACCATCCCTTAGATCTATTGATAGGCACCATAAATCATTCTTCATTCTATGCAAAGCTCTTAGTCCAACATTTGATGTTTGATCACCCACAATGATTTTCAAGCATTTCCATGGATTTACATCAAAATTTCACAATTCTCCACCTTGATGCTAGTCCTTGGAATTTATTCTCTTGGGTAAAAACCCATGCCTTTCATCTTTATTTAATGGAGTGGTAACCTTGACCAAAGTTTGACTCTTCAAAAACCTTACCGAAGGAACTGATTTTATTGCCATATCCATTGGGTTATCATTAATGTGAATTTTTACCACCTTATTCTGTCATCTCTCAGATGAAGTGTAGCTTTACATTTACATGTTTCACACGATCATGACATTGAGGATTCTTGGTCAAGTAAATTTCACCTTGATTGTCACAATGAACTATGACTCTCTTTTGCTCACAACTGAGTTCATTTGCCAAACCTTGTAACTACATAGCTTCTTTCATCGCTTCCATTGCAGCAATAAATTTCACCTATGTAGAAGACAAAAACACTATTGATTATAATTTGGCTTCCAACTCACCAAATTTTCTCTAAATCCAAACAAATAACCCATGATATAATGCCTTTATCACGATCATAGTAAAGTCAAAAACCACATAACCAATCACACGAACACTCAACTCCTCGGAGTGGTCATATAGAAGACCAACTCCTATTGTACCCCTTAGATATCTCATCACCCATTTCACCGTCTTTTAATGATTTTCCTAGATTAGCCATGCAATGGCTCACCAAACTTGCACCAAATACAATATCTGATCTTATACAAATCATTTAATATATTAAGTCCATTTTACTTGCATAGAACACCTTTTTCATTTCTTTCTCCTTCTCATTCGTCGAATGAGAGTCTAAGACCGACAACTTGAAATGTGATGCTATTGGAGTTGTAGTCGGTTTAGCATTGATGATGTTAAATTGTTTCAGAACCTTCTCACGATATCCTTATTAGGAAATGAACTTGCCCTTTTCTATGTCTCTTCTAATTTTTATCCCCAAAAATTCTCAACATACCCAAGATCCTTTATCTCAAATTTAAAGTTAAGATGACTCTTCAATTTGATGATTTGAGACCGATCACAAGTAGCTATCAACATATCATCAATATATAGCAATAAATATCTAATGGTACGTATACATGCCCAAATGAGAAATTACAAGAATTTCCATTGTGTTTCAAGCTTCTTTCCTCAAATTTGTGGCTCTTTTCATCAGTTGTTTTATTTCTTTTTATAACTGGATCGATCAAACCATTAAAATTAGGAATTAAAATTTGAGCAAAAACTCTAAGATTGAATTATGATTGATTCTTGATTGATCAACAAACTCTATCAATTGACCATCCTTTTGATTGATCGATAGGTACTAGAAACCATTCTCCATTCCATGCAATGCTCTCACCTTTGATGTTTGATCACCCACAATTATTTTCAAGCATCCCCATGGATTTGCATCACCATATCACAGTATTACATGACACCTTTTGGCTATTCATACCTATAAAATCAAGAAATAGAATATAAAAATAAAAGGATAAAGGGAGCTAGATTATATTTGTTCTGTATCTATGATATCTCTTAGTTATTCACACTCCTAAACCCCACTAGACTAGTACTTTCAACCAAAAAAAATATTGTTTTGAATATGTCAACTAAGTATCATAAGGAAATTACTCTTGGTTGTTCCTTGTTAAAAATTAAAAATAACCTATTCACCCCCTCTAGGTTAATCAGGTCCATCTACACGATATTTTTAGGTGGAAACAACCTAGGCCACAACCATGGCCTAAGAGGAAAACCACTGGTCCACTGGTCCACCGGACCACCTAACTTTCCACTATGAAAATCAAATGTTTAAGTACAAACTCGGTCTTATGCTACCCTCCCTAGGATACTGCCCCAATGTAAAGAATAATCATGTAGTGTGCATTCATACCAATCAAGCTTAATTAAGTATGTTCTCCCCCTATATGCATAACAAAATAAAATCATGGAAGTAAAACATATTATTTTCTCCCCCTTTTTGACATACGAGAAGGACAAAGTATTAGACAAAGCAATGAAACTAAACTCCTCTTAAAGATATAGCAATGTAAAAGTAGATTAATACATAAATGCAATATGCCTTAAACTCTCCCTAAGTTCTATAACTCTCTAACTTATAAACAAATTAAAAAGGTAATAAATAAAAATGAATAAAATCTGATTTTTTTTGTAATTTTCATAACTAGCCACATAAGGTATTAAACTAATTTAATTACAAACAAGCACACAACCAATTGAGAACTCGTCATTTTTTAACTCCAATTTTGATTATTTATCATATAAATAAATAAGTAGAATAGAAGAGGTGCGCACGCACACTTCGCATATATAATGACATATTGACATTTACTTAAAGTAATATATATGTTTAAACTCCACAAATATGTCAATTAATTCATTTATGACCTATCAAGAAAGACTCAAAAGAAAAAAAATATCACCTATCATATAAAATTATAACCGAGTCTTCAATTTTACAAAATAAAGTATATTTATCAAAAAAGGACTTAATTTTTTTTATAAATGAGGTAAATGATATATTTTTTTAACCTTTATTAGCTCTTTCTTTTTGTGCATTCCAAGTACAAGATTTATAAGCAATCACTTTTTGCATAATCTTTCCCTTTTTTTTGCACAAGTCATAAACCTAGCATGATGACTTTCACACTAGTTGTGAGGTAGCCTTCTTCGTTCACTGTGGTAGCTTCACACATCACAGTAGGTAGCCCTCTCAATACTAGGTGCCTCCATACATTAAAATTTTAGTAAGCAGAAGTAGAACTCAACACAATTTTACAATCAAGATTAGTTGAAGTCCTAGAGTCTTTCAAAAAAAATTCATAAACTTCAAGCATAACATATATGTGTGTTCGTGAGTGTGTGAAGAAGTTTATGTCAACATCGATCATCACATATATAAGAATATGTGTGTGCAAAAGTAGAAATTGTATAATAATTTATACAATAAATATCAAAATGAGTTGAGTTACTAAAAATGAGATTATGTATATATAAGTATTAAATAAGTCGAATACCGTGTTGGCCAGACAAGGATGCTATTTTTTTTTGTAATAAAATTTGAAATTCAATTTGAGGGAGAAATTCCTAAGACACTTCTGAGATACTCAAATCTTTGAGTGTCTATGGCTTTAGTGAATATATCAGCTAATTGTCTCTCAGTAGGTACAAACTCAAGTGTCACTATTTTCTCTTCAACTAATTCTCGAATGAAGTGATGCCTAATGTCAATGTGCTTAGTTCTAGAATGTTGAACTGTGTTCTTAGAAATACATATAGCACTAGAGTTATCACAATATAAGGGCATCATACCTTGTGGTTAACCGTAGTCCTTGAGCATGTTTTTCATTCAAAGCATTTGTGTGCAAGAGCTTCCTACAGTAATGTATTCCGCTTCAGCTGTAGAGAGTGAGATAGAGTTTTGATTTTTACTGTGCCAGGATACTAAGTTGTTTCCAATGTAGAAACAACCACCTGATGTGCTCTTCCTATCATCCTGGTTTCCTGCCTAGTCGGCATCTATAAAACCACTTACTTCATAAGTAGTGTCAGTAGTAAAATATAAACCATAATTACTTGTTCTTGAGATATACCTGATGATTCTCTTTACATTCTCTAAGTGTGATTCCTTAGGGTCAGCTTGATAACGGGCACACACACCAACACTAAAATATATGTCAGGCCTACTTGTAGTGAGGTAAAGTAAACTACCTATCATACTCCTATAAAGGGTTTGATCAACACTTTTACCTTGAGTGTCCTTTGTAATTTTTGTGCTGGTACCTAAAGGAGTCCGTAATGGCTTGCTAGTTTCAAGACCAAACCTTTTAACAAGGTTACAGGCATACTTGGTTTGAGAAATAAATATATTATCACTAGATTGTTTGATTTGCAAACCAAGGAAGAAAGTTATTTCACCTACCATGGACATTTCAAATTCATTTTTCATAACATGCACAAAATCATCCACTAGTGTACTAGATGTGGATCCAAAAATTATGTCATCTACATAAATTTGAGCAATAAAGATCTCATCACTACTCCTTTTAATGAATAAAATCGTATCAACTCTCCCTCGAATAAATCCCTTGTTCAAAAGATAGTTCGTAAGTCTCTCATACCATGCTCGTGGAGCTTGTTTCAAACCATAAAGAGCCTTTTTGAGTTTGTATACATGATTTGGAAATTTCGGATCCATAAATCCTTTTGGTTGTTCCACGTACACCTCCTCATTCAAAAGTCTATTCAAAAAGGCAGACTTAACATCCATTTGATATAATTTGAACTTCATGTGACAAGAAATGGAAAGTAAAATCCTAATTGACTCTAGTCTAGCGACAGGTGCAAATGTTTCATCAAAGTCAACTCCTTCTACTTGTGTGTAGCCTTAAGCTACCAACCTAGCATTATTCCTAACAATAATGTCATGCTCATCAGGTTTATTTTTGAACGCCCATTTTGTTCCAATAACATTTTTGTTTTTAGGCTTAGGTACTAATACCCATACATGATTTCTTTCAAATTGAGCTAACTCATCTTGCATGGCATTTATCCAAAATTCATCCCTAAGGGCTTCATTCACATTTTTTGGTTCAAATTGAGAAATATAGCATAAATGAGTTACCTCACTTATTTGCCTTCTTCTTGTTACCATGCTTGCATTAGGATCTCCAATTATATTCTTAATAGGATGATGTTTTGAAGTTCGAGTTGGATTTATCATTAATGAGGTTGATGCTTCTTCCTTCTTTTGTTCTCTTTCCTTTAACTCCTCTTCTTTTATTCCAATTGTGTCACTGGTCATTGTTAATTGAGGTGTTGTGAAATTTTCTTCATTTCTAACTTCTTCACTTGTAATCTGCTTACCTCCATCATCTATAACGACATTTATGGATTCCATAACTACATTAGTTCTACAATTGAAGACTCTGTAGGCTCTACTATTTAGGGAGTAACCAAGAAATATACCTTCATCACTTCTTAAATCAAACTTACCCAACTGTTCTTGATCTCTTAGTATATAGCATTTACTTCCAAAAATATGCATGAATTTTAGATTGGGTTTTTTACCTCTCCATATCTCATAGGGAGTTTGGCTTGTACCTGGGCAAAGATAGACATGATTTATAATGTGATATGCAGTGTTTATAGCTTCAGCCCAAAACCTTTTGGAGACTCCCTTGGCATGCAACATTACTCTTGCCATCTCTTGAAGTATCCTATTTTACCTTTCAAGTACTCCATTTTGTTGAGATGTGATAGGAGTAGAGAATTCATGAAAGATATCATGTTCTTTGCAAAAGTCAGCATACTTGGTATTTTCCAACTCTTTTCCATGGTATGTTCTCAGTCTCTTAATGGTTACTATTTTATCACCTGCTTCAACTTGCACTCTTGTACAATATGAGATAATGAACTCAAAAGCATCTGACTTGTCTCTAAGAAAGTCTACCCACGTGTAGCGAGAAAAGTCATCTACTACAACTATGATACATTTCTTACCTCCAATACTTTCTGTTCTCATAGGACCCATTAGGTCAATATGTATCAATTCCAATACTATGTTTGTATTTATACTCTTGATCTTCTTATGAGAAATCCTAGTTTGTTTACCCAATTGACATAGTTCACATACAGGTGTTTCAATTTTTGAAAGAATAGGTAAACCATGCATAATATCAGTTTTACTTAATCTAACCAGATCTTTAAAATTCATATGACATAGCTTTTAGTGCCACAAGGTAGTTGAGTCATTGCTAGCTAGGTTACATGTTACTGTGGGTGATGTATCAATACAATAACAATTGCCATGTGATCTGATTCCTTTAATCATACATTCACCCTTTTGATCTGTTACAATACAATGATTGTTTGTAAATTGCACATTAAAATCACTATCACATATTTGACTTATGCTAATTAAGTTTGCCTTAAGTCCTTCCACATATAAAACTTCATCAAGTTTAGGGATACCCTCTATTTGAACATAGTCTTTTTTCAATAATTTTAGATGTTTTACCATCACCAAAGGTAACTATCCCTTCATTGTATTCCTTAAAGGTTTTAAACAAAGAACGATTCCCTATCATGTGTCTAGAGCATCCACTATCAAAATACCAAGCGGTATTTGATTTAGCTTTAAACGCTATATGGGCCACAAAGTAGTGCAACTCAGATTTCTTAACCCATCCTCTTTTAATTTTGGACATTTGAGTTACCGATTTCTTATGTTCCTCTTTTTGTGTAGTTCTTATAGTAAAAATGTTACGTTTTGAAAATTTTTGAGGTGTCTTAGAAACATTTGTACTCGTGATATAATCATAAGCATAAAGAAATCTACACTTAGGTCTAATATGTCCTTTCCTACCACAATGATGACAGATGGGAACAAATTGAATTTTCTTAGAATGATAAGGTGCAGAAACTACCTTCCTTGCCTGAGCAATAGTGGGTTTTACAAATTGAGTTTTGGATGATGAAGGTGTCGACTGTTCATCTATGTATCCAAGACCTCTCTTATCTCCATGTGGCTTTCCATAGTCTAGGACTTTGGTTAATTTTTCAACACCAATGGTCAAATTCATCATCGTTTCTTTAGCAATACTAAGTTCTTGCCTAAGTTTTTTGTTTTCCTCAATGGTTTTTGCAAGTCTCATATTCAAGGCATTAATATGATCAGACAATTCCTTTTTATCTTTCTCTAGGCTAGAGGAATTTTTTTTTGAACATTGATGATATCATTAAGTTTAGTTACTTCCACAAGCAATTTATCTCTCTCTTCCCTGGCACCTAGAAAATCCATGAATAGTTTCTCATAATTCGATACATTAAACTTAAATAGTAAGATAGAAGAGTTTACTTCCTCATTTTCTTCATCCAAGCTAAGGTCGGAGTCATTGTGGTATGCTTTGGTAGTTGCAATGAAGGCACAATAATTAGTGTCATCATCCTCTGAGTTACTAGCATTGTCCTGCTCACTTTCTGTGTCACTGAGTGTAGCATTAAAGGCTTTTCCAAATTTTTTTTATTGTTAGCACAATCTATAGAAATGATGATCAAATCCCCCACAAGTAAAGCATTGAGGACTAGTAGGCTTACTTTTCTTACCATCAAGGCTAGGAGGCTTGATTTCCCTTGACTTTCCATCATTCGAACGACTGGATTATCCCTTGTTGGAATGATTATTCTGTTGACCCTTCTTCTTCATGAACTTCTTAAATTTTCGTGCTAAAAAGACTAGTGACTCATCATTCATATCATCATCACTATCAAAGATGTCCTTTTTGGAGCTTTTGAATGCCACATCTTTATTTTTCTTAGGTGGATCAAGAGAAAGCTCATAGGTTTGGATTGACCCGACAAGTTCATCAATTTTTAGTGTGTCTACATTCTTGATTTCTTCTATCGCTATAAGTTTCATCTTGTAGTCTATTGTTAAAGAGCTTAGGAGTTTACGTACTTGTATAGGTTGTGGAATTTTCTCACCAAGGTTAGAACAAGCATTAGTGATATCACATAAGCGAGCATAGAACTGACCAAAAGTTTCTGTGTTGCTCATTTTAATGGAATCAAACTGAGATGTTAGCAATCTCAATTTTGTTTGTTTCACTTGGGAGGTTCCCTCACGAGCAAGAGCAAGTGCATTCTATGCATATTTAGCAGTCTCACAGTCGGAGATACAACGGAACTCATCCATTGAGACTGTAGAAAATATTGAGCTTAGACCTTTTTGATTTGCCCCACTAAGGGTGTGTTCTTCAGTGGTCCAGTCTCTTCTTGGCTTTATGATTGTTACACCATTTTTCATTATCGAATATGGTTCCCAACCATCAAGAATAGCATCCCAGACTTTTTCATCTTGTCTGAGAAAGGCTTGCATGCAAGCCTTCCAGTAAGGGTAATTAAACCCATCAAAGAGTGGGGGTTTAACAGATGACCCACCTTCTTTAATTTGGTCCATAAGTAAGTGTGTGTGTCCCTAAGGATCAATCTCACTAAGTATGTCTAGTGTCGGCTTTGATACCAATTGAAAGTTTATAAAATATGGACCTGATTAACCTAGGGGTGAATAGGTTATTTTTAATTTTTATCAATTTATAATTTAATAACCTAAACAAAGCAGTCATACATGCAATCGTGTGTAAAAATAAGTGTGGAAATAAAATAATAACACACGATATTTTTAGGTGGAAACAACCTAGGCCACAACCATGGCCTAAGAGGAAAACCACCGGTCCACCAGGCCACCTAACTTTCCACTATGAAAATCAAATGTTCAAGTACAAACTCGGTCTTATGCTACCCTCCCTAGGATACTGCCCCAATGTACTTTACTTACGAGCCCCTACTCTTTTTTCACAGTTTCTAAAATTAGCGTGAGCGGTTTTTCCAAACCAATGTTCCAATAAGCTCTCCACCAATCAGATCGTTCACAAATCAACTGCAAAAAGATTAGCACAAAAAAAAACACAAGTACCCGTGTGTGTTCTAGAACGGATTTAATAATAAATAATCCTAACTAGATGATTTAAAACAAATGTCATTTAAACCAAATCAACTAGAATATTCTAGAGCAAAAAGATTACGCATAATTTCAGTAAAAATAACTTCTTTGAAATTTAATAATTAAATCAAATAATCATGATCATTCATAAAATTATTTAATCTAAATACCTAAAAATCAAATAAAAAATAATTAAATTAATTAATATAAGTATATATATATTAATTACCTCTTCTCCTTATTGATTAAGCCCGAATAGCCAATGTCATTCAAGTAAAAATCCTTTTTGGATGCTCTATTATGTTTTTCTCTTATATGATCTAAAAGAATAATATATGAAGCATTCTTAATTCCATTGTAAGGCTAATTTCCTTTGCTTCTTTGTTTGTCGTAGTTTCGGCAGCCTCATTTTTTTCTACATCAGTTTGCCTTTTTCTCTCTCCGTAAACATCAACCCTAATGTATCTATATTTATAGATAATAGTAATACTTAATAGTATTAGAGTTAAATGTATTTTGGGCTTAATTTTTTTTTCAAAGCCCATTCCAAATCTTAATAAAAAATATTTTTAAATCACATCTTAAAAATATTAAGACACGTAAAAAAAATATTTAAGTACCAAAAATAATTTTAGATTTATGAACATGTACTATTAAATGTATAAATGGAATCTTATGTGTCGCAGTTATAAAAGATATACCTGAAATACGATTATCTAAAACTTGAGTATTTTTTGGGTTTTTTTTGGTAGACTTGATAGTAGGCCTAAAAACAAGTTTACAGGTAAATATTTTATCAACGAAAATAGCTAACACTCATAATTCTTACACTCATTAACTCAATGGGTGGTCAACTATTAACTAACTAGTTGTAGGTTCGAATCCTACTTGAAGAGATTTAATATATTCTAAATTATTTAATTTTGAATGAAAGGGTTTGCTTTGAACATTACCAACCCCAATGCCTACATCACATTTATGGGTAAATGAGTAATTGAATAACCATTGAAAAGGCAGTACTCGAGGGTTCACAAAGCATTGAATATTTATTTCAAAGGGGCTTATTAAATGTGATCGTACAATGTAATCTTTTAAAAGGTGTTCTAGGTGAGTTATTTCAACTTCATGCTTTATTTTCTTTTAATAAAAATTCATTTGTATTTACCTTTTTTTGGATGGGTCAATATCAACAATGGAGTTCATTCAACGAGAAACCTAATATGAATTTTAGAGCTAAGTCAAATAGAAGGTTATATTTTTAATTTTATTTTTTAAAGTAATTAAATTATGTTATTTTTTGTGGTGACCAACTTGTTATATAGTTTATAAGAATCATGGTAAAAATTGAAAGAATACGTTTTTATTTGATAACATAAGTTTGAATTATAAAAGGAATTGAGTAAAGAATTCTATGTATAATTTAATATGGGGAGGGTGATAGTACAAGAATCTTATATTTGTTCTAAAAATAATACTTAAATTATATATTTATTTTTTGTGATGATTTAATCATATTGTTAAGAAAAAGTGACTATATAAGAACAAATTATCATTTTTTATATTTTTTATTTATTTATTTCTTTTTTTATCTTATTTTTTCTTCAATTATTTTAGTTACAATTTATTAAAGTTAAAATAAATTCTATTTAATGCAATTGAAAAAATCAAAAAATAAAATAAAAAAATTACTTTGTTTACAATCACTTAGCTTGTATGGTTATTGTTTAACCGATGTTTATAGCTCATAATTTTATTTTATGAAAAAAAATACATGTTTTCCCATAATTTTGAAAGGTAATAAAAAATTACATAATTATCATAAAATAAATAAGACAAAACAACATTCATTGTATCATTGATTTTTCAAACAAAATTGGAAAACTCTATTAATCATTATCATCATCATCCGTGATCAAAACATTTCATATAAGAAAGGAAAAAAACTCTCCTTCTAATCCAACGACATAGACGAACCTAGGAAACAAACTAAACATGCAAACGGGACTATACACAAGAATAAATGTACAACCACTACATTGAACCAAAACGAACAAGTCAAACCTAACATTGATGGAGGAGATTGCATCAATAATAGCTATTCGTCTATAATTGATAACTAAATTAAAGAAGTAGAATACGTAAAACCCCAAATCTAACGGAAGCAAAAGAGAAATTATCTTATCTTCTCATCGAAATTCAAAAAATAACACTTTTCAAATCAATTTTCATCCCTTTTTCTCAATAATAGAAAACGCAAGAGAAATAAAAGGTTATGAACTTACGAGAGACACATAGAGAGGAAGACCGAGAAACTAAAAAGAAATTTATCGGAGATTATTGAGAAATGTGTTAGTAGTTTTTCCAAGGCTAGGATGGTAGACGTAGAGACGATAATGGTAGAGAGCAACAGAGGGGATAGTGATAGAGATACAACTTTTGTTTGTTTAGCTGTGCAAAAAAATCCAACCCAAAACTCTAATTAAAACAAATATATAATTTAATTAAATAAATATAATTAATTTTGAGTACGAGTGAGTATGGTTATCAATATAACTATAGCCAAATCATACTCGTTGTTTCATGTTTAGTTAATACCTATAATTGTACCCAAACTAAACAGATTATGTGAATAACTACGAATAACTAAACCTATAGTTTTTTTTCCATTCCTAACAATTAGAGTACATGTGTGTGTCTATACCTAGTTGTGCAATGTTTTAACATGAAAACCAAATGAGGATATTGTAAGTTAGTTTATACTTTTATGTTTGTGTGTTAGCTTTGCATGGGTAAAACACATTATCTCTTTATTTTACTTAGTATTTTGTTTTTCTCTATCTAAGGTTGGTTACTATAGATCAGTAATGCATACACATACATAGTTAGAAATACTATAATTGAAAGTATGCTTTTCACACACCACATAATTGGTTGTTTCGTGTTCATGTTAGGCTGCAAAGGTTGGATTTTGGTTCATTTTAAGTGCAGGTATTTTTGAAAATAACTCGGTAATTTTTTAAAAGAAAAATTATGATTTTTGAAACCTCAACACACCATATTAAAAAGGGCCTTACCACACCCCTTGTCACACCCTTGTCGAGATCTATGGAAAGGTGTTACGACTGTTGAGTTTCTCTCTATAAATACTCTAATTCTTCTATTCTCTTTACCCATGTTTTTGGTACCAAAATTCTCAATGATAGTTACATTTGTTTCATAAATTAATTTTGGAAAGATTACATTATTTACTTTAGTGTTGTGGATAAAATAATGTGCTTGAGTGTTGAGCTAAGACTATTTTGTTTTCTATATGAGACATAACATTGAGAATCTAGGTTTCTTATTGAGCTGAGATATCAAATATTTGGGTGTGTTTGTACGTGATTTAACTATGTGTCTCTTGTACACAATTTGAGATTTATGGTAGACTATGTCCCTCGTTAATTATTGGTAGTTTGTGGTTGAGAATGGTCATCAAGGTTTATAGCACTATTCTATTCTCTTTACTAATTTGTGATTTCCAATCGCACCATTTGGGTGGTGTTGGCTTTAGAGGAAAGCTAGATTCGTGTGACGAACCAGGTTGTTATGGAGGCAACATCAAGGGTAGCAATACGCATTTCAAATAGAGGTCCTAATTGGTAGAGGTTTTGGTGGCTTTATTTCTATCAGAGTTGTAACTATTTATTGCTCAGTCAATTATTTGTTGTTGAGTTGTTGCCATAAGCAACTAGAGGATGTTACCACATAGATGCAGTTTCTTTTTGGATTTACCTTATTATATTGCTTATTTTCATTATCTATTTTTATGCTAGTACAATCTAAGTTTAAGGTGTGTATGTTACAACATATTAAAGCTTTAACTACATACACATCTTAAACTCTAATTAGAAAGCTTTTATTGTTCATTTGCTTTCTGCTTATTAAACTATTTCTCTGTACTGGTTGTTTTATATTTTTATTTTATTTTCATATTTACTGCTTTTATTGTGTTTTGTTTTAGTATTTATTAGTCTATTTCTTACGAGTTAGGGACGAATCTTTAAGGAGTCTATATCTCCTTACCTTATTTATGAACCAGATCATGGACTCTTTTACAATACAATTTAAGATGACTCAATAAAAGAGCATTAATCAAAATCTTGAATTTTTAAATTGAGAGATATATTGAGAATAGGTTTTCTACCTCGGGAAGAAGCAATAAAAGCTTTAAGAATTCAAGAAAAGGCCACGACGAGACAAGTCATTTATCATTATAATAAGTGTCAAGAGAAAGTGCAATGATGTATACAACTAAGGCATTCTAGCAGACTGGTAGACTTAAACCATATTCCTACATGACCCGATCAATTCAATCACACATTCACCATTTATCATTTAAACATTCTTATCATTCTATATTTTTTTTAAAAAAGAGGCTTAGCCTACAAGAACCATTTGTTCCTGGATAACAAGGGTTTTTCTTATCAATGATAGTAATGATATCGATCGTGACCTTGATAGAGAGCTTTTTCTTCTAACTATGATGAATGCATCAACTATGAATATGATGCCAGAAAATGGGCCAATTTTATATCACTTTTTAATTCAAATTAGCAAAAGCAATGCCTCTTTGTTATGGATTTCAAACACTAATGATGTGAATGTAAATAAGTCGAATTACTTATCCCTCAGTCTATTAGTGAATTCTCTTTCTAGGGATTATGAATAATGTTTCACTAGAAATATTCTTGTTATTGGTTTGACTCATATTCACGAAAAAGTGGATCCTATTCTAATAACTTCGAATAAATTAAATACATGTATTAAGATACAAAAATTTCTTATTCTACCACAACAAGAGCACATTTCATAACGATGGATTTATATCTATAACCTAAGTAACCATGAGTTTCAATGTACACTTACCAATAAAATCCTAATATTATATAGAATAAACTAATTATTAACACTAATATAATTATATGTGTTCTTAGTAGACAAACTTGGGAGTGAGAACCCCGAAAGCTAAACAAACTTGGGAGTGAGAACCCCGAAAGCTACAGTAAGTTGATTTAAACATTCCTATGCATTAAAGAGACATCAAAATTATAAATTTTGGATCATTAAATAAAAAGAATAATCTCAAACATGTCAGAAAGAGAGCTAGCCGTAGTTTGGTTAGAGGTTGAAAATTCCGAAACTAATAATATATTTGTGTAGTATCAATTATCAAATTCATATAAAAGAAAAAAGAAAAAAGAAAAAAAAGTATCAAAGTTCATCTACTAAAGAGCTCAAGTATATAAGCATATTTTGCTAACTAACATTCAACGATTTTGTGTTCATGTCAGATTTAAAGTTCTTAAAGTAATTTTTGTTAAGTAGTACTATATTAGTTAGACCCGACCCATTTAATAAATAAGTTAACACAAACCATTTAAAAATATCAAGTTCGTGTGGGGTTCACAAGTTGTGTCAGAAATTTATAATCCTAAATTAAACCAAAATTGATTATCCAACACTGAGAAAAGTCTATATATCACCATTGTTTCTCATCTTTACATACCTCTCCTCAAAAATAAATCAAATATTATATTAATTATTACAAATCTATCTGATTTGATTTGATAAAGAGATTTATATACCAATAAATTAAAAATAGATATATTAATAAGATGCAATCTAATAACTATAAATAAAATTACTCACTAATATGTATTTCAGAAATGTGGAATGAAAATTTGTAATTTAGAGGGAACAAAGTCTTTTGTCGCAGTTCGATGTCTCATTCCCAGTCTTAGTAATTATGTGATGATGTGCTAGTTTTTTAATTGGAGAAATAATAAAAAATGTTAAAATAAGTGGGAAAGAGGCTGTTATAAGCTTCTGAATATACTGACATGGACTTTTAATTCCCTACAAGCTCCAACCGCCCCCATCTTTTGCTCTCTATTTTTATTCTTTAACCCTATTTCTGTTAAGATCTAGTACTGGGTTTTTATTTTATTTTTATAAGAGCCCTTTTTAGTATATTTTTTTTTATAATTTCTTTAGAATTATTAAATAAATCATAGTTTTTTCTGGATTACTCACCAAAATTTCTATTTAGGGTGATATTTTCTTCACTTAGATTTTAATCCAATGTGATATTTTATCAAGTTATAATTTATTTAAACATATACATTTTCAGTTTGATATATATATTTTTTTAAATTTAGGTATAGATTTATTGTATTTGTGAGAGGATTTTTAAATATTTAAATAATGACGATACTAAAGAGTTGTCAAAAATCAAATTTCATAAAAAGAATCCATTTTTTGGTGCACATGAAGAATGAGATAGATATAAAAGAGTTAATAAAAAAGACTCAAAAAGATATATTTAAATAATTTAATTTTTACATATATTTTTATTTTTATCAATGTAATGTATTTTTCATAAGTTGAATAATTTTTTTTTTTTGGTTTTTATCTAAAATATGTATTGACATGAAATCACATGACTAGCTTTACATTTAGGGATATGCAATGCAAATGATTGAAATGTTGATCATATCATCGATATTATTATGATATTGTCATTTTTTAACATGATTTTATATCTTTTGGTTAAAATGTTAAAAAATATTAAAAATATCGCACCATTATTGACAAAATATAATTGTTGAGAAATGTCAAAAAAAATATATTATTTTGTGTCAAAATATCGTGAATATTATGGATATTGTTGTGAAATTATCTACAAAATTTCAACAAATATTGATAAAATATCGTTTAATATTAATTTTTTATTTTTAAATAATTTACCTTTAAATTTATCTATTTATAATTTTTTTTATCTTTAATCAAAATATTGTTTATTTAGAATAATATTTTATACTTCTTTTCATATATATTTTTATTTATATCTCATTTTTATATTTAATTTACTAGTTTTACATAGTTTTTTTTTCACAATTTAAATTATATTACATACCGTCAATATTTATCCATTTATAATAATATAAACAAAATTACGATCTAAATAATTATATTAGATTTTAACTATTTATTTTGTAATATTTTGATTACTTAGATGATTTATTGATAAATTCAATACCATAATTTTTATAAATACATACATACATATATATATATATTAAATAAGAATTTAATTTAAATAATATAATTAATTGATTGTTTTGATATTTTATAAAATTTTATAATTTTAATAGAATTTTCATAATATTTTTAAAAAAATTCAAAGTTTTTATCAATAACATCATACGTCCCTTTTTTATGAAAATGTATACATACTTTCAATTTCTACACATGTTATTACGTGTGTATTTAATGAATGATATGTATTATCATTTAATAAAATAAAAAATGCAAAGAACACATAAATTACACTTTATTTATATCGTGATACATGATAGAGTTATGATAAAAATGGTTATGTGATTCATTTTTCTAGATAATTGTGCCACATGAAACCATATAAGTTGTGTATGTGTAAAAATTGGTGTAAATTTATAGTATTTATAGGAATTAAAAAAAAATACCCTTAAAAGTTTTAACAACAAAATAGCACCATTTATAATCAGCTTGTATTTTTTTTACTATTTTAAAAAAATTAACACATTATTTTATATTATATGACATTTAAATTGAATTACGACGATTTAGACTTATTCAATGTTGAACACTGTCTAATTGTATCTCGTTTAATATTATTAAAATATTATTTTTACTATAAAAAAAATTTAAAAATATTATTTTTATAATTTGTAATATTTAAAATTATTATTTTATTTCCATTACAAATGTATTTTTTTATGAAATTAAATTAAATTTTACCTAGGAGTATAAATTTAAACTATTAAAATATATTTTTAGTGAAATAGGACTAAGGACATCTTCGATCTATTATTTTATTTTATATTAAATTTTATTCTATTTTATACCCAAAATTATATTAAATTTTTATTCCTCTTTAAAAGTATCTCCAACCCATTGTTTTATTTTACATCAAATTTTACTCCATTTTATACCAAAAATTACACTAAATTTTTGCTCATTTCCAACTCACAAGACTAAATATTTTACGAAAAAATATATTTCTTTATAAAATAGAATATTTTTTTTATTTTTTCACCCATTATTATATTCAATTAATTAATTAAAAAATTTAATAAATAAAATATTATATTTATTATATGAATTAAAAATTATATATTTAATTAAAAATACAATTAAAAGTATATATGAATAGATATTTATTCTATGAATTAGTGTATTTATTTAACAAATTTTTAATTAATACATTTTAAAATATAATGTGAGCTTTTATATCATTGATTTGTTTATGTTAAGAAAGAAATTATTGAAATAGAATATTTTATTCATCCTCAACTATCCTACTTTATAATAATGCATGCAAACATTATATCATGTAGTATATTTTTATTTTAAAAATATATCGATCTTGAAACAATCATAAAACATGATTGGAGTATTCTAAATGCATGCTTCATATCTTTTCAACATAGTTATTGATTCATTGTAAATGATTTTTTTTATAACGTAAATCCTAAATATTAAATTGTTGTTTTAATTTATATTATATTATTAAGTATATTATTTTGTTTAGTTATTTTGTATGACATATTTAATTTATTATATTTAATAAAAATATAACAATATTTTATGAATTTTGATAAATATTTGTTTTAGTTTATATTAATTTTTAACTCTATATCGTATTATAATATATTTTTTAATCATTTTATATTATATATTAAATTTTAATTTTTATATGTAATAAAAAAATTAATAATATTTTTAAAATTAAACAAAATAATACAGCATAAATAGTATTTGTAGTCACGAATAATATTTAATGCAATAAATATTATCAAGTTAAATTTAATATGAAATTATTTATAGTATTAAATTTAATACAAGATTTAATATATAATTAAAATAACTATGCAACAAATTTTATGGTAAATTTAATGTTTTAGAGTGGCCTTTTTCACGTTACGCTTACGAGTAACATATGAACTGATTGCTCATTCCATTTCGTAGGAGGGTTATTATTGCTAAATCTCATATAAAGGTAACAACAGTAAAGACGTCGTGACTGCATAGAGTAGGAGAAACCGGGCTTAACGCAACGCCAAACATCTACCACACAGTACTTGTATATTGGCGGCAATCGGCATCACCATCAGCATCTCAATTCACCTTCCAAGCCTTTGCCGCTTGGTAACTGTTGTTCTCAGTATCGTTGAGTTCACAAACATGGACCTAGACGATCTTGACGGTCCTAGGCAAGCTCCCTCCCGAGTCACTCGCTTCGCTCCCAAGTCCTTTAAACCCAAACCAAAACCGAAATCTGAACCAGCAGCCAAACTCGATTTACAAGAACCGGTTCAGGAGCTCGAAACTGAACAGCCAGCATCGAAGCCCGAACCTCAGGAATCGAGGGATAGTCAGAAGAAAGAAGAAACCTATGTGGCGCCAAAAACTGAACACTTAGCTTTAAATGGCTCTGTGAAAATGGAGGTGGACCAAGTGGAACTCAAAACTGAAGCCAAAAAAGAGCCAGTGGAAGACGTGCCAATGGAGGAAGAGGAGAGTGAAGACGCAGTTGTACGAGAAATTGATGTCTTCTTTAACCCTAATATTGATACTGATAGCAAGGTTATCTCCATTCTCTCTTCAATAGTTTTCTTTCCTCTGTCTTAATTCTTGCTGAAGTCTTCCCTATTTTTCTTTTCAGATATACGTGTTTCAATATCCTCTAAGACCGAGCTGGCGTCCCTATGAATTGGACGAGCGGTGTGAGGAGGTATCTATTTTCTTAAAATTAGTTAATTTTTTTCTTTTAAATTTATTTATTTTCTTAATAAAATTGATAGGTTAGATTGAGGCCTTCAAGTTCAGAAGTGCAAGTTGATTTGACCATGGATGTTGATTCCAAGAATTATGACCAAGAAACAGGGAGGAGACTAGAAATGACAAAGCAGGTATGATTTTGAACTTGGCTCATGTTATTTCGTCCAATTGACTTGTTTTAGACGAAAAAATGTTTGGTAAATTTGCATATCTGTTTATTTTGAGAGCGAAAGTGTAATGCGCGAATCTAGAAGGTTTATAGCACCTGATAATATTTTGAATCATTGTATAATTGTATATATTTTATCGTGGCAATCATATAGGTGTCGACTAATTGGCTATGGATATTATGCACTTTTGGTCATATTGCTCTGTTTACTATATAGGTTATTGTACTGTGATTTTCTTTACTTGTCTTTAGTTTGTTGCAATGGCAGCATTTTTACTTTTAGAGTTAAATGATTACTATACGTCCATGCATATCTTCTCCACTGTTTCTCTTTGCAGAGGTGAATCGTATTTTTTGTTTCATTTCTTTTTTTTTGTTGATTTTAGTTTGTAGCAGTTCAGATTTGCTATATGAAGCAAGGATAGTTATTTATTTCATGTTTTCCTTTAGACATTGTCATGTTCATGGAAGCCACAGTGCACAACTGGATATGCTGTTGGGCTTATGATGGATAATAAGGTCAGTACATCTTTCACCATACCTTTCAAGTTTCGTGTAATATATTTTATTCGTAACTTGGACGATATAAATTTAATGATACATAGTACTAGTCTTGTGGTTTAAGTCATTCCATCCCTTGTTTCATGTCTCTAGCAATGCTGCTAGTTATACTGTGGAGTTGTAGGGAAACTGTGAAAGAAGAACCGACATTAGCAATAGTTAACTTCCCAAATCCTTTCATATTTTTTTGTTAAAACGAATTGTTAAATTATATAATTCAATTATATTTGCTGTGAAAACTACTAAGCTCAGTTGGTAGTTCATCTTTTGCCTAATGCAGTTGAGATCAAGAAAATGTTTTTTTGTATGTAGTTAAAAGTTTACTTATAAGTGTTCATTTGTTTCAATACCAGGTTAATTTTCTTGATCAAAAAATTAATCACTATGTTTTGAAAAGTCAATCTTGTGATTTCCATATTTGTTTGGTCACCTGATGCTAGGTCCCATTTAGATTCAATTTCAGTGTTCTTTTTAATTGGTCTAGCAGTGATTTAGGATATTATCTCTCTACTAGAGGCTTGATGTCATTGACAGCTCCCAGCTGCGTTCTAAATGTAAACAACTGAGCATCATAATTATTATGCTTGTGGAATCTGAGCCTGCAGACTAGAGCATACATGCATAGCGCTGCATTGGTTTGAGAGTGTTTTATAGTCCCAAGATCCATCCAATTTGTGAATAGAAAGCTTTTCCAAGGTGTATGATCAAAGATCACATGTATTGTATCATTTGTGCCGTTGCCTAAACTTATGATTTTGGTGTCATTGATTGTATAACAAGAAATATTCAAATATGTTCCTTTTTACAGCTTAACAAAAAATATTCAAGTATGTTCCTTTTTCACAGCTTTAATGACTTTAAGATGGCTTTGTATCTCTATTGAAGCTTAATCTTGATTTTTCTCCTTTAATATATAAGGCAAAATAAGTAGTTATCTCTGCTTTTTTCATCTTGCAGCTATACCTGAATCCTATTCATGCAGTTGCGCAGCTTCGACCATCATTGGAGTATCTTAACGCTAGTGGTTCGAAAAGGAAAAACAATGTTGCAGGAGTTGCAGAGGATGTGGTTAAACAGGAAGAATCTGGTGTGAAAAAGCCTGCTGGTTTATTAAAGAAGCAGGTAGTACTTTTTCCTTGTACAATGTTGCAAAACTGCAGCCGTCTACTCCAGAACATCTAGGCATACATACTTAGAGCCTAAGAATTTATATTTACTCACACTGGTATTTAGTAGCTGATGCAAATTGCAATTTTTCTGCTTAAATATGACTTCTTAAGGAATCCATAGAATAGATTGTGAGAAATTACAGTGGCTTATCTCCACAAACCATCTTTAAGTGTTATTGTATGATCGCCACACAAATTGTGTGTGCAATAAATACGTAAGTATACGTATCATAACAAGTAATATAATGATAAATAAAGATCGCCGCAAAATTGAAATAACTAAAAGTAAATAGCAATAATTAATTAAATACAATTTTGTGACTAAAAAGATATATGAGAAAATATCTAGGAATACTTAATCCCCCAATTTTCTAAACATTCGAATCACTAAAATCCCCCCAATATAATTTCAATTAATTACATGATCAATTGAATCTAACTTAACATGTATTCCTCTCTCAAGTAAACTACACACCATATAGTAATTAATTTAATTAAACTCTTGTGCCAATTAAATTGCATACTACTCATTAAGTTTATCAATTATGGATCACACACATAAGAATCATACATCTCTGCCTAGAAACTATGCATATTATTTAATCAAGACAAACAATTAAATAATTTTCTCAAATCTATTTAATTGCCTCTATAGATAAATTGTTGGTCAAACAATTAATAGCATAAAAATCAGATTAAATAATATAATTAAATTAATATTATAATTGAGAAAAAAATATTAGATCATCACATGGTGAAAATTGGGTTCATAAGATCCCTAGATTAATAAATTAATTACACATAATTGTGTTCATAAAACTCATATTTTTCATAAAGAAAGACATAAAATTAATAAAGAAAAGAGTAGAAAAAGAAATACAATGTAGAATTAATTTCCTCTTGAATCTCCACCAAATTTGTGTCGTTTCTTCAATTTTTCTCTCTTTTTAGCTCTAAAAATTGACCAAAATTATGCTAATGGAGGCCAATTAGGGTTTATGGAGTGATTAGGGGCTTAAATAAAGCTCAGGTACGATCAAAACAAGCAAAACTGACAATTTCAACCAATCATAGCGTGGCATGTGGCATCAGAAGTTCATTGGGTGAATCAGAAAGTGACGCGTGACAGGGGAGACTGGTTAGAGTCAACATTCGTCGAGTCAGCACCATGTGGCGTACGGGTGGAACACGCGGAGCAATAGCGTGGTGACACGTGTCATAGTGCGTTGATTGATTTTCGAACTCGGATTGAACGCCGTTTTGACACGTGGTGCGTTTTTTGTCCTCCTCACATGCGGCGCAACGTGATTAGCTCTCCGTGTTTGCGTGGCGTCCACGTGGCTTGCTCAGTCAGCTCCTATGCTTGCGTGGCATGCCACGTAGCAGCTTCTGATTGGTCATGCGTTAAAAATTCATAAAAATTCCCTAAAAATTCCAGAAAAATCCCAAAAATTATATTTTCACCCATTTTTACTAAAAAAATTATATTTTAATTTTTTTAGCCACAAAATACTATTTATTAAATAAAACAAGTAAATATTAAGTGAAAAAGTGTGCTAATGACTCTATTTTCATAGAGTCATCATTGTCCTTGGTTAATCCATGTTTAAACTTCACTAATCAACGATTGTGCCCCAACCTTAATGTTGGATTTGTTTATTCTTGTTCTTCGCTGTAGAATAAGCAGGTGGACTCTTCAAAGGAGCAGAAAAGTATGACTGTTGAGGTATGGATCATGGCATTAGCTACCATAGTATAGATAATTCAAGTTACATTTATTTTACTTCTGCTATATAATGTAATTATATTGTTAATGGTCCTTTCAGTGTAGTTGTGGTCAGTTCTGCTACTATTATAGTTGATATATATGGTCAGTTCTACTGAATATTTATTTTAGGTCATAGGGTGTTTTCTCACTATTTTAATTAGTATACCTCCATCCTTTCCCCCTTCCTTCTGAACTAATATTAAAAAACCATGTTCTTGGGGATTAGTGTAGCCCTGCCTTCACTCTTTTATTCCTGTTGTATGTATTACTGGTCACTTGCTTTCAAGTACTATTTTGCAAACGTTAGTCAATTGATTATTTTTTCTTTGAATTTTTTAATTTTTAGGATTGGGTTTCCCTCAAGTACCATGGTTCAGATAGTGAAGTTTCATCCAAATATAAACAAAGAATGGTCTTGCAAGAAAATTCACCTCTACAATTTACAATGACCCCGTAAGTTTTGTTAAATATTCAATAACTCATTTCTATTACCATTTTCTTGATGAATATAATTTTTTTGAGCATTAGAGATCTAAGCGTATGATTTTTAAATTTTTATTCTTGTTGACAGGTATGACTATATGAACTCCTTGTGTCCTATATCATCCAACAACGATAATAAACCCAAAGGTCCTTCAAGGAGGTGGGTTCATATTTATAATAAATTGCGTTCATTATTTTTCTTTGTGATATTGTAAGCGTTAGGTATGTTACGCGTAGAAGGGTCACAATTCGAGCAACCTGAATTACCTGGTTTGGATGAGAGCCCGTTGTATCAAGCACCTTATATATAACGGTTTGGCATTGGAGTGTAGATCGATTTTCTTTTGGAGCATTCTCTGCCTACTGACCTGACTATGTGGACGTCGGGGTCAAGCGAATTGGTGGCTTTCCACGTTTCTACCCCATACCCATGCAAGGGATGCATAATTCCAGTGATCTGATTGCCAATACTAAGGTTGAGCGTTGGATTGAAACTGCTAGTTTTAAGGCAATCCGAATCTGATCTGATCCAAAACAAATTATAAATTATTCAATTCGAATTCAATTTGCTGTAAATGTCAATCCGAACAAATCTGAATCCGAATCCGATTGGATCGATCGGATAGGGTCAAAATGATAATTTCAACCTATAAAATAAATTACATAAAATCAAAGAAAAATTTAAAATAAAAATATTATCCAAATATCCGCAGTTTTAACATAAAGCTTAAAAATATTAAAGTTCAAACCATCAAAATAAATAAAACTTTTAAAGTGTTGTTCACTCCAAAGCTTTACTCTCCAAACAATAATAGTAACACGAACTACTTAAGATAATCATTCAAGGTTTAAGTCACCAAAACCATCCAAAACAACATATGCATGATAGAAAATTGAAAAGTTGGAAATATAAATAAGCTAGTAATAAACCAATAAACACAATAATATGTAAAACACTTTCATTCTCATATAATATGATAATGAATAAATCTATATACATTCAAACTATATATTTGAATGAAAGTTTTATGTAATATATTTGATTCTAGAGCCTCAATTTTCTTCAAGTGACTCTTGGATATCAATGATTGAAGAAAAACGAATCCAATTTTGAGTGCAAATCAAGGATTGCACAGTTTTAAAAGATAAGGAACTCCTACATGGACTAATTGTACGACTACTAGTTGAGAATACAGATTCGATTGCTACAGTAGATTTCGGTATGATCAATACATCTCGAGCTATTAAAGACAAAATCTTAAATCTTGAGGAATGAACATTCCACCAATTTAAAGGTTCAAATTTTTCATCATCTATATTAACCAATATTTCTTGCAAGTATTTTTCCACCTCAGATTTGTTTCTCCATAGTATGAACTTCTTTTAAATGCTTTCTCTTACTTGAAGCATAAAGTTAAAATGCATTTGTTTCTAAACTAAAACCTTTTGTACTCTTTTCTAAAGGTTGAGAAGATTCTTCTGTGCTTGAAGGAAAATAAGCTTTACGTACTTCTCGTACATATCTTCTAAAGTTTTTTCACCCTTTTTGAACTTGTTGATACCTCAATCCCATCCCCATTATACAATTCTAGCAAACTTAGATTTAAATAGCATTTTTTATGCCTAGGATCAAATAAAACAAACACAAATAACATCATATTCATTTTAGCTACTTAATATTTGGCTAACTTTACCTTCATCTTACTAGCCATCTTCATCATAATGTTATCCTCATATTTACTCCATGTATCAAGTTGATCAAGACTAAAAAAAATACGATCCAAGAAGAAATTAAAAATCACATACAAAGATCCAGAAAACATTAAAGTTTTATTAAAAACTTTCAAAAATTGGACAAAATGTCTTGCACTATCCCAATCAATTGTAGTCGGTGCTTGTTTAATTATATCTTGAAAAAACTCTTGATAGTACCCCAAATTGGTGATCTTTAACCTCTCAAATACCTTTTGAAAATATGTTGTAGTCTAACATAAAAAAAGTTGAATTCCATTTTGTCGTAACATCTAAGCAAACAAGTTTTTGAGTAGGAGAGTTTTTCTATTTTAGTAGCATTCTTAAATTTTTAAAGTCTAATTGGTGATCTTCTCACATATCTTACAACAACACGAATCCTATTTATTGATATGTTATAACCTTTCAAACCATGCTCAACAATTAAATTCAAAATATGTGCACCACATCCCATGTGCAAGTGTTTTGATTTTAAAATTTCACGGCCCCAACCATTTACACATTTTTTCAAATAAGTAGGTAGTATCATTAAAACTTGCATTATTAACTGTAATACAAAATATCCTATCATTGTCCCAATCTAACAAACATGCTTCAATAGTTTTGCCAAGTGTATTACCTTTATGATTTAGAATTTGACAAAAGTTTATGATTCACTTTTGTAAATTTCAACCATTATCAACAAAATGAGCAGTTAAACGCATATAACATAAATTCTGACAAGATGTTCACGTATCAGTGATAAGACATTCTTTGACTAGTTCCATTCAACAACTCTTTCAGTTTCACTCTTTTAGAAACATACAAAATCAAGCAATCTCTTGCAATAGTCCACCGAGAAGGGATTTTAAGCAAAAGTTACAACTCTTCAATAAATTCTTTAAATCCTTCACCTTTTATAATAATAAATGACAATTCATCTTTTATTATCATCCTCACCAATTTTTTCCTACATCATTTAGCATTAAAAGTGTGAGGTACAAGACTTTCTTGCTTAGGGAAAGCTAATTTTTTTTGCTTCTTAAGCACTCTACCTAGAAATTTATCATATCCAATGGCAATGTGTGCAAGCAAATTTGACATGTTAGATTTGCTTGACACATACTTATATTGTTTCTTACAATATTTGCATATAGCTTTACGATATTGCCTAATCCCCCCTATGCAAAAATGTGCCCATGCTTCACTACTAGATCTAGAGGAAGTTTTTTTACCACCTTCTTTAGAAGCAATGCAGAAGTCAAGAAATGTAGTATTTACAAAATCTTTTGCTCGAGTTTGTTGTATTGCACTTTCATCTTTATTTGCTTATTCAGTCACATAAAATGTATCATTATCTTTATCTAAAGCCATCCGTATAGTTATAAGAAAAAATTAGATATTAGCAATAAATAATATGGACTTTAAATAAATAATAAAACATAGGATAAAAAACATGTTGAATTAAATGCATCTGATGAAGAATCTGTTGTTTTGTTTACGCTAACTCTTCGATTGTTGTAAATTTGTCGTCAAATGATACCGAAATATAAAAAAAAATCTATAATTCATTAAGATGTTAGGAAAAAATTGATATTACATTAACTGAATGCTTCTGTTGAAATGCTCTGGTTTAACAAAAAAAAATCATTATAGTTAAGTAATATATAATAAGTTATTGAAAGAAAGTTATTAGTTTCTTTTTCAGATTAAAAAAAGTTTTCGGTTTCTAAATGTCCATCAATTTTGAAATCATGCCTTGCCTATTGCAAAGCAATTTTGAAATCTTTCTTTAGACAAAATATAAATAAAAACCACAAAAGATTTATACATGACCCTCATATGCACGTAAAGGAAAATAAAATGCTACATTTAGTTGCAAGGAATGCAATAGTTGGTCTACAAGAAAATTATGAATACATTGAAATAGATAAATACTCTAATCATATTTTTTTTAAAGTGGACTAAAAATAAAATCATATGAATAACTGAATCGTATAAAAATTAGAGGAAAAAAAAGTTGGGAAGTACGTGACCTCTTTAACATACCCGTATATGTTTAAAGGGTATGTTTTGTTTTCAATTGGTCTACATTCAGTTTAGCTTTTAAATTGAGACTTGAATCCAATAGCGTTAATAAATTTAGCATAAATATAGTGTGTTTTGCACTTGATAATAACTTTAATAGTATTTTTTCACTAATTTTAACATACTGTTCCTAAAAGTTATTATCACGTGTAGAACACAACAATTCTATTAAATAATTAACCATGTTCTAATTGAATTTATAGGTCCAATATTCAAAAACAATGAAATTAAATACACGTCAATTGACGACAAAGACTATGTCCTCTTCACCAAAACAAGAGTAGTTCTAAAGTACCACGTCACCTAGTATACTTCATAGTCATAGTAAATCCAAAACTCAAAATACGTTGCATTTTTACAAGAATATTTGGTATAAATCTTGTGATGCTAACTAACAACGAAGTTACTACTTAATAGAGTGGAAAGGGTTAAGGTTTACTAGTAACTTTTGTGATGTTTATAAACTAAGCTAACAAAGTAATCATTTGAAGCATCCCTATCTAATGATCACCGAGTGCACATAATACAAGAAAAAAGAGGACCCAGTAAAAATAAGTTAGCTTGCTTGATGACCAAAACAACCCTTTATAGAAAATAGTTCTGTTCTAGATCGGGGTAACTCACTAATACTGTCGGTTCTATGGAGAGGAAAATGCTTATGAAAAGCTTTCACTGCTCCTAAATAACAACACATGTTCAGGGATGAAATAAAATGAAATCAGAAAAACTAAGGAAAAAGAAAACCATCAAACAAATCTAACATACTTCAGTTGAAGAACAATGAGGAACATCGACTAGGAAGATGAACAGTGGTTGGCATCGGGTTAGGAAATGGAATGGGATTGTCGGGGTCAGGTTGAGAAATAGAATGGGTTCGAGAGAGTTACGTCGCGTCGTCGAGTTTGAGACACAGAGACAGGATACTGAGAAGTGAGAAATGCACGTGAAAATTGTTTTGAATTTGGATTAGGTTTTTGAAGAAAAATTGTATTTTTTTTGTATAAATTTTTAAAATAATTTAATTTAGTATGAAATGGTACATCATAATGTATAAATTTGACAAATAATATCAAGACATTTGTATTTATTTATATACATGTTTAATTATAGTATTATATATATATTTTAAATAATATATTAAATATATCAGATTAGATTGGATCATAAAGATTTGAATATTTTTAATCCAAATCTAATTCAACTTCGGATCGAAACCAATCTATTTTTTCAGATTTGATTTGATATTTTGGATTTTTTGAATTGATTGGATATTTTGCTCAGTCTTAGCCAGGACAACGACCTAACTTTGTTGAACGGGTTATTGTTGTAAAAATGTCATGTTTAGGTTGGCAATGACCCCTTGACAGAGTGCTTACTAATGTAATATTGACACCTAACTCTTGTTTACTTATATATATTTCATTAATGAGATGAATAAATGATCTGAGTAGTATTTTCTCTCTAATATCTCACTATAACTCTAACCCACCAACACTTATTCAAACAATTGATGCCCATTGTGGGGCCTTAAATCTTTCTAGTTTATAGTTGACAGTTGAGACCTTACTTCTTACATCCCTGGAGAAACAGCTCGTGTCGTAGGGACATTTAATCTGCTCGTGTCGTAGGGACATTTAATCTGCTCGTTATGGCAAGTCCGCAACCTCATCCTGAACAAACTGATAGCCATACTTGTCCAATTCAAGAGTTTGACCTTAATGATTAGTTACATCACCTGTTGTCAATCAGAACGTTGCATCGCGGTTTGAAATATGGTCACGCATAACCTCTGGTCAGTGACAGCAGGCGACCTGTAGTGTGCAATGACATGATCAGACCAACTAGGACAGTTTCGTGAACTACCAGTTCTACTAGCTACAACTTTGAAAGTACATCCTGTGAAAAAGATGTCATGTTAAAGAGTCCAAAAACAAGTAGAGGAACTGCAACAAGTGTTCATTAAGTCTAAAGTTGATAACAAGAAAATTAGATCGAGGTTGCGTGATGATTATTCATATGTTGAAAGTTCATTTCATACTGATAGCCCACCTATAATGGAAAGCCGTCCACCAAGCTCGAAGCGTGCATCACAAGATCCCTACCAGTGTTGACCTGGTATAACTGAGGAACAACACGTACCTGCAATTTCGATGCCCAATCTTATTCCAGGATCTGTATACACAACCCTGCTTACCCATGAATATCTAGCACAAAATGTACCCCAACAATTCCTAGGGCATTCGGGCTTGGGGAATGCTAGCTCTGTGGGATGTTCAATGCCACTCGGTAATCCAAGTGGTACCCTTGATGAAAAACTCAGAGATAAGGAAGAGAAAATTGAAGCAAAGATGAATGATCGGCTTAAAGGTCAGGAAAAACTAAGGCCATGGGGTGATATCAAAACAATGTGTGACTAATTGTTGGCATTACCTTTTTCGGATGTCATTGAGTTAATGACATCACCCCTTAAGTTCTTTGCCTCCAAATGTCCCGTTTTTAGGGGGACAAAAGACCCTGTGACCTATGTTATTCACTATAAGATGACCATGGCCGTTGTGAGCCTCCCAAAGAACAAAAAGGAAGCCATGTATTGCAAGTTATTCGTTGTCACCTTTCTAGAAACGGCACAACAGTGGTTTATTGAGTTACATTCTAAGAGTAAAAAGTTGTCGCATTGGTAAAAGTATCTGTTACCAACTACGCATGCAACAAGCCAATTCGAAAGGAGTCATACTATTTGTTTTCAATTATCCAAGAGGATAATGAGACCATCAAAACTTATATGAGGAGGTTTAAAATAGAGAAAATGAAAATTTCACAATATAAAGACTCTATTGTCATTGAAGCTTTCCATAAGGGTATTAAACGTGGCGTTGGTTTATTCATCAAATTGATTGAGACCATTCCACGGTATCTAGAAATGTTCTACGAAGAGACCTAGAAGTTTGTCAATGTAGAGAGAGAGATGAAGTCTGCCAAGGGATTGCTAGGTAGAAATGCGGACAAGCCCATCCCAATCAAAAGGGAAGAAGATAGGAAGCCTTATAGGGATAGGTGCCCTAAACTTCCTCGTTTCAAACCCGTGATCACACCCAAGGGGAGGTCCGGGACTTAGGAGAAGGTGTTGTTCCCTTTCAGAAGTCCCCTATTGCGTGTCTTGTTGGCTGAGGTTGTACAACGCATAGAGTGTATCAATCACGTAAACTGGTCGCAACCTATGAAAGCTCCATTTAGGGACCCTAATAAGTATTGCGCATTTCATAAATATATAGGTCATTGGACCAGGGATTATTGACATCTCAAGTGGGAAATTTAACATCTATTATGGGAAGTATATCTAGGCGATTTGGTTGACAGAAATGGGGGTCCGGGAGGAGGAAATAGAGAAGTGAACAACCTCACTAATCAAAGCGAGTTTGTTCCTCCCAATCCTATTATCATGGATAACAACAGACCAATTCAACCTCCCCGAGGCGGTGTGCACATAATCCACACCATACATAGAAGATCGACTATGTCGGGTTATTCCTGTAATTTAAGAGGTATGCACGAGAAGCAAGGACATAAATCGACTTGTATACAGTCTGAAGCATGAAGGACCTGTCTATCCTATTGTCTTTGAAAGATGGGAAGTCTTACCACCCCATGACGACTCATTGGTCATCATTGTCAAGATCGCACATTGTGAGGTGTGTAGAATTCTAGTGGATAATGGTAGCTCTTCGAATTTGCTGTTGACCCTTTTTCTTCATGAATTTAAATTTTTGTGCTAACAAGACTAGTGACTCATCATTCATATCCTCATCACTATCAGAGATGTCCTTTCTAGAGCTTTTGAAGCCACATCCTTGTTTTTCTTGGGTGGATCAAGAGTAAGCTCATAGGTTTGGATTGACTTGACAAGTTCATCAATGTTTAGTATGTCCAAATTCTTGCTTTCTTTTTATCGCTGTAACTTTCATCTTATAGTCTACTGTTAAGAAGCTTAGGAGTTTGTGTACTTGTATAGGTTGTGAAATTTTCTCACTAAGGTTAGAACAAGCATTAGTGATATCACAAAAATGAGTATAGAATTGATCAAAAGTTTCAGTGTTTCCATCAAAATGAGATGTTAACAATCTCAATTTTGTTTGTTTCACTTGGGAGGTTCCTTCGTGAGCAAGAGCCAGTACATTTCATGCATCTTTAGCAATCTCACAGTCGGAGATACGACGAAACTCATCCATCGACACTGTAGCAAAGATTGAGCTTAGACATTTTTGGTTTGCCCCACTAAGGGTGCGTTCTTCAATAGTCCAATCTTTTCTTGGCTTTAAGATTGCTACACCATCTTTCGTTAGCCAAGATGATTCCCAACCATCAAGAATAGCATCTCAGATTTTTTCATCTTGTTTGAGAAACACCTGCATATGAGCCTTCTAGTAAGGGTAATTATATCTATCAAAGAGTGGGGGTCTAACAGATGATCCACCTTCTTTCATTTGGTCCATAAGTAAGAGTGTGTCCCTAAGGATCAATCTCTCCAAGTGTGTCTAGTGTTTGTTCTGATACTAATTGAAAGTTGTTAGAGATATTAGTTGTGTATTAGGTGTCTATCATTACTTGAATATATTCGTTGTGTATTAGGTGTCTTAGTTGTGTATTAGGTGTATGCCACCTAAGAGTGTCCCTAGTTTTGTATATAAATATGTAGTGTCTTGAATGGAAATGAATAAGAGTGAATTCTGAATTTTACATGATATCAGAGCATTTGGGTTACAAAATTCGAAATTTTTTTCACGTTCAAATTGGGGGTTGATTTTGGGTAAACACAAATTAGGATTTAGTGCATTTTTAGGTTCCAACTCGGAACACCCTTTTGGAGTGCACATTTTTTCTCACCGTCGGCACAGGGAGGAAGCCCAGCTGTCGACTGGTCAAACCCCGAAGTCCGATCACCAGACGAGTCGCGAGTGAGCCACACGTGCCACCGCGACTTTCTACCAACTTTCCACGCGTCGGCGCATGACAGCGCGTACCTGCAGCAGTCTTCTCCGATCGATCTCGTGTTGCTCTCCGGCGTTTTCCTGTGTCATCTGTGGTGGTTTGGCACTCATCCCTTGTGATTTTTTAGGTTTGGGTTCTTCCAATTTTGTGTTCTTGTTCGCTGCGTGTTTGGTCGTTGTTGTTGTTGGATTTTGTTTGTTCGTTTGTTCGCTGCCTTGTCGTTTGTAGGAGTTATGGTTGAAAAGAAATCTAATGTTATGACGGATATGGTGCCTGTGATGTCTAAAATCACGGACTATAAGCTTAATGGCTCGAATTATTTGGCTTGGAGCAAGACCATTCGAATTTATTTGAGAAGTATCGACAAAGATACTCATTTGACTAATGATCCTCCTAAAGATGATTTAAAGCAAACATGGCTTATAGAAGATACCCGCTTATTTCTGTAGATTCGGAATTCTATTGAGAGCAATGTAATTGACTTGATCAATCATTGTGAATTCGTTAAGGAATTGATGGATTATTTGGATTTCTTATATTCTGGTAAAAGAAATCTTTCTCGCATGTATGAGGTATGCAAAGCATTTTACCGTGCAGACAAACAAGATCAATCACTCATGAATTATTTTATGGAATTTAAAAGGATTTATGAGGAGCTCAATAGTTTGATGCCTTTTAGCCCTGATGTATAGGTTCAGCAAAGCCAACGGGAACAAATAGTGGTCATGAGTTTTCTTGTCGGTCTTCCCTCTGTTTTTGAGACTGTTAAGTTCCAGGTTCTTTTTGGTTCTGAGATCTCCTCTTTACAAGAGATGTTTAGTCAAGTACTTTGTACAGAAGGCACTCCACCTCCACCTGTTCAATTAAATGGTGCTTTGGTCAGCCGAAGTAATAATTATGAGCATGGACGGTCAACTTATATGAACAGAAACAAAGGAGGCGACTCACACGGGTTTGAAACTCGACAATAGGACCTAGGAGGTATTGTATGTCACTATTGTCACAAACCAGGACATACGAAACATGACTGTAGAAAGCTTCAATACAAGCATCAGAAAGGCCACTCGGCTCATATTGCATCCACTTTTGATACTTCTGAAAAATTGGTTCTTATTTCTACAGATGAATTTACCAAGTTCTCACAGTATCAAGAATCACTAAGGTCTTCATCACCTTCTATCACTGCTATTGCTGATTCAGGTAAATCAAATGCGTGTCTCCTTTCCTCATCTTCGAAATGGGTTATTGATTCTGGTGCCACAGATCATATGATAGGTAATTCTAGTCTCTTTTCTACTCTTCGGTCACACACTTTCACCTCTACTGTTACCTTAGCCGATGGGTCACCATCTCGTGTTCTTGGGTCTGGCACAATTACTCCCATTCTTTTGCTTTCTTTGTCGTCTGTCTTACATTTACCTAGCTTATCCTTTAATTTGATCTTTGTATTCAGCTTACTCGCAATCTTAACTGTTGCATCTCATTTTTTCCTGATCGTTGCTTATTTCAGGATTTATGACGAAGAAGACTATTAGTAAAGGACATGAGTCTGGAGGCCTCTATATTCTTGACACACCAATATCGAAATTTGTTGCTTGCTCTGGTATAACCTCTCCCTTCGAGGCACATTGTAGACTGGGTCATCCATCTCTTCCTTTACTTCAGAAACTTTGTCCTCAGTTTAGTAAGGTGTCTTCATTAGATTGTGAGTCTTGTCAATTTGCAAAACATCATCGTCTTAGTTCAAATTCAAGAGTTAATAAACGTGCTAGTGTTCCTTTTGAATTAGTTTATTCTGATGTTTGAGGTCCTTGTCCTATTTTGTCTAAACTTGGATTTAAGTATTTTGTTACTTTTGTAGATGATTATTCTCGTGTAACTTGGTTATATTTAATGAAGAGTCGTTCTAAATTGTTTTCTATTTTTTGCGCATTTTGTGTTGAGATTAAAACTCAATTTAATGTTTCAATTCGTACTTTGCGAAGTGATAATGCCAAAGAATATACATCAGCTTTGTTTCAATCTTATATGGTTCAAAATGGCATGTTTCATGAAACTTCGTGTGTTGATACTCCGTCTCAAAATGGAGTGGTCGAACTTAAGAACAGACATCTTCTCGAAACTACACATGCCTTATTATTTCAAATGAATGTTTCTAAACCTTTTTGGGCAGATGTAGTTTCAACAACATGTTTTCTTATTAATCGCATGCCCTCATCTGTTCTTCATGGTGAGATTCCTTACAAAATATTGTTTCCTAATAAGTCACTATTTTCGGTTGACCAAAATTTTGTTTCCTAATAAGTCACTATTTTCGGTTGACCAAAATTTTGTTTCCTAATAAGTCACTATTTTCGGTTGACCCTAGGATATTTGGTAACACTTGTTTTGTTCGGGATGTTCGTCCGCATGTTACTAAATTAGATCCCAAGTCTTTGAAGTGTATTTTCCTTGGTTATTCTCGTCTCCAGAAAGGTTATAGATGTTATTGTCCTATTCTTAACAAATATCTTGTCTCAATTGATGTTACCTTCATGGAAGACACACTCTATTTTTCGTCTTCTCCTCTTCCGCACATCAGGGGGAGGATGATGATTTGTTAGTCTATTATATCACATCATTTGAACCTGTCTCTGATCCAGTTCCTGTTAGGCCTCCTATAACTCAAGTCTACTCCAGACATAGACCTTCTGATTCATGTCCTGCACCTACTCCTTCGTCATCAGATCCAGTCCTGAACGATGATCTTCCAATTGCATTACGCAAAGGTAAACGTCAATGTACTTATCCTATTTCTTCTTTTGTTTCTTATAACTGCTTGTCGTCTTTCTCTTGCTCTTTTATTGCCTCTCTTGATTCTATTTCTATCCTTAAAACTGTTTACGAAGCCATATCTCATTCTGGTTGGCATCATGCAATGATCGAGCAAATGAATGCGTTGGATGACAATGGTACTTGGGACTTGGTTGATTTACCTTCGGGGAAACGGGCGATCGGAGGCAAATGGGTGTTCACAGTTAAGGTTAATCCAGATGGGTCAGTTGCTCGATTAAAAGCATGTCTTGTTGCTAAGGGATATGCTCAAACCTATGGAATTGACTATTCTGATACTTTCTCTCCTGTTGCTAAATTGACCTCTGTTCGGTTGTTTATTTCTATGGCAGCTACTCACCATTGGCCTTTGCATCAACTAGATATCAAGAATTCTTTTCTTCATGGTGATCTTTAAGAGAAGGTGTTTATGGAGCAACCTCTTGGTTTTGTTGCTCAGGGGGAGTCTAGACAAGTTTGTCGTCTCCGCAAATCTTTGTATGGTTTGAAACAGAATCCTCGTGCTTGGTTTGAAAAATTTAATCAAGCTATAGAAACATTTGGTATGATGAAAAGCAAGTCTGACCATTCTGTGTTCTACAAATAATCAGAAGTTGGTATCATTCTTTTAGTTGTGTATGTAGATGGCATTGTTATTACTGGAAGTGATACTACGGGAATCTCTTAAGTCTTTTCTACATACTCAGTTTCACACGAAGGATTTAGGGATACTAAAGTATTTCTTGGGTGTTGAAGTCACAAGGAGTAAAAAAGATATCTTTCTATCTCAGAGAAAATATATCTTGGACTAATTAACTGAGATAGGAAAATTAGGAGTAAAACCTTGTAGTGTTCCAATGACTCCGAACATCCACCTTACAGGAGATAGGGAACTCTTTAAAGATTCTGAGAGATATCGAAGGGTGGTTGGAAAGTTGAATTACCTTACCGTGACTCGTCCAGATATTGTATATTCGGTCAGTATTGTTAGCCAATTTATGTCATCCCTAATAGTTAATCATTGGGTAGCGTTAGAGCAAATTTTGTGTTACTTGAAAGAAGCACCTGGACGTGGTATCTTGTATGCAAATCATGGACACACTCATATTGAATGTTTTTCAGATGCAGATTGGGCAGGTTCCAAAATGGATAGAAGATCCACATCAGGCTATTGTATTTTCATTGGAGGAAATTTGGTCTCATGGAAAAGCAAGAAGCAGAATGTTGTCACGATCGAGATAATATGGATATATCAGCTCTTGGATGAAGTAGGTCTTAAAACTTCAGTACCAGCGAAATTGTGGCGTGATAACCAAGTTGCTCTTCATATTGTTTCTAATCCTGTGTTTCATGAGCAAACTAAACACATTGAAATTGATTGTCATTTTGTTCGCGAGAAAATTCAGCAAGGTTTGATTTCTACAGGATATATGAAGACTGTAGAACAACTAGGAGATATCTTCACGAAAACTTTAAGTGGGATTCAGGTTGATTATCTTTGTAACAAGTTGGACATGATTAATATCTATGCTCCAACTTGAGGGGAGTGTTAGAGATATTAGTTGTGTATTAGGTGTCTATCATTAGTTGAATATATTAGTTGTGTATTAGGTGTATGTCACCAAAATATGTAGTGTCTTGAATGGAAATGAATAAGAGTGAATTCTGAATTTTACAAAAGTTTATAAGATATGGACTTAATTAATCTAAAAGGGGGTGAATATGTTATTTTTAATTTGATCAATTTATAATTTAATAACCTAAACAAAACGGTCATGTATGTAATCGCGTGTAAGAATAAAATGTGAAAATAAAGGAATAACACACGATATTTTTAGTAGAAAACCATTGATCCACTGGATCACCTAACTTTCCACTGTGAAATCAAATGTTCAAGTACAAACTCAGTCTTATGCTATCCTCCATAGGATACTGCCCCAATGTACCTTACTTACTAACTCATGCTCTGTTTTCATAGTTTTTAAACTTAACATAAGTGGCTTCTAGACGAATGTTTCAATAAGTTTCCTGTCAATTAGATACGTTCATGAATCAACTGCAAAATGGTTAACATAAAAACCCAAGTATCCATGTGTGTTCTAGAACAGATTTAACAATGAATAATCCTAACTAGATGATTCAAAATATGTCACTTAAATCAAATCAACTAGTAAATCCTAGAACAAATATTACAATTATCAAATCGTAAATATATATTACCTATATCATTCAACTTGAAGACCAATAAAGCTTACCATTTTCACAACAAGCCTATATATCATTCTGCGTGAAGACCAATAAAGCTTTCCACTTTCACAGCAAGCCTAAGTAAATATATATAAATATATATATATTAACCATTTGAATTAAGCTCTTACGTCGTTCCTCTGATTTATTCCTTTTCTTTTGTTTTCGACGGCAGCATATGTTTTTTTTCTTTTCTATTGTTTTCGATGGCTGCAGCTCATCAGTTTCAACTTCTATGCAGCCTATCTCTTTTCAACCCTAATGATCTATATATATATAGATAATAATCCTAACCTAGTAGTATTAAGATTAAATATATTTTAGGCTTAATTTTTCAAAGCCCATTAAAAACCTTAATATTATAAAAAATCATTTTTTAAAACACATCTTAAAATTATTAAAACATATCTAAAAATATTTAATTAATAATTTCATTAATTGAGTAAAGTTTAGCACCAAAAATAATTTCAGATTTATGAACATGTGTTATTAAATGCATGAATGCAATCCTGTGTCATAATTATAAAAAATATATCTGAAGTACAACTATCTGGAATTCGAGTATTTGTTCGGCTTATTTTGATAGACTTGATAACAGGCCTAAAACAAGTTTACAGAGAAATATTTTTTTCACGAAAATAGCCAACACTCAGTCCTTACAAGTACATACACCTGATTTCGTCGCTTGTGAGGTCCACCCTATGTTCATCAGTGACGACTGAAAGACATAAGAGATTTTGTCATTCATTGGGATTGACTTGAGTGAGGCTGATGTTGAAAGTATTGAGGGCACAAGCTATCATTTTGAGGAATGGGCACCGAAGTCTTATTTTAGAAGGTATCAAGTGTATCACCCACCACCCCGTCAAAGGATCATTGGCATCACATAAATGAAAAGATATCGACATCATACCTACACGGGGTGGAATACCATATTTTGGCCTAATCTTCATCAGGTCGTCAGTAGTCAGATCACTTGGAATTTTTTTGATCTGATGCTTGTCCTTAGTTCGATGGGTAGACTCATCCTTGCTATCACGTTTCTTCTTGGGGCAAGGTACCTTTGCCTCTGTAGATGCAGGGATTCAAATGATGGGGACAAGTCCTTGCGAAGACGATGAGGAGATAGGGTGTGACCCAGATGCTTTGGTTGGTCCTTTGTCGTGACCTATGGAAGCTTCAATAGGCCACTCAGCTTGTCCTGAGTTCGTTGGCAAGCGAATTGAGTCCCGAGATCCTTCTCGAGGTGTTCCTATTCTTCAAGGAATACTTTTTTGTATGGCCTGGGTGAACATCTTTGGAAGACGTTGAGTAAATTATACCTTTTCCTTTATCAGAAGACATTGTAAAAAAAAAAAGGATGAAGAAGTTACCTAGTTGATGAGGAAAGTTGCATATCTGCCGACGAGCGGCCTGAGAGTAGTAAAGTGGATTGGTTTTACCAACAAAGTCGCTAACCAAACGGAAAGAATTCCAAACTAAGTGTATGTTCAAAGGATTGACTGAGCAGAATTATAATGCAAGAAGTTATATCGGGTTAAAATTCTTTGAAGAAAAATTTGACTAAGTAAAGAACGACAATGGGTGAAATGTTAAAATCTTTTGACTATTTATAGAGGAAGAATAGAAGATGAATATTTATATATTAAAATCAGAATTAATGCCCCAGAATATTTCTTAGATTTCACAAAATTTTAGGGAATAAAGGAGTTAATGTTAGATATGTTACGCGTAGTATCGAGCACCTTATATATAGCAACTTGGTACCAGAATATAGATTGATTTTTCTTTGGAGCATTCTCCGCCTACCGACCTGACCATATGGACACTAGGATTAAGTGACCTAGTGGCTTTTCACGTTTTTACCCCACACCCATGCAAACGATGCATAACTCCAATAACCTAACTTCGCTGAACGAGTTATTATTATAAAAAATGTCATGTTTAGGTTGGCAATAACGCCTTGATAGAATAGCTACTAATGTAACATTGACACCTAGCTCTTGTATACCTATATATAACTCATTGATGAGTTGAATAAAGGATCTGAGTAGTATCTTCTCTTTAACATCTCACTAACCCTAACACATCAATACTTCTCCAAACAATAAGAATCTTGAATATTAGCTAAATTTTATTGGGGTCTTTTTTTATGAGTGTCTTCTCAGTTAGTAGTTTGAAATTGCCAGCTAACATCATCTCTCTATTGTGGGGGAAATTGTTTACCGTTGATGGCTTATTTTTTCTGTCAAGTATTTTGTTCCTTATCAGGACTTGGTCATGTAAGTTGTGTGTTCCATGCATCAAAAAAAGTATTTTTACTTTATCAATTTTGCTGACTTTGTGCCTGATGGAGGGACATTTTTGTTTTTCTTTATAGCAGTACTTATAAGTTGCTGGCATAAAATTCTCTTATATTGTGTTTCTATTCTCATTTTAGTGCTTCTGTACTTTATTCTGCTCAAATGGAAAACTTCAACATCTTATACCTGCTTTGATATCTTTATCAAAATATATATATATTGTTTTGATATTGATTTTGACAAATGTAAAAGGAAATTGTTTCAGGTCATTGCTTTTACTGCCTCTTGAAGAGCGAATGAAGAAATTAATCTGTGAGGTTTGTTGTAACTTATTTTCAGTCCAGATATTACTTGATGATTAATGGTAGCTTGGAAGTTGATGTTTTCAGGGTCCTGTATGAGTGGTCTCCAAGAGCTTATTGTGTATGCCTTGATGGATTAGATTTTTAGTTGCTTGCTGATAACGTGCCAATTTTATGTGTCTATTTGCTTCCTTAACAAATGTTTGTATGTAATCTATTTTGTTCACCAACTGATAAATTCATCCCATTAGCAGATAAATTTTAAAAGAGGGGTGGGGGTGGGGACTTAGATTGTAATCACCATTTATTTTCCATGTTGTGAGAGATTATTTATAACACATACCATCTGATGTGTTCATGGATGTATTCAAGCTTTTAAGTAATTTCTACCATATTTGATCAGCAATAGGTATTAAATAGGAGTATATTCATGTTGTTTAACCGGGATGTTATATTTATTTAGAGCAAGCAACCAAAGGACAGAGTACTTTTATACTCTAGTCTCAAGCCTTACAATAGTCTGTTTCCAGATGTTCTAAATTTTACTGTTAGGTTAGCAAGACTTGGTATGCCATATCCAGTTTAAGAACTGATTTGATTCAGTGTTGTGATACTTTTTTTTTACCTCTCAGTGTTGTGATACATTTTTGAGGGGTTTGCTATTGACAACAAAAGTACCGATAAATGAAAGATTGTATTCTATAATTTTACCGAGTTACCATGCCCAGACCATCATATTTTTGAGATTTCTTGCTTTAGCATGTGATATGTTAAATATGTTCACAATACACCGGATGAACTCAGGTTTTCTTCTTTGTTTCTCCCTACTATAATATACATGATTTCTTGCTCTACTATGTGATATGTTCAATATGTTTACAATTCACTGGATGCACTCAGGTTTTCTTTGTTTCTCCCTACTATAATATGCATGAGGTTAACTACCCTCCCCATCCCACACCAACACAGGCTGTATGGATTCTGTATCTAGATGGTTTTTTCATTGTTGATACTCTCCATGGTATACTCTGGAATATTTATTTCCTATCTGATTGGAAATTTGGAGTCCGTATTCATTTTGATTGACAACCAAAAATTGCTGCTAAATTTCCTGAACTGAACCCAATTTTCATTTTCCAAATAGTTAAAGTAATTTACTGAAAATTCGTTTTTCCTCTTTAATAATCTAAGAATTTTGCAACAGGGATCTACAGTTCAACGGTTTAGCGGTCTTAAACATTTTGCTCCTGATTCTACTGCAGAAGAAATTTTGGATGTCCTTCGGCATCATGCTCTATTGGTGCAAGGTCTCTGGACACCCAAGAGTAACCTGCTATACCCAGGACAAGAGAGTGGGGCCCAGCGAATAGCCAGGGATTATGTTCTTCTTTTATTTTGCAAGAGTCCATTCATCAGCTCATCATCATTGCATTTTCCACCATCTCTAAAAAATGCTGTCAACAAATTCTTGAACACATTTGCTGTTGAACGATCTACAGTAAAAGATTGGAAATTTAAAGAGCCTACAGATACCTCATTCATGAAACTCTACCCAAGTATTGTTAAGGAGCAAGAAGAAATTTGGGGAGAGATTGAGAAACAAATAATGAGTCTTCTTGGAAAAGATGGAAAATCACGTAGTGGTGCAAAGAATGCCAGTGTGGCCAGTAAGCCTGAAAGACCATTAAATTCTAATAAAGTTGTAACCAAAAGTCCAAGCGGAGCATTCAGTGGAAAATCCATTCCAGATGATGTTAGAGAGGTCCTTTCCTCAAAGGTCCTCCCGGAAGTTCTTCATGAGCACAAGGTTTGCAGGTAACTTAAATAAATAAATAAATAATGAAAAATAAACTGTATCAAAACCTGGTTGAATCCTTTCATATTTGTTACATGTTGCATCTCAAAATCCACCATTCCTCTGGATCTTTCCTGGAACATCATGTGTTCAAACAAAGCAGAGAATTGGAATCTAATTAACTTGCTTAATTTGAGAAAAAAGGTTGACCCTTACAGCTTCCATCTACATTTCTTTCTCCTAGCCTAGCTAGCCCCACCAAAGGGGTAAGGTATATATATGCGTGCGTGCGTGTGTGGGTGGCAATTTGGGTGATGCCACATAATACATACGACACATTATTTTTAGTTGGTGCTAATTCTTGTGTTTGTAAACATGTTGGTTTTTCTTATTATTATAAATAAATAACGATAATTTTTTTTTTATAATATTAAGAAACATGTCAATTTTGGCCATTAAACAAGAACACAAACTTGCAACCCATGACACAATTGATGCCCCTAATATTATATATATCCCTGAGAAAAAGGAAACCATCATGCATGCCTAGCTAAAGATTCTTGTATTTTGGTCTTGCCTACAAGCTCAACTCTTTGATTTCTAAGAATACAGCCATTGAAAAATGTCATTCTTATTCTCAGTTTTGATTGTCAAACAGGAAACTTCTGTTGGTTACTTTTACTCAGAGTTCACAATGCTAAATTGTTAATGAATGTGATTATAGTAAAATAGCTCCTCAAACATTCAGTTTTTTTCGTTGACAAAAAATTGTTCATAATTTTGTGCGATTTACTTATGGTAGTACCTTTTGCCAATGCTTCGCAGCTTTCAGCTAATATGCCAGGGTTTGCGTGATTTGGCTCTCAAGAAGCGGAACCTTCCCAAGGCAGATACTAGATTTGTAGCAGCAGCAGATTTTGGTGCTGATAATCCTGATGAGCTACGTAAACTCATAGATCAGGTTGCAATAAGTATACATGGTCTGTATGCTCTGAAAACCTCACCGGAGAACCCACAATATGATCCATTGAGGTTGTTTTCCATTTATGTCTGAAACAAATCCTTCTGCATACAATTACTCCTGCTTTGTAACAATTAGTAGGTATTATGTTGTATAATCAATGTATGTTTCATGATTTTTATGTTTTTGCCATTGCAGAAATGTCGTTATTGATCTCCTTCGTCAGAGTGGACCTAGTGCAAAACTTAAAAAGGCTGATGTTATGGATGCTGCTAAAACAGCTCTTAAGAGGGGTATTAATGATAAGGAATATAACAAGGTTAGCTTTTACATTTGTTCTCATGACCCCTGTCTGGTTTCATTCATATTCTTCAGTAATCCAAACTATACAAAATGTTCCTTATGGTACTCTTGTAATTGATTTTTGCTGAATGCCAAACATTTTAAGTTACAAAGTTCTAAGGGTTGAGGGCATATGACTAAAGGGGACGATTTATTAATAAATACCTCTGTAATGTTAAGATCTTTGTACATTGCACATGCTGCTTGAGTTTTCAAAAAACTTACTGTTATGAACGTGAATTTGATCATTAAAATAGTTCTGTTAAGTATTTCCCAAGACCTTTGTTCTATAGCTTAAATTGAAATATATTAGACTTCAGTTATACAAAGTGATTTAAGTGTCTTTGAACACAAGTTAAGTGACCGCAGGAGTGCTTTTTCCTAAAGGGGGGAATTTCAAAGAAAACGATGTGTAGTTATGTGAAACTGATCTGCTCGTTCTTGTTGCTTGCAGGTCATGAACGAGTTATGTGTATTCAAAGGTTCAATGTGGATGTTGAAAAGTGGTGATGGTAATCCAAGTTGATGTTTCGACACACTGTTGTTGCTCATTGGATTGATTGGAATGGTAATGGGACTAGGCCAAGGTCTTCACAATATTGAACTATCCACTGTTTAATATAGTCAGCTCATAAAGTGTAAATTTCCTTCCTATATGCCCAAGAAGCGCGTTTGTTTTGCTCAATCTCAGGGAGTCTTCATCTCGAACTTTTAAATGCTGATGTGAATCTTCCAAACTATCATGTTTCTTGTGTAACAGGTTACAATATAATTAGGAGGAAGTGAAATGTTTACTTCATTTTTCCCCCCAACTCTGCCGTGTTCCGCTTATGAAATGTATTTAGTAAAGTTAATATGCTTCAAATTAATAAAAAAATCAGTGAAATAAATTATTTTGCAATTAAAGTTTTGATAAATATGAAAGTTATAAAGTAATAATGTATATATAATTATATGGTTTGTTTTGTTGGTTTGTTAAATAATTAAAATAAAATAAATTTCTATCTTTATTTCTAATAAAATATAAATGAATTTTTAAGCAAATATAATTTTTTTATATAAAAAATTATAAGTAAACGGGATTGGGGATGGATGGAGGTGAGGAGCTTAAGAAAACGAGGTTGGGTAGAGAAATTGACAAAACTGGAACTAATTGGAACCTTTTTTAATTCTTTAACGAAAGTGCTTTGCTAAAGGTATCGTTTCATTTTTTTATCAGTTTTATATACATTCTTCCAGATTTTTTAAAATAGCAAAAAAAAAAAAACGTATAGATTTAAAAAAATTACAGTTATATCCTATTATCCCTCATTGTTATTATTTTTTAACTTTTTAAAGAATTATTTATAATAAAATTAATATAATATGAAATTTAAGAAAAAAATATTATAATAAAATAACAGTAAATATAAGTGTAATAGTCTATTAAGGGATTTTATAATAAGTTTACATGAGTGGAATACTAAAGATATCTCATCTTTAAAATAATAAAATAAAATATCAAAGCAAATAGTTTAAATTGAAACCATTTTTATCAAGATTACACCACATTGTAACTATTAATTTGAATTAAAAAGAGAAATTTCATTAGATAAAGTACTTACAAATACTAAATTAGCAACAAAACATCAAATAAGTAGATATGTTTAGTCTTAGTATTTATGTTATGGAATATTTTTTTATTTTTTATTATATGTAAACATATTATTTTTTTTTATATTTTTTATGTCCATGTTTTAACATTTTGCAAATTTGTATATATTCTTAAAAGAAGAAATGAATTTTACACTATATTTCAACTTTTTGAAGAAAATTAAAAAAATAAAATAAAATAACAACTTAATGAATGAGATTTAGTTGGATGACGTTCAACAATGAATAAGTGTAAATGATCGTAGTTTAATTTAAACGATATCTAATTAGATGATATTTAAAATAAAATTATGTGTCAAATCTTTTTTTTAACAGTGAAAATATATGATGTTGACATAAATAGTGATATTTTTATTATAACAAGTTTTAAGAGTATTATTTTTATTTTTTACTTTTAATTTACATTCTATATTTTATTAATTATGGTTAAATAAACAAGATAATTTGACACAATAAATTATTAAGCTTAACCCAAACACAATAATTAACATGATTTTCATCCTATTTGCTTAACACCAAAAAAGAATCCATTTAAATTATCATTTGTGGTTCTAACAGGGCTAGATCAATGCACTATTACTTTAAGAGAAGCCATCAAATTTTCAAATTTTTTAAGAGAGTAAGTGAACATACTCATGATGGAAATAATATTTACATGGAAATGAAAAAAAATTAAAAGTAATTAATAAACAAAATATATAATCAAAAATTTCAATAAAAGCCAATTTTAATTACTACTATGTGTCGATATCAATTTTTATGATTGGGTACACCTTTCTTTCATGTGGCCCTATTAATAAAGAATACACCGTTTAGATCTTTAACCACTATAGGATGTGACAACCTTTGACCCTCTAATGCTTAAGTAAATTCGAGTAGTGAAAAGAAGGAGGAGACCAATGTTTCTTTTTATAATATAGATTCAAGTATCTCTAGTAGAGTTGAGTCAAGTTTTGTAAATTATCTTTGAGGGAGATATATGATGAACATATATAAAAGAAGAAAAATATGTTTATGACCCTTACCTATAGTGATAGATTTATCTTAATGTCAGAGCTATATTTCCTTAATTATTTCGTTGTTAGATAATTAAGAGATTATATGGCGGTCGCTTATCCTGTTGGATACTTATCAGCAAACCCAACACTTATTGGGCTAACTTGTGAGTTATCTATTAATTGGGACTTTTTATATCGTGCCACATGGCATGAATTAATTTAAACCCAACATCAACCCCTAGACTTTATAGGGTTATATACATGGGCTAGAAGGTTTATTTTTCCATTCTATCATCATTTGGGTTCATGGCCTTCTGAACCTCAATAGTGGCATCAAGTCCACTCTTACGTGGTCATTACTTCCCGTATGAAAAAAATTATTTTTTGACCTAGGGACTCAAAACGTGCACTATGGTGTCTTGTTATTGGTGGTTTTTACGGATTCTTAATCGAACTCTCGGTTAGAGAGTTATGTCGACGTTAAAACCACCACTCAAGGGGTTCATTTTCCCATTTTGGAAGGAAGACATAGATTCAAATCTATGGGCTACCCAAGAGCTTAGAACCCTTGGATGGGTTCTTTGATGTGTGGATAAGATCTTTTCTCATCCTCTATATAAAGAGAGCTTCCACTTTTCACTTTTTCATTCCATCTTTCAAAGTTCACATTTGAAGAGAGAAGAATGGAGGAGCTTGACATAAAGAAAATATCACTTCTAATTCAGTAAGAAGTCTAACAAGGATTTGGATGTGAAGCACCCTAGCTATGTGAGGAATATACTATCTTAATTCTATTAGGAATACAATCTTAATAATACTAGAATATTTTAAAGCCATCTAAATAACAAAGGACATTTCTATTACTATTATATAAAGTAAACCTACAAAAATATAATTGAACATTTGTATTTATTTGTTTATATTATTGAACTATTTTTTATCTTATTTTTAATATCAAGCTATTACATTTGTTCCTTTTATACCATTCTGTTAGTCGACATCCTCTGTCTAATCGTATCAAATGTTAGATAGTTAAGTGTAGATTTGGAATAATTTAAATAGATAAGTGATATATTTAGAATCTTGAGAGGTTCTTATTTTCCAACCTTTTTCATTTATTTATTTTTATAGCACCTTTTCCATTTTTTTCATTATCCAAACACCTTACACCTCATGATACTTACACTCATCCTTTTCTACACAAGCAATGATGAAAAATAGGATGATTGATGAATGGAATAAGACCAGGCTGTCGTGGATGATGACTCAATAAAAGTAAAGTCATTAATGAACTTTTTTACTTAATATTTTATTGCTTTATTTAATAAGTAGTATTTTTGGTTAAAAATATTAAAATATGATTTTTAGTGAAATAGGTGAAAATATAATTTTTGGTATTTTTTTGGATCTTTTTGAAATTTTTATAGATTTTTAACACAAAACCAATCAAAAGCTGCCACATTGATGCCACATAAGCAATAGAGTTGATGGAGCAAGCCATGTGGACCACACGTAAGTAGAGAGGCTCAATCATGAAACGTCGCGTGTACTATGTGATGTAACGTCACACCACGTGTTAGCACGTTCATTTCGAGTTTGTTGTCTGGCCAACGCGTTTGCCATGTGTCATAACATGATTCGTCCATTCTTTCCATCCCTATACCACACAAGCAATAACCATGAATTGTAGATCACCACGTGGCATTGAGTCAACATCCATTCACCATACCAGCCATTCATGCCAAATATTGCTTACTGATTGGTTCCACCTTTTCTACATGTCATGTGGCACATTCCTATTAGTTGAAATTTTTAATTTTTCCTTTTTTTCATTATAGCCCTTGATCTGAAGCTGATATAACGCTCCATATTCTACCTGAGCTCAATTTAATCCTTTAATTTCCCTATAAATCCTAATGAGCCAAAATTAACATAACTTTTATCAGTTTTTGGAGTCAAGAAGAGAGATAATTGTTTAAATAATGAACATTCTGAGCGGTGTTTATGTATAAAGACTATTTGGTAATTGGTATTTTTTTGCATCCGAGTATCGACTTGGTTTCTGACCGAGATGAAAAAACTTGAATTCTTTAAATGCTAGGGTGATTTTCTTGATTTGTTTAATCTAGGTGATTGACCCTTGACGCCAATTTATGGTAGAGAGCTTCACTTGGTTCTTGACTGAGGTGCTCATCTTTTTTAATGTTAGAACACTGACCTTGTTCCTAACCGAGGTGGACAACTTGACCTCTTCAAATTCTAGGGCACTCTGCCTGATTTATTAATCTAGGTGATTGGCCTTTGACACCAATTTATGAGAGAGAGCTTGACCTGATTCATGACCAAGGTGCTTATCTTTATTAATGTCAGAGCTCTAACTTGGTTCCTGACCGAGGTGGACAACTCGACCTCTTCAAATGCTAGGGCGCTCCGCCTGATTTATTAATCTAGGTGATCGACCCTTGATGCCAATTTATGGGAGAAATCTTGACTTGGTTCCTAATTGAGGTGCTCATCTTTTTTAATGTTAGAGTGCAGACCTGGTTCCTGACCGAGGTGGACAACTCGACCTCTTCAAATTCCAGGGTGCTCTGCCTGATTTATTAATCTAGATGATTGGCCCTTGACGCCAATTTATGGGAGAGAGCTTGACTTGGTTCTTGACCGAGGTACTCATATTTTTTAATGTCAGAGAACTGACTTGGTTCCTGACCAAGGTGGACAACTTGGCCTCTTCAAATGCTAGGGCATTATGCCTAATTTATTAATCTAGGTGATTGACCCTTGATGCCAATTTATGGGAGAAAGCTTTATTAAAGGATCATCTACTGAAGCTTTTTATTTCATAGGTGCATGTGCATTGCTACTACTACAAAAAAAAGTCAAGAGATAGGTAAGTTAATACATATGTTTTTTATAAGTGGTATCTTTTCAAGTGCCTAGCATTCCAGCTTGTGCCTTCTTCAATGCCTTCTATAATTATTAATATGTAGGCTCCTTTTTTGTGTTATTTCAATTATTTGATAAGGTCCTTCCTAATTGGCACCCATTTTACCAACCATCTATTCTTTTTTGTTGGGGAAAACCCTCCTAAGAACCCAATCGCTCCTAGAAAATGTTTTGAAGCACACGATTTTGTTGTAGTAGGATTCTGATATTTTTATTTTTTGCTCGATCATCCTTCTTAAAGCTTCGTCCTTTTTTTCCTTTACTAGGGTTAGTTCGATTGCTCTTCTCACATCGTTTTGTTCCTCTGTTAGAGTTGATCTGGGGATAGGAATTATGACGTCGGTTGGTATGACTACCTCGGTTCCATATATTAGGGAGAAAAAGGTCTCATTAGTGCTCCAGTGGGGGCTTGTTCTGATATCCCATAACATACCTAGAAACTTCTCCACTCATCTTCCTTTGGTGCTTTCTTACTTTTTCTTTAAAAGGTTTATGATTATTTTATTGGAAGACTTTGCTTGACCATTAGCCTAAAGGTAGTAGGGGGTTGAGTGGTTTATCTTAATATTGTATTTGAGAATGAATGCTTTGATTTTTTGACTAGTGAATTGTCGCCTGTTATTTGTAATGAGCTTCTTAGGGAGGCTAAATTGACAAACTATGGATTTCTATATAAAACTAATTACCTCTTCCTCTCGTATTCTTCCAAGTGGCTTTGCTTCGATCCATTTTAAAATATAATTAGTGGCAACAAAGAGAAAAATTTTCTGGTCCATGCCTATGGGCAAGGGTCCTACTATATCCAGTCCCTACTTGTATAAAGGTCAAGGACTTACTACTCCCACCATGGTATTCGAGAGTGTGTGGGTCAGTGGAAAAAATCTTTGGCATTTGTTGCACTTCTGAGCATATTTAATGCAATATTTCAACATGGTAGGCCAATAATAACCCTGTTTTATGATTTGTTGGGATAATCTTCTACCCCCAGAATGTGAACCAAAATCTCCTTCATGTGCTTCATACGTCATTTTTTAGCTCCCTCTCTAGCTATGCATAGGAGGATAGGGCCGAGTGAGTTTTTGCGGTATAGTTTTCCTACTCTAATCATGTATCGGCCTACCTTGGCTTCAATTTCCTTCACAGTCATGTGATCTTCGGTTTGGTCATCCTATTCTTTTTCTGGCCTCTTCCAGAGACACCTCTACCAATACCATTACTGATACCACCCGGTCCTACTTGGTCTCCCTTAAAGACGCCACGATTGCTAAGGCATCAGCGTGACTGTTCTCATTTCGTGCTATCTACTTAATCTTGAACTTGGAGAATTTTGAGCATTCTCATTTTAATCTCTCCATGTACCTCTTTATCTTTCCATCTCTTGCTTCAAATGTTCCCAAAAATTGATTGACCACGAGCCTGGAATCACTATGTAGGGTAATTCTATCTACCCCTAGATTTTTCACAGTCATGACTCCAAATATGGTAGCTTCATACTTTGTGATATTATTGGTTGCTTGAGAATCAAACTTGATAGCATATTCAAAGTAGTTGTCCTTTACATCCATTATAACCACCCATAGTCCTACGCCTTTGAAGTTGTGCACCCGCAAATACCTATCAGGTCAGTGCACCCTTCTGGTTTATCGTACATACTTCCATTGTCTTTGCTTTGTTAATGACCTCGGGACTATCAGTGAATTCGGCCACAAATTTGGCCACAACCTGCCCTTTAATGGTTATTCTATCCATATACTTGATGTCATACTTTCCTAACTCTATAGCTATCTGGGCCAATCTTCCTATAACCTTTAGCTTTGTTAGTACATTTTTAAGAGGGTGTGGGGTGAGTACCACGATTATGTGTGAGCCAAAGTAATGCCTGAGCTTTCGTGCAGTAGTCTTGAGAGCAAAGGCAAGTTTATCTATGGTTGGATATTTTCTCTAGGTCGTTGTTAAAATTTGGCTGACATAGTAGATAGGATGCTGAATTTTGTTCCTCTCAATTATTAGCATGTCACTGCATGTTTGGGGTGTAACATCCAAATATAGATAAAGAATCTCTCCAGATAGGAGGCTGACTAGGATAAGGGGATTACTAAGGTATTTTTTTATTTCTTTAAAGGCTGTGTTGCAATCCTAAATCCAAAAGACAATCTTGTTATTTCTTAGCATCTTAAAGAAAAGCATACACTTATATGTGCATTCAGCAATGAATATGCTCAACGCCCATATTCTTCCATTCAATTGTTGTATTCCCCTGAGACTACTGGGTGGCTTCATGCTTACCAATGACAGTATTTTGTTTAGATTGGCCTTGATTCCTCTTTCGAACACGAGGTACCTCAAGAATTTTTCTACAGCCACACCAAAAATGCATTTCTTAGGGTTAAGTTTCATGCCATACCTTTGTATCAATACAAATATCTCTTGTAAGTCTTTGATATGGTTTAGGGGTTAAGCTGACTTTACCACCATATCATCAATGTATGCTTTTAGGTTCTTGCCTAGCTATTTTTTGAACATTTTGTTGACGAGGCATTGATATATTGCAACCACGTTTTTCAATCTGAATGGCATTCTCATGTAGCAGAACGTTCTTTCTTTCGTTATGAAAGAAATTTTCTCCTTATCTTTAGGTTGCATTCTGATGTGGTGATACCTGGAGTATGCATCAAAGAAACTCACCAACCCAAACCCAGAAAAGGTGTCCACTAGCTGATCAATGGTTAGGAGGGGAAAGTAGTCTTTAGGATAGGCCTCCTTTAGATCAGTGAAGGCTACACACATGTTAGATTCTCTACGTGTCTTCTTTACTAGTACCACATTTGAGAGCCACAAGGGATACTTGACTTCCCTAATAACCCCTGCCTCTTTTAGGGCAACTACATGATGTTTGATTGCTTCATTTTTCTCACTGGGGAATTTCCTTTTTCGTTGTTGGATGGATCTAGCTTCTGGGTTGACGTTTAGCCGATGCGTTATAACTCTTGAATCAATTCTTGACATATCGGTAGGGGCCCATGAAATTATATCTACATTAGCTCTGAGGAATAATGATAGTTGCTCCTCGAGTTCTACCACCAAATCTTCACCTATTTTCATAGGGTGGCTCTTTCCCTTAGCATTCGTTGAGAAGTCTTTCACCTTATTTAGATAAATCGACTTCATTACGCTTTTTTTCCTTGGTCTCTTTGGAGGGAGACATCTTGATGATTGCTATTTTGGGGCAGTTCCTTTCATAGTAGCATTATAACAACTCCTGGCATTCTCCTGATCTCCTCTTACTTTTTCGGGGCCTTCAGTTGTAGGGAATTTGATTACTTGATGGAAGGTGGATGAGACTAAATTTATCTTGTATATCCAAGGTCTTCCTAGGATGGCATCGTAATGTGTATGGGCATCAATGATCATAAAATTGGTCATTATTATTACCCATTTTTTCATGACAGGCAGGATTGCTGTTCCTTTTGCATAGGTGGTACTATTGTTGAACTTTAAAAGAGGAAGCACTACTTTAACGATGTCAGCATCTCCTACTCCAAGATCCCTGGCGATGGTCAAGAGAAAGAGGTCTACTGAACTCCCAGTATTAATCATTATTCAACGGACATCATAAGACCCAATCCTCAGGGTTATCACCATAGGGTCCTCGTGATGGGATGAGGTTTCATCTCTCTCTGTGAAGATTATCTTCATAAGGGGTCTCGCTTTATCCAAAGTGTATACATGGGGGGCATTGTGTACCTCCCTTGAAAATATTTTACGGGCATTGTTAGAGACCCCACTTACTCTTGGCCCTCCATGTATGGTGTGAATGGTGTTAATGTTGGGCTCACCACAAGGTTCTCTACCACTGCTTTATGGGTTCCTTGGTTGAAAAATTCTCTGTTCGCCTTGTTAGCCTTTTCTGTCTTCATTTCTACGACAAGGTCCTTCAAATATCCCCTAGCCAATAATGCTTCCAACTCACTTTTTAAGTTTCTACAGTCTCTTGTTTTGTAGCCCACATCTTTATGAAAGGCACACCATTTGGACCCGTCTCTTTGGAGAGCATGCATCCTGGGCGGACACCTAGTTTCAGGCTCCCTTTCCATTCTTTTTACGTTTTGCGTTAAACCAATCCTCAAAGGATGACCCCTGAAGGGAGATAACAATCTTCCCCAAGTTTCTCTATTTATCGGCCAGTTTTTATTTACCGACCAATTTCTATTTATTGATCAGTGTCCGGTTTGTCTATGGTTTGTAACAAAGTGCTTGTTTTTTTAACTTTGATGAGTTTAGTCTGGACTCATCCTCATTTTTCCTTGTTTGGGACCATCTCTCCCTCCATTCGACGATCCTTGACTAAGCTAAGCTAATTTTCTAAGTTAACGAACTTTATGGCCTCCCCATACACTACCTCTAAGGTATGTGGCACCGCTTTGGTTAACTTCATGAACAATTTGGAGCTCTTTAATAGGCCTCACTTGAAGGCCTCTATAGCAATAGAGCTAGGGCAATCAACGATTTCCAATTTTTCTTCTCTGAATCGCTTCATGTATCCTTCTATTGGTTCCCTTTGCCCTTGCATAATTGAGAAAAGGTAGTGAAATTCCTTCCTCAAGGGTTTGCTACATGCGTAGTTTACGATGAACAACTTGGCGAACTTTTGAAAGGAGGATATGGACTTGGGAGGTAGGTTGTTGAACCATTTTGTGTGCCTTCATAGAGGGTGGTAGTAAACAACTTGCAAATCATTGTGTCTCTTTTTTCCTGGGTGAAACTTATGGGTGCCATGTCTGTTTTGAAATGTTGAACGTGTGTTACTAGATCTTTTGTCCCAAAATATTCAGGGGATTTGGGCGCATTGAACTTGGGTGAAGGTTCATCATTTTCAATTGCATCTGAAAAGGGGGAGATGTATAGTTGTTCGTAATCTCTATCCATCTTATAAGGGATTTTTCTCTTCTCCTATTTCTCACCTACTACTTTCAAGGCTTGCTCTTGCCTTTTTTTGTTTTCTTTTAGAGCTTGTAGATGTGTCTCCCAGTTCTTTCTTTCTTGGAGCCATTGTTCCTTGTCAAAACGAGCCAAGCTGGAGAGGGGATTTCTTTCGACTTCATACTCAATTTGTCGCCGCTTGGACTGATCGCACGACATTGCCTCTCCATTGGTTGGTTCAGCAGTGGGATTTTCTTAGATACTTCCCTCTGCCTGGAAGCATAGAGACTTGTTTTCTCTTTTAGTTTCATCGAGGGTGTTTTCCTCTACCTTGGTACTATTGGTATCTAATGATGTGTTTCTTTAGGTAGGTAATATTTCGTGATTGGTCGAGCTTGACCATCTTTCAAACCAGGTTATTGCCATGATTTTTGTGAATTATGAGTAGTACGGATTGGATCTTCCTAATTTCTCTCTAGGAGCGAGGTAAATCTCAAAAGGATACGGGGTCATAAACTTGTGATTGACCTCATAATCTAAGCCCCACAGTGGGCACCAAATGTTGAGATTCTATACTTACAGAGAGATGTTAGAGAGAAGTTAATACAATGAGCTGAATGTGTGGATCCTCATGAGGGGTCCATCTATTTATAGAACATTTATGGACACAGTTGTCAGTTATACAACATGTACATGTATCTACATGTCAGGGGGACATAATTTGCCTAAAGTAAAATATGTCATAGATACAGGTCGAGTCTTACTTGTGATGTTCTTGAGCTCATGCTGTGTTGTGCTCGAGGTCGTTTTGTGCTCGAGGTCGTGCTACCACTAGGCTCAGTCTGTCCCATGGGTAGAACGTCTAGGGTACTTCATATTTCATCTTGGACTGGTGACTTGGCTTGGGTGGTTTACAAAGGCTAGGCTTCGGGCCAATCCGGATACAAAAGCTCGGCTTATGATCGATCCAGATGTCCAAACACGTATTATTAGAGCCCGTGGGTCAACATGAACCAGTGACCAATGAGCATGTGGCTTATGACCCTATGAGGCATCCTAATATCAAAACCAATGAGCTCATTGAGCAAACCGAATAACAAACTAGTATGGGATCACATACCATCTTGTATACAGAACCCATAACACCATAGTTCAACCAGAAAATTGGACTAGTATGAGACAACATCCCAGCCCAGGAATGAGGTCGATGATCCAGAGTGACAACCCGAAGAACAAATTGGTGAGCTAATATCTAATTTTGATATTATCCAACCTATGTGATCAAACCCATGGTAATACTCCTAGCCTTAGAGGCTATATTAGCCTAATGAATGTATCTATGGCTCACTATACACTTTAGGTTAAACACCTAGAGCAGATATATTTGGCCATATGGACATGGCTTGTAGTATAAATAGGTAGGTGTTCAAGTCACTTAGAGACTTTGGAATCCTCATATATACAACCCTCTATATATCCAATCTACTAAAAGTTAAGACCATGAATACCCTGATGGAAAGACTATTTTCTAGGGAACATATAACAAGAAAAGGTACTAATGAAGTATAGCCTTAAAGCACTTCGTGTATGGTAGCCCGATTAAGATGGGAAGCCCATAACACGAGGCAAGTAGGGTCATTTTACAAATAAAAATGTACAAGTCTGAGAGATAAGACCATGAATACCTAATGGAAAGACCATTTTCCATGTTAAAAAGGAACATGAAACTAAAAAAGCTGAGGAGGAACCAGAAACTAATAAGAATAAGGTGGAATCCGTGAATAAAAAAAGTAGTGGAAAGGAAATAATTCATCCAAAAAAGAGTAACCTCTACAAACCCATTATTCTTTTCCCTTAAATACTACAAATGCAAAAGTTAGATACACAGTTTTCAAAATTTTTAGATGTCTTCAAGAAGTTGCATATAAACATATCATTTGCAGATGCTCTTGAACAGATTCCTTTTTATGCCAAATTTTTGAAGGACATATTGTCTAAGAAAAGAAGGATTAGAGATAATGAAATAATAACCTTAACTAAAGGTTGTAGTGTATCCTTGCTAGAAAACTATCCCAAAAATTGAAACATCGAGATAACTTTGACATTCCTTGCAAAATTGGGAACATCCACATTAAGAAAGTATTATATGACTTAGGTTTGAGCATTAGCCTTACGCCACTTTAAATTTTAGAGAGATTGGGGGTTGGTAAAGTTAATCCACTTAAGTAATGTAACAAATGGTAGATATATCAATTTAGAGACCTCGAGGTGTGGTAGAAAATGTTTTAGTAAAAGTAGACAGGTTTATCTTTTTCACAAATTTCATTTTACTAGACATGGAAAAGGACCATAACATTCCTAACATGCTTGGTTGTCCATTCTTAGCAATCGGAAGAGCACTTATTGATGTAAAAAAAAATGAACTTACAATAAGAGTGCAAGATGAACAAGTAACATTAAAATTTTTAAAGAAACCCACTCATATTGATTATGCTAATGAATGATTTAAGATAAATGTTACTAATTGTGAGGACAAATTAAAAGAATCTGTTGAGTTGCCCACACTTAAGACTATTACACATGATGTTATGAATAGGGATATAAACTCACTAGAAAACAACTCAACCTATTTTAACTTTGAAAGTATGGAATCTAAGGTTGATATTATGAACAGTGCAAACTTTTTGGATGACACACATTTCATGTGTGTACCAAATGCATTTGTGGAGAGTTTTAAGATAGGATCTAAGCTCAAAACATCTATTGAAGGGCCACTAAGTCTAGACCTCACACTTTTATCCTCTCATCCCCAATGAAGTAGGGAAGAAAAATAGTCCAATAAAAAGGTGAAAAAGATGATGGAAATACATAAATTGTATGAGCTACAATGAAATGCATATAAGAATGCCAAAAATAAAAAAAATTGGCATGATAAGATAATTGAGCACCATGTTTTTAAACTACAACATAAAATATTACTGAACAAATCAAGACTCAAACTATTTTTGGGCAAACTCAAAAGTAAATGGACACAATTGAATGTATTTTAGGAGTGATATAATTGTCTAGACAAGGACGTTAAACTTGACATTTGTTCAGAGGCAACCCAACATTAATTTTACTTATATTTTTTATTTTTTTATTTTGTAGGTGAATAAATGTGGAGAGTAATGGTGCAACAAGATTGAGCAGTTTCACTCACAGATGTGGTGTGTCAAGACTAAGAAAGTTTAGGGGAGTCAACTTCATTCTCTACTTTAGTATTTAGTATGCATTTTAATTTTTAGGGATTTTGTTTTATTTTTATGATGTTTTTAATCATGATTTGGGTAGAAATTGATAAATATATGAAAACTAAATGCATGCATACTTGATATGAAACATATGAACTCAATGATAAAATTTGTACTCATGACTAGGATAAGGAATGTAACATACTCGTTATAATACTTACATTAACCATGTGATATACTTGCTAGTTTTGATTGAATAGATTCAATTTTTTATGCACATGTTCATGATCGAATGTGGTGTTCTTATTAAGAGAAAAATTGTAGTGAGTTATGCAAGTTGATTAGATCTACTATGTATTAGAATCTATTTGATTATCCCTTTAGGCAAAATTCTAAATAGTATTTAGCAAAATAGATTATTTAGGCTTTATTTAGATCGATTGAGTCTTTCAAGCTAACCATTATTAATATTTGTAGTCACCATTTGAGCCTAACAAATAACCATTCATATCTTTAAGTCACATTTTATGTCTAACTAATAAGCATTACCTTTACCCTTTCACATTTAGTTTGTATGAAAAAATATAATCATATGTTATGTTATAGAGTGAGGTGAAATGTAATGAAATGTATAAAAAAAGAGAAAAAAAAACTCACAACACAATTATCTCTCTAAAGAAAAAGAAAATAAAATTAAAAATAAGTTTTAGGGGTGTTGTGAAGTTACAAAGGAAAATTAAAAAAAGATATGGAATAAAAGAATATGAAAAGAATAATAAAAGATGATGCACTAAAATATTAAGTTAAAGCTCAATTGCAGTTAAAAAGTGCAAGATGAACAAAAAGAAAGCTAAGGTGTGAAAAGAGCTTATATGTCTTCATTTATCGACTCCCACCGAAGCGTTACATAACAATCATTTAAAGTTCTTATTGATCTTTAGCTATATGTATATTTATATTAGTGAAGAAGGATGTGAAAAATAGATTTATGAGACTTGTTCTAAGATTGAATTGATTAACATATTTATATATATTGGTTTCGTAAGTCCATTGGATGATATCATGTGTCACACACACACATGATTCAATTCGTCAAAAAACCTTGCATATTTGTGTATTGATAGAACGTTGATTGATGAATATGTGAACCTCTTTGTCATAGAATTGTACGTTTTTTAGGCGGATAGTTTTTGCTAAATATGCATGTATTAATAGATATATATATATTTATGGATATACAACTTATGTTATTTTATTTAGTTAAACTTGGCTTTACTTAAGGACAAGCAAAGAGTTAAGTTTGGGGGTGTGATGACTCTATGAAAGTAAAGTCATCAGGAAAATTTTCTATTTAATATTTACCCATTTATTATTAAGTAGTATTTTTGGGGTCAAAAATATTAAAATATGAATTTTTTAGTAAAAAGAGGTAAAAATATATTTTTTGGAATTTTTGGGATTTGTTTGAAATTTTTAGGTATTTTTTATAAATTTTTAACGTAGGATCAATCAGGAATTGTCACGTGGATGCCACGTATGTAAAGAAGCTGATGGAGCAAGACACGTGGTTCCATACAAGCAGAGAAGCCCAATCATAGATCGTCGCGTGTGTAGTACGATGCAACGCTACACCACATGTCAACATAGCATTCATTTTAAGTTTACAACGCAGTCAAACCATCATACCACGTGTCGTTAAGCTATTTGTCATTACTTATTACCAACGTGCCACACCTTCTATAACAAAAAATCAAAGATCTTCGTGTGGTGCCAACTTAGCATAGCTGACCCAAAACTGATCTTTTCCTACCATATGTTGAGCACTTATTCGCCTTATAGATTTTGCATGCCACGTGTTGAGTTTATATTCGCCAACACTGTTAATTTTATATATTTTGATCTCAGCTCTTGAACTAAAAGCTAATATGAGAGTCTAGATTCCACATGAACTATATTTAATCCCCTAATGACCCCATAAACCCTAATGAACCAAAATTAACATAATGTTTATCAGTTTTTAGAGATAAGAAGAGAGAAAAATACAGAAAAATTTAAAAAGAGACAATTTTGGTGGAGATTCAATAGAAGATTGATTTTACAATTCAAGAGATTGATTATATTTCTTCTTCTACTCATTTCTTTATCAAATTTTGTCTTTCTTTATGAAAAATATGAGTTTTATGAACAAAACTATGTCTGGTTAATTTATTAATCTTGGGGTCTTATGAACCCAATTTTTACTATGTCATGATTTGATATTTCACCCCAATTATAATTTCAATTTAATTAAATTATTTAATTTGATTTTTATGCTATTAATTGTTTGGCCAACAATTGATCTATAGAGGTAATTAAATAGATTTGAGAGAATTATTTAATTGTTTGTTTTGATTAAATAACATGTATAGGTTCTAGGCAGAGATGTATGATTCTTATGTATGTGATTCATAATTGATGAACTTAATGAGTAGTATGACATTTATTTAACATGAGAGTGTGATTATGTTAATTACTATATGGTGTGTAGCTTACTTGAGAGAGAAATACATGTTATATTAGATTCAATTGATCATGTAATTAATAGATAATTATATTAGGAGATTTTAGTGATTCACATGTTTAAAAAATTGAGAGATTAAGTATTCTTAGATATTTTCTTATATATCTTTTTAGTTTCTAAATCTAATTTAATTAATTATTACTATTTATTTTTAGTTCTTTTAATTTTACTTTCTTAAAATATATGAAAAACACAAATAAAAATTTGATTTTTATTTTTTTCTTTTAAAGATTAATTTATAATAACATAATCTTTGTGAGAATGATATTTTCTTATCATTATATTACTTGTTACAATACGTATACTTACGTATTCATTATATACAATTCGTGTGTCTGATCAAGCATCAGTTGTGCCTATAAAATCATCAACCATTGGAACTAACTCGTCATTGGTCTAGCCATCCAAAGATTGTTCTCCAACATAGATCTTAGTTTTCTTGGTCTTATAAGTAGACTAAGTTTGATTGCTAGTTCCATTTGCCTCAGGTGCTTCATATGCAGTAAGTTCATGAAAAAAAGTCTCCTAGTCGAGTGCCTTGGAAGCCTCTCTTTGGTTGTTTAAAACCCAATTAGCTTCTTCAAAGAAAGCCTGGGTGCCATCCTCAACAAGCTACTAATTCATTTTATACAGGCCAGCTTTCTTTTCCATTGACTCCTCAACCTATTTCTTTTCCACTAGGAACCCCTTTATGGTAACGATTCTTCTTGTGGTGCACATCATTAAGTTCAACGGATTGAGACTAGAATTTTCTTGTTAAACCCTCCAATATTTCTTACTTCTTCTTTTTTAGCCTTAAGTTTAGAGTTCTTTTTAGCAAGCTCCTAAGCACATTCTTTACGAGACCAACTAATGATATCTTCAATTCGTTGGATGCACACTTAAAAGGAAGGAAAAAAGTTAGGATAAAAAATGAGAACTTTGCAAAGGAAATAAGGAACAGGCTAAATAATTACATCTATGGCCCGTTAAAAAGCCATTAGGAACATAGAATCGATCTCATTAGACTAAGACTTATTAATATTAGCCTTATCGTGAGGTTTATCTTTTGTACAAAATACCCTTCCTTTAAAAGGGTTTACCGAGGGTGTAGAAAATGTGACTTGGACCTTATGAGTGGTCCCCTCATCATCATCAATGACCTTAACAGTGTCAAAAATTATGGACTCACTACTGGACTTCCTATTCTTACTAAGGTGAGCTACCTTCATAGACTCTATCTTGATTGGAACGACCTCAAGTGAAAGACTTATTTTCCCTATGGATTAATAGGTAGATGGATGCCGAAGGTAGGTAACCAGGATGAGGTGCCTCAGGCCCAATGGCTTTATTATATAGATCCTTGATATTGAAAAAAGGAAAAGTCCATGCCTTCAAAAATATAGGGTTAGTCGAAAGAAACCAAAAATAAAATAATAAACATCCTAAATAGAATAGGTCATAATTTATTTGGGATGGTACAACCAATACCCTAGAAGCTTGTAAATGGTTTGGTTTTAAAATGAGATTGCATGACTAATTATGGACATTATATTTATGAATCAGGCCAACTCGATCTTTTTGTGAGGTGGTCAAGACATTGGTATTGAATTTAGCATGTATGTCAATGCTGACTAATTTCCAATGATTGGATAGAGTCCTAAACCTTTCATATAACACAAGTTCCCTCAAGACTTAGAAAAGTCTATCTTTCTAGCCCAAAATAAACTTTTTGATTTTAAGTGCCAAGTTGCGACTTGAATGGGCTGACACATATAACCTACCCTTATCCACTCCATTTTTTCTTGTAATATAAATGTTCTTTAACTTGAGAATTCCTATATCAATGCCTAACTTAGCACTTACCATAGACAAACTTACCAAAATCCAAGTTTGGGTTTAGTTGGCTAGGGGTCAAGCCTGTGAAGTCAAGAAACATTCTAATAAAATAGGGTAAGGGGAACCTCAACTTAACTTTGAATGCCTCATTGTGAAAATTAATATACCCTATAGGAGGGTCAGGATGGTCAAGCTTCATTGGAGAAGCTGAGATGATGACAATATTTCAAGGAAAAAAAGGATTTTGGCCCAAATTTACTCTATATCCTCAAATGTCAAGAGACTCGAGGTGTGTACGCATTGAAATTTAGCATCTTTTGTATAGCCTGTGAGAGCCCTTGAATTTTTTGGAGTCTTCACCCTCTTTTTTATTTGAATGATAGGTATGTTAGGCAGTTTAATAATATTATGGTGATAGGATGTGGCTGAAATAGCCAAAGTGACCTCACGAATACCAACTGGGGCAAGAATCCATGAAATAAGTTACACTTCTCGCAGTCACCCTCTTTAAGGTCTGAGGTGCCCATAGTAAGGCTACAATAGCCCTCTATTGAAGTAGACACATCGCTGGAAATTTTAAGTTGTAAGACATATAGGTCAGTCATGAGTATAGACTAATAAATGACCTATACCAAAATAAGAGACTGAATGTAGGAGAGAACATTTTCACCAATAAACATAAGATTCTATGCTGATATTTGATGTTAATACTTGATTTCGATCTCTAATTTATCCAAACTTACCTATAAATATGAGCTCAAATATTATGAGATTGAAGACCGAAAAATGAAAACTCGGTCAGGATAAAGGAAAAAAAGATAATTACCTTACTTAAATTAGGTTGAAATTCTCATATCGAACTTAAATTCCTACTGATAAGATAATGGAATGGGTTCAAATCCTATAAAATGGCCTAATTTTATTTTCATAGGCTGGTTTTCTCTAAAGAAAGAACTTGCTAGAAAATAAGAATAGCTCTAAAATGAACCCTCTACTATATATATAAGGAAGCACAAAAAATGAGGAAATTTATTACAATGAAAAAATTTGATGTGACATGATAAAAAGCTGAGATGATACAAATAAATGATTACTGAAAACAAAGGGAAACCCAGCCTATATATATGACTAAAAAGAAACCAGCAATTATAATAATTACTTCTCCAGTTTGGTACAAAATAGATGAGTTGGGGACTTGATGTTTTGACATGTATTATTGGAGCTCGTGGGTCAACCTAAGCCCATGAGGCAATCCTATATCAAAATCAATGAGCCCATTAAGCTAATTGAATAATAGATTAGTGTGGGATCGCATACTATTCTATATGCAAAACGCATGACCCCATCACTTAGCCAGAAAATTGAACCTGTGCGAGACAACATACCAACCTATGAATGAGGCCGATGATCCTGAGTGATAGCTCAAAGAATAGACCTATGAGCTAATCTTCAGTTTATACATCATCTAGCATGTATGATCAAACCTATGCTAATAATTCTAGCCTTATGGGCTACATTAGCCTACTAACTGTGCCTATGGCTTACTACGCACCTTAGGTTCTACACTTAGGATAAATATATTTGGCCACGAGGACATGGCTTGTAGTATAAATAAGAGGGCTCGAGTCATTTATGGACTTTAGAATCCTTATATATTGTAACCCTTTGTAGGATTTATTATCAAATAGTGACTAGTAGAGATACACTTCTTTTAGAGGTCATTAAAATTTTGAAGAATCTCACTAATAGGTGATCATTGATCTTAGTGGGTGATTGAGCTTCATAGGATTCAAAGAATGAGGCGTCAGCTAAGCTACCCTTGTCAATTAGAATTATGTGTAGGTTTTATTCACCACTAGGATGGTGATTACTAATGTATTAGTATGGGGATGAAGTAGTCTACGGGCTTCCTTTTCTAAGAAAGTTATTTCTATCCTATCAGCCTAGGATCTTTATTTGGGCCATGCGCAGAAATGATGTTGAGGGCCTCTTGGTAAGCCTACTAGATGTGTGCCTTGTAGAAATTATTAGAATCCCTTTCAAAAGGGCCATTCAGGATGACCCAAACTTCTCATACTTCATTTTTGAGAGCTTGTTCTCACTCCCTTGGAAGAGAGGCCCGCCATTATTCTGGTCTTCCATTTTGACCACATTCCCTTAAGTGTCCTCTTCTGTTGACGTGCTCAATTTCGTCCTTCAAATATTGACACTCATTAGTTGAGTTCCCTAAGTCACTATAGAACCTGCAATATTGATTTATGTTCTAGCCAACATCCTTAACTTTCTTAAGCCAGCATATTATACATTGGTTTTCAACTTACATAGAGTGTTTCATAGGTACTATCAAGAATATATAGGAACAAAAATATAGAATAGTGTAGCTTAAGCCCATCCTCTATCTTTCTCATCTTTATGTTTCATATATGATCTTTTATTCCTTGAGGATTTAGGCTTATCCTTTATCTCACATTTTGGTTTTGTACTTTTCCTATAGAGAAGGGCATTCATTTATCTAATGTTGGCCATTCCTTCAATGTTAAGATATGTATTGACCAATTAAGTGGCCTCCATGTATGTGTTAAAAAAATATTTTTCTGTGTTCCTCCAAAGAGGTCCTTGGTGGAAAGCTTGTTATAAACACTCATAGTTATTAAGTCAAAACAATTTGTCACTTAGATTTTCTCACTATTGAGCCTATCGAAGAAATCCTTTAAGGCTTCATCTTTATCTTGGCACAAATTCATCAAGTATGCTATCATTTTTCGGTCTTCTTCTGTTTGTTGAAACAAGGGAAAGGAATTATTTTTCAAACTCAATGATGGTACCAATTGTGTCAAGCTTGAAGGTGCGATACCAAGCTTGGGCTTTATCGGTTAGAATGAGTTGGAAGATTCAACACCTAACTGCATCGTTGTAAGCATAAAGTTTCATCCAACCTTTAAAGTTCTCAAGGTGCTCCACCAGATCCTTTCAACCATCATAGGAACTCACACGAGGAATTTTGAATTTATATAAAAGTATGATAGCCATGACTTCCAATGTGAATAGGGACTTAGTAGAAACAACTAGTTTAGAAGTCTATCCATGTATAGTTTTTGCTATACCTCTTATAGTTGGATAGTTAATTGGTCGATGGTTGATAGAGGACTTTAGGTATGTCACCGGGTTGATTATCCCTATGGTGGACGTCGACCATTAAAGATTCATTGTCTCAATAACTTGCTTGGATAGAACAATCCTATTTTTGGGGTTTAAGGCGCTCATGTAGGTCGAGATGAACGGATCCCAAAAATTCTAAGATGGATGGGAAGAGGGACAAATTTCGTGTCTTTGTGGTTGAGCAGCTTTGGACTATATGGGTCAAACCTGTCTATCTATCCCATGGGCTTCAACCTTATCGGTTGAGTCGAGTCTCTAATTTAAGCCTATGTGGGTGTGGACTAGATCTTATGCACTGTGGGCATCCAAAGATGCCAAGAGTATGTATTATAGTCTAGGGTTTGTGTCTTAGAAAGTGCTCAAAGATGGTATAGAGCACATTCTCCTTTGTGTTTTGATAGACTTACATTCATACCCTTTTATCGACGCTTTGATCAGGCCCATTATAACCATGGTGGTGTAGGGTCGATAACCTTGATAGGTGGTTGTACTACTTGTTGGATATGAGGTGAGACTTTATTTTCCCTTGAAAAATCTTGGCTCTTTGAACCAAAAGGTTGATTCATCTTGAAATGACAAAAAAATGTAGCTTTTTAGTGACCGTGTAGAATATGAACTTCTTTTATAGTAGTATTATTTGGACTTTTAAGGTCTTTTCTTCAAAGACTACCTAGTTCAGAGCCTGAGAGAACTTTATAAAATATTTTTCTCTCTACTTTTGATCCAATTAGTAAAACAAAAAAAATTTGACAGATGGCACCATATGTTGATACCAATTTTTATCAACATCAATTATTGGTTGAACATGTCCTTCCTGTGGGCCTGAGAACATATAACATATCATTGTGATCTTGGACCATTATATAGCATTGCAACCTTTGGCCTTTTTACGTTTAAGTAAGTCCCAATAATGAGAAGAAGGAGGAGACTAATGTTTCTCCTTGTAATGTAGAGAGATGAAGAGAGATTTAAGGAGAGAGTATAAATTCAAGTGTCTCTATTAAAGTTAAATCACATTCTTTCTACTATCTATATCATGCCACATGACACAAACTAATTTACACCAAACATTATATTCGAAGCACCTACAAGATATTTATACATATAATGCATCGATGTGAATTTTTATTGATGTTAAATATTCTAACAGAAAAAAGATGTTTTAACTTTATTCTATAAAATTTATAACTGTATGTTTTCTTATTTAATTCAATAAATAAATATTTGATTAAAAGGAAAAATATAAATTTATAAATTGATTAAAAATTAAAACAATTAAAAAGTAATAAACTCAAAACAATTTTAGCATTGAATGATATATGTACTCAAAATAAAATATTTTATGTTACATAAAGAGTCGATGACACTTACATCCTTATTTTAATTTCCTATTTATGTTTAAAAAATAATAAATCGTGGAACAAATGTATTTGTCTCATTTATAATATATGTTTTATATACATTTAATAATATTAAAAGATGGTAAATCATTCTAAATTTTATTTATTATTATTGTTGTTGTTAGTATTATTATTATTATTATATATATAATATTAACTATCTTTTGTCACTTATCCTATCATGTGTTAATTTAAATTGGTACATAAATAATTATAGGAGGCAAAATAATTAATGGATACTTAAATTGTTATACATAGTATTTGAAAATATTTATCATAGCATAATGACATATATTTTTAATGGATCATAAAATTATGTGGACAATATATCAAAATATATCCAAGAAAAATATAAAAAAATAAATGATAAAATGATAAAAAGAAAAAAAGAAAAAAAATTGTAAAAAAATTTATTGATAGTTATAAATATAGTCTCAACAAGAGACTTTTTGTATAGGTTGTGGATTATAAACTATTTTTATTATTATCATAATAATCTTATTGAAAATAATATATTTATCCATAATTTGTTTTAAAAATATAAATTTGTATTTATTCATTGAAATTATAATAACTTAAAGAATTTAAATATAAAATAAAATAAATAAAAATTTAAACTTCAATCAAAATATTTAATAATAAATAAATAAATAACAAATCTATATTTAGAACTATAATGAAAAACATATCAAAACTAAAGAAAACACTAGAATAAATCTAAAAAATTAATTAGGATTGAAATAGAAATACATCACAAATTATGGTGATTTTATTAAATCTAGTAAAATATAAATAAAATAAAATAAACATATCAGAGAGAGTAAACTCCTATAAAAGAAGAGCTCTCTCCGTCATATATTAAAAGTAAAAAAGGTAGGAAAAAAGAAAAAGAATATAGAAATAATGGCTAAAGTGTTTTGAGAGATAGATTAATATCTTCTTTATCATCAAAAATTATGAGTTTAATATCTATCAACATTAATGTAAAGATTAAATTGTTTATTTTGCATAATTATCATTATAGTAATAAAATAAGTAAAGTTGATAATTTTTCATTAGGGAATTTTTTAAGGGAAATTATCTTAAGTACTCTTAAAATAATGGTGTTAAGTACTGCACACATGAATAGGTTGCTACCAAGATGACCTCTTCTATTAAGAGCCTATTGTATTAAAATTATTGTTTATAACGATATAATATAGATGCATGGATCAAGTAATAAAGTATTCCTCTGACTTCTCAAAATCAAGGGAATATAGGAGTTAATGTTTGGTATTATCCAAATATCATATACTCAATCCTAGTGACTTGATATACCTTACTCATATGATGAAGGTGACAAACCAATTCTAATAATCAAGACCTGACCTAAGTAAAAATAGGTTGATACTAGTGACCTACCAATTTTTGAATAAAGCGCCCTAATGACTTGGGTCACCTTTGCATATAAGACCTCAAGCAACTCGTACATGGTGACCTTAGGACATCAACCTGATTATGTACAGAGCTATTTTTTCAAGTACTCTGACAGCTCAAAAAGAGAGCTTGTTAATGTAACCTCGACACTTGTCTAGTAGGTGCTATATATACCATTTTAGTGAGATAAATAAAGGATTTGATCATTATTAACATTTTAAACTTCTCTCTAAAACACTAACACACTAGAATCTCACCAAATAGTTATAAAATATATACTTGAAAAAAGACTACCTAAAACTTGAGTGTTTCTTTGACTTTACTTGATAGACTTGATATTCTTAAGAGACTTACTAAAGAGCTTAAAGATAAGTTTACATGCAAATATTTTGTCTAAGAAAATAGCCAACATCATAATCCTTACAAACTCTCCCTTTGGCATTTTTGTGTAGAAAACCTTTCACTCACAACATGACACTCATAGAAGTAATGTAAAAATAAATTGATGTCCTAGACTCCATAGTGGAACTATCCTATGGTCCGGTGAATCCATCTCCGCTACAACTTCAGAAGCTAGTAAGTAATTGAAAATGACATAAACAAAACATACAATATCTTGGCTTGAAAGCCTCATTGTACAATGGTTCAATTTACATAGAAATAAGTGAAATGTAGAGAACAATCATATAGTGCATGCATTCATATCAATCAAGCTCATAATAAAACATAATTATGTAATGTAAAAGCATTCTCCCCTTAAGAGTGTTCTCCTTCTATATATATGATAGCATAAAACACAATAATGAAATAATGAATCACTCCCCTCCTTTTTGACATACGAAAAGAACAAAGCCTAAGAGAAATTTCAAGCTTAAGAACAACTGAAAAGAAATGTATGCAAAGATGTCATGAAAAAGTACAATGGTTTAAACTCCTCTTAACTCCTATGACTCCCTAACCATAAAACCAATTAATTAGTTAATAAATAAGGAGAAAATTAAAAAAATTAAAATCTGATATTTTTAATAAATAGCCACATAAGGTAATAAACTCATTTAATCACAAACAAGTACACAATCAATTGAGAAATCATTTTTTACTCAAATTTTGATTATCTATTGTATAAATAAACAAGTAGAGTAGAAAAGTCAAACAATCATATTTCACACATATAATTGACATATTGGCATTTACTTATAGTATATATGTTTAAACTCCACAAATATGTCAATTAAGTCATTTATGACCAATCGAGAAAGATTCAAAAGAAAAAAATATACCTTATCATGTAAAATTATAATTGCATCTTCAATCTCACAAAATAAAATAAATCTGCCAACCGATGACTTAAATTTCTTATCTTTATTTTATAAATGATGCGCATGATTATTGTTTTTATTTTATTTTTTTATTTAACCTCTATTGGCTCTTTCTTTTTGTGCATGCCAAGTACAAGTTTTATAAGCAGTTGCTTTTTGCACAATCTTTCCTTATTCTTTTTTATTTTTTTCATTTCTTTTTTCTTGTCTTTTACACGAGCCATAAATCTAGCATGATGACTTTCATACTAGTTATGAGGTAGTCATCTCTGCTCACTACGGTAACTTCACACATTACAATAGATAGCTCTCTCAATACTAGATGCCTCCCTATGGTAAAATTTTAAAAAGCAAAAGATATAATTCAACACAATTTTACTGTCAAGATTAGTTGAAGTCCTAGAGTCTTTCAAGATAATTCATAAACTTCAAGTATATCATATATGTTTGTTAGTGGGTGTGTGAATAAGTTCATGTCAACATCGATCATCACATGTACAAGAATATGTGTGTGCATAAGTCAAAATTATAGAATAATTTATACGATAAATGTCGAATGAGTTAAGTCACTACAAATAAAGTTATATATATGTAAGTGTTAAATAAGTTCAATACTATGTTGGTTTGGTAAGGATTCTACTTCTCTCTTTTTGTTTGAAGCAAAATTTGTTATTCAATTTGAGGGAGAGATTCCAAAGGTACTCTTAAAATACTCAAATCTTTGAGTCTCCATAGCTTTGGTGAATATTTCAGCTAATTATCATTCAGTAGGTACAAACTCAAGTGTCACTATTTCTCTTCAACTAATTCTTGAATAAAGTGATGCCTAATATCAATGTGCTTAGTTCTAGAATGTTAAAATGGATTCTTAGAAATACATGTAGCATTAGAATTATCACAATATAAGGGCATCATACCTTTCGTTTAACTATAGTCCTTGAGCATGTTTTTCATTCAAAGTAATTATGTGCAAAAGCATCCTACAACAATGTATTCCACTTCAATTGTAGAGAATGAGATAGAGTTTTGTTTTTTTACTATGCTAGGATACTAAGTTGTTCCTGATGAGACAAAACATGCTTCAAGTTAGTAATATTGATTTTACAAATACTTTGGTTTTATATTTGTAAAACTCCCGCAAGTGCACGAATCATTTTATAGAAAATGACAAGTATATTCTCAAGGTTGATTTAAGGAAGGAATATATGTGATTTTTATTTATTATTTAAGCTTTTAAAAACGAAATTAAATCCTAAATATTCTGTCACGATATTTTGATTTTCTTTGTGTTTCCTAATCTAATAACTTAAAAAAACATAAATATGAATTACATAAACATAAATATGAATTCAATAAACAATTATGCAAATTTTTATCATTCATAATAATACAATATTTATAGATATAATAATTAAGTTAATTATGCTTGCTCATATTATTTAGTTATTAAAGATATAAATTGATATATATTGATTCTCTATTTTTTATATAAATACCATATTTGATGCCGTTAGATATTCTTTGTTAATTAAAAAAATCAATTAACACCTATGGGTGAGATCGATAATTAATTTGGTTAATTAAATTAATTCTTTTTTTTAAGAGATTGAAAATAAATCATTTAAATGCCACCTTTAGTGGGGTTAGATATTTTAAACTTTATTCAAGGTATCCAAATTAATCATACGAATTTAATTATCTGAGTACTAACTTTTAATTTTTAAAACCATTATTGAAAAGTTGTTGTTAATACATTTTTGAATAATAGTTCTTATAAAAACTTTTGAAATAGAGTTTCACTTTAACTATCGGACGATTATACCAACAAATAAAATAGCACTACTCTAAATCAAACAAGATAATTAAACCTCAAAATCTAATTTTTAAATTTAAGTTTGTAATGAAAAATAAGATATTTCTCTCTAACATCCTTAATATAAAATCTTGAATAAAAATAAAATCAATTTATTTTATAGAAATATTTTACCTATTTAATATTTAGCAAGTATAACAACTTTATTATTATATCATATTTACAAACATTGAGCCATGTTAAATTTAATCACAAAAAAAATAAATATAAAATATAAGAATAAAACATAAAAATAACTGTAAAGAATTTATTTTAAAATTACACCTCAAAAGAATCCTTATAGAACTTTGATGCTAATTCTATGTCTAGAAAACCTCCAAATGAATTTGCATTTTTATTTATTGAATCAAAAACTAAAAATTCAAAAAAGCATAGCTTGTTCTTCTCAAAAAGAGAAGAAATTTAAAACAAAAAACTAAAAAAAACAAAGAAAGCTTTTTAAAGAGAGAAAGCAAGAGAAAAAGAAAAGTTGAGAAAAATGTGTGTTTTGAGATTGAGGAAAAATGTCATTTTATAGGTGAGGAAAATGCTAAAAAGGTGAGAAAATAGCACAAAAATTGGTTTTGGATACGTTTGGACAAGTTGGCACACGTGTGGTGCGAGATTTATGGTAGGACAATGGTTAATGCATGTGGGATTTGTAGTAGACGGGCATGCATGGGAGTCAATATGACATACACACGGGGTGCGCAAGACATGTGTGGGTGTGTGATGGCTGCACATGGGACTCGGTGCAGATATGTGCTAGCTATGCATGGGCGAAGGCGATTGCTGGTTGGGTTGCTTTGTCCATTTTTCTATTTTTTTTTTACTTTTCATCATTTTTTCTCAACATATTTGTGATGTATTGACTCCACTATTTTTATCTTTCTCTAGGCTAGAGTAATTTGTTTTGTGAACATTGATGATATTATTAAGTTTAGTTACTTCAACAAATAGTTTATCTCTCTATTATGTCATCTAGATAATCCTTGAATAGTTCATCGTAATTCAATACTTTAAACTTAGACAATACGGGGTAAGAGTTTACTCCCTCATTTTCTTCTTCTTAGTTAAAGTTAAAGTCATTGTGGTATGCTTTGATAGTTGTTGTGAAGGTACGATAATTAGTGTCATCATCCTCTAAGTTACTAGCATTATCTTACTCACTTTATGTGTCACTAAGTGTAGCATTAAAAGCTTTTCCAACTTTATTTTTGTTGTTCACACATTATGCAAAAATATGACCAAAGCCCTCACAAGTATAGCATTGAGGACTAGTGGACTTAGTTTTCTTACCATATGAGCTAGGAAGCTTGATTTCTCTTGTATTATTGTCTTTCGAACGACTAGATTGTCTCTTATTAGATTGATTATTTTGTTAACCCTTATTTTTCAAGAACATCTTAAATTTTTGTGCCAGCATGACTAGTGACTCATCATTCATAACCTCATCACTATTAGAGATGTCATTTTTGGAGCTTTTGAATACGACATCCTTATTTTTCTTGGGTGGATCAAGAGTAAGCTCATATGTTTGGATTGACCCAAAAAGTACATCAATGTTTAGTGCATCCACATTCTTTCTTTCATCTATCTCTATAACTTTCATCTTGTAGTCCGCTACTAGGGAGCTTAGGAGTTTTCATACTTATATAAGTTGTGGAATTTTCTCACCAAGGTTAGAACAAGTATTGGTGATATCACAAAACGAGCATAGAATAAACCAAAAGTTTTAGTGTTACTCATTTTAATGGAATCAATTTGAGATGTTAGCAATCTCAATTTTGTTTGTTTCATTTGGGAAGTTCCCTCATGAGCAAGAGTAAGTGCATTCCATGCATCTTTAGCAGTCTCATAGTCGAAAATATGATGAATCTCATCCATCGATATTACACCAAAGATTAAGCTTATACCTTTTTGGTTTGCCCCATTAAAGGTGTGTTCTTTAGTAATATAGTCTTTTCTTGGCGTTATGGTTTTTACATTATCTTTCATTACCAAAGGTGGTTCCTAACCATTAAGAACAATATTTCATACTTTTTCATCTTGTTTGAGAAATGCTTATTTACAAGCCTTCAAATAAGGGTAATTATACCCATCAAAGTTGAGGGTTTAACAAATGACCTACCTTCTTTCATTTGGTTCATAAGTAAGAATGTGTGTCCCTAGGGATTAAACTCACTAAGTGTGTCTAGTGTTGGCTATGATAACAATTAAAAGTTTATAATACGAACCTAATGAACTTAGATGGGTGAATAGGTTATTTTTAAATTTTATCGATTTATAAATTAATAACTTAAATAAAGTGGCCAGAAATGAAATCACGTATAAATATAAAGTATAAAAATTAAAGAATAACACACGATATTTTTAGGTGGAAATAACTTAGGCCATAACCATGACCTAATAGGAAAGCCATTGGTCCAGTGTACTACCTAACTTTCCACAAAGAAAACCAAATATTCAAATACAAACTCGGTCTTATGCTACCCTATCTAGGATACTGCACCCAATGTACCTTACTTATGAGCTCTTGCTCTATTTACACAGTTTTCAAGATTAACATAAATAGTATTTAGACTAACGTTCCAATAAGCTCCCCACCAATTAGACACGTTCATGAAACAACTGCAACTAGGGTTATCAAAAAGAAAGCACAAATGTCTGTGTGTTTTATATAACGGATTTAATAATGAATCATCCTAACTAGATGATTCAAAATATATATCAATTAATTTAAATCAATTAGCAAATACTAGAGTAAGTGGATTAAGCATAAGTTCAATAAAAATAATTTATTTAAAATTTAATAATTAAATCAAATAATCATAATCGCTCGTATAATTATTTGATTTAAATATGCAAGATATTAATCACATAATAAGCTATATAATTATTAAAAATGTAAAACAAATAGACTAATAAATATAAAAGTTTAGAAAAATAAATCTAATGATAAATTAATCTTCAAATCAAATACCCTTATTAAATGATACTTATTACCAAAATCAATCGATGTAATATAATTGTTGTAATTGACCCATGTTACTTTTTGATTGAGTATTAATACAAGCTCTATAAATAAGGACCCTTTTTTCATCAACATCTTCAAACTTAAGTGAAAAGTTATATCTTATTGCTTAGTCTAAAAAGAAAGACTTATAATTGTCTTCCGAATCTCGATCCATAGTTGATAGTTTCTATTTATCAATCTTAGTTATAAGAAGGGTTTTTTTAAGTTTTTGAATATAAGTCAATGAAGGTTTTTTTTTTAAGTTTTTGAATATAAGGCAATGAAAGCTATTTAAGGTTTATGTTCTAGAACAATTCGGGAAGATATATATACTCAAAAAGTCCAAAAAACGTGATTCAAGATTGGCAGAAGTAGAACTTGATTATATATAAGTGATAATAAAAATTTGTTAATATCAAAACCGAGAGTCCATTAAAAAAATTAAGAATCCTAAGTAATTTCTTTTAGAACACATCTTATTGAAATTATTTAAATACACTTAAGAAAAAATTAATTGGTAATTTCATAAATTGATTTGAGTTAAGATAAATATTTTAACAACAAAAATAATTAAAATGTTGTGAACATGTGCTAATGAATGAATTTTTACAATCCTATGTGTGATAATTCTAACAGATATATCTAAAATACGATTATTTGAAACTCGATTATTTCTTTAGCTTTACTTGATAAGCTTAATATTCTTGAGATGCTTAATAATAAGCTTAAAGACAAATTTATATGCAAATATTTTTTTTCACCAAAATAACCAACATTATAATCTTTACCGTTGCATTTATATATTAGAGTTGATTTGTCTATTGATTTAAAAAACATACTTTATTTGATGTTTTATGCTATTTTATTTAAACTTTTTACTTTTATCAATTCTACATCACTAGAGTCAAATTAAGTAATGATATATACAGTAAGTTATTATATGTTATTTATTAATTGAATGTAAAGTTGAAAATGTGTGATGAAGTGATTATGGTATCACTTACTAATAAAGATCAATTAAATTGTATCATATAAATTGTTGAAAATCAAAATGAATTTAAATAAAAAAAATTAATGAGAAAAAATACTAAATTTTGTGATCATTATTTTCATAATTGTGTGAATATTGCGCATTTTTTTTCAACTATAAATATTGGGTAATAACTCTCGATTTTAAAATACAACTCAACAATTGAGAAATTGCTTTTGGTAACAAACCAAAAAATATATACAAAATTATTTTTTGAAGTTTTTCAAGTGACATAAATATTTTAGAGGTGTAGTATTCTGAACTTCATCGGTGTAGTGAAACTTCGAGACAGAAAAGATTACGTGATGTTTTATCTTGAGGAGGATGAGATTGTATTTACTTGTACAAATTTAAGTAAAGTTGTGAAACGACTTAGTCTTTAATTCAATTTAAACAGTATATTTCAATATATCGATAATATTTTTTTACATACTTATTATAACACACATTTATCTATATATTAAATTATGATAAAAATATTTTTATATTATTTGATTTTTTCTAAATCCCATACTAATTTGATGTTGAAAGATTGACTTGTAATTGAAAGAAAAATATATTTTATCATTATTTTCTTGGAATTATAAAAAAAATCTTTTACTATTATAATTTATATAATTCATACGATTCTTTATTTATCTATCAATTCTATAAATGGAGCTACATTTATTAACTTACAAAAAATGAAGACATGTTAATAAGTAGGAAAATGGGTTATTGGAAACATATTTTACGGTGAAACAAGAAATAATTATAAAAGTCCACACTTTAAAAAAAAAAGGCTAGCGATGATCACAGCTCATAAGTTAACAAATATCTCATTTTTAATGATACACTTATTTAAAGTTCTTGGAGATTAGATTATTAATTTCTTTTACTCGTAATTTTGGCTTTTTAATTGCACAAATAATGATAAAGTGGGTATTTATAAGTATTGGCAAAAATGATAAATAATAATGCGATATATTGACAAAAGTAGATAAATCGGTTAGTGTCTTAATATTTATAATAAAATTATAATTGAATGAATAAAATATGTGATATCTATTTCGTACAGAAATTATCTTTAAAAAGAAAAAAAAAGGAAGTACTTTACTTAATACTTTAACAATTCTTACTATACATGTTTAAATAACATTAAATATAATTTTATATGAAAAAATCAATAATTAATTATTATATTTATTATAAATTTTATTTATATTCATTATAATTTTTTATGAAATAACTCTATCATAATATTTTATTTAAATTAAGTCACATATATTCTCATTTTAATTTTATCATATTAATTGTATTGTTTTTTTATTTGTTTGATTGAATTTTTTATATTCAATTTTCAATTTATTTGAAAATTATTTTAATATTTTTATAAATGTATGAATAATTATGTTATTTTAAAAAAATAATTACATTAATGTTAAATTTTTAAAAATTAAAATTAATTAATATTATCGTTATTTATGTTTGCAATCAATTTTTGTTCTTACTTTCAAAAAAATAATGATTTAACATTTTTTTTACTTTCATTAAAAAATTTAAATAATACAAGCATATTTTATTTAATTTTTATTTTTTAAATTTTGTAGGAATAAAAGAAATAAAACAATTTGATATAAGTTATTTTACTATTTTTCATAAAAATAAGATGGCTTTGAAGTTCTAACGTTTAACAAAAATATTAATATTTATTTTGTACACAAGAGTAATAAACATCGTCTCAACCACATAAAACTCATTTAAATATATAAAAAATTTAAGATTCAAATCTTAATTACGTATTGCGTAATGTTAGAAACTCAGGCCTAACTTAACCCAATAAGATCTCATTAAGTTAAGGGTTGCTCAAGCTTATAAGCAGTTTTGCTGCTTTATTCCTAGTCGATGTGGGACAAGGATACTTAACAGCCTCCCTCTACACGGCAGACAAAGGTGGACATTAGCGCCACGATGAGACTGTGGTAGAGCCCAATTAGGTCAAAGCACATAGAGACTAGGCCCAGCTCTGATACCATGTTAGAAACTCAGGCCTAACTTAACCCAATAAGATCTCATTAAGTTAAGGGTTGCCCAATCTTATAAGCAGCTTTGCTGCTTTATTCCCAGTCGATGTGGGACAAGGATACTTAACACGTAAAAACAACATTAACCTATATATATATATATAACGTATAAATATTGATATGGAATGATAAATACAATTTTTTAAGGCTATAAGGTAGTAAAAGTTTGCCATTTCTAACAAATTGTATTTTAATTCGTTAATTGTAGGGTAGGTAATATAAGTCCATTGCCTCTTTTAAGATGATCATTAAAATATATTTTAAAGATTTTGAACAATTTTAAGAAAAGAATTTACATTTTGTAAAAAATTTCTTTTCTTTTATGAAAAATAATGAATATAAGTATATAAAAACTTATATTTTATTCACAATTATACCGTAATCCATCTTTTTATAATGAATAGCTTCAATAATATCATTTTTATATATTTATTTTTTATTTACTTATTATTTTAAACCATATATTATTGATTTTAAAAAAAAAAAATTTTAAATATTGATTTTTATTATTTTGGTTAAAGAAGATAAAGTTTTTACAAAATGTTAATTTTATTTTAGAAAATTTAATCTTCTTTCAATGGACTTCAATGACCCTTTTGTTATTTTTTATACAATTTAATTATTTTGTTTTGATAAAGTAACAATACAAGGATAGACTTCCAATTTTTCATTTTCATTTTATGTTTTTTCTCATAATTTTTATCTATAATTAAGATATCACTTTCATATATTATTTTTTAAATAATCAATAATGATTATAAAATTGATTAAAAATAATTTTTTTTATAATTTCATTATTTATCCTTAAGTGTTCATTTTTTCATAACTAAAGGACTAAATTGTTATAAAAATAACAAAGATATTAAACTACTCCAAGTAACATGACTAATGAAAATTGTTTGTATTTTTTTTAATTAATCATACTATTAATCATAAAATTTTAATTAAATTCACACATAGATCTACGAACTTTTAAAATATAAAATTTAATTGTCAAACTTTTAAAACTTCACACATAAATACTAAAATTTTAATTCATAAATATATATTTTAATAACTAAGCTAGTAAAATATGTGGAATTTTAAAAATTATGGAATGAAATTATAAGATTTAAAAATCTAAGAATATATATGTTAAATTTTATACGTTTATAGACTAAATTATAACATTTAAAAGGATAAAGTGTATAATTAATCTCAAAAATTTAATTAAATTTATACATAGGTATCTAAATTTTTAAAATGGTCAATTTGATTTTCAAATTTTGAAAAATTTATACATATATTTTAAATTTTTGATTTATAAATATGTATTTTACTAATCAAATTATGATCAATGTGTGAAATTTTTATTTATGATTAAATTTAAAAATTTAAAAATTTAAAAATTTATACATAAAGTTTAAAAAATTTAAAGATAAAATCCTATGTTTGAAAAATTTAGTAATTTATACTTAATTTAGTTGAAATTTGGATTTTTTTTATAAAATACAAAAATAAAGCGATTTCACACCGTCATACGTGTCATAACTCATAACTATCCAATGTATAAAATGCAAAACCCCCAATTCACAAACCCTAGTCTTCTCCGATAAACGAACTTCAAGAGTAACTAATCGTGAAGTTTCTGGAAAACAACATAGATGGAAGATTCCGAAGGACCATACGAAGGAAACGGGGTGGGAGCTGTCAATTTTGGAGGCGGTGGTGTGTCTCCACAACCCCGCGATAGTCAACATGTAGGAGTCGACGATTTCGGCGATTCCAAATCTCAGGTAGATTTTCAGTAACCCACGAGCGAGATAAGACGATATCTTTTGATTTAGCTGGTTTTTCAAATTAGGTTGATTCGTGGGAATTTGGTAAATGTTATAGGTTTCAGTGAATTTAGACTTCAAATGGGTTTAGATTTTGTGTGAACCACGTATTCTTATTTGTGGTTTTAATTAAACTTTGGCTCCATAAGCTAAGACTAAATAATTTACAAGTTGATTTTAGAGTGCTTAGTTGGAGCAGTATCGGTTTGGTAAAATGTAATTGTAGGGTTTACGCGAACTCGACGTTGTTTATTTTGTTTCTTTAACTGTTCCTACGTTTTGTCCCCTTTCATTATATTAAAGAATCCCAACGTTACGTTGAAAGTTAAGAGTTTTTGATGAAACATTGCTCCTAAGAAATAAACTATTTTAGGCACTTAGATTGGGGAAATCTGGTTGGAATAGGGAATTGATTTTTTTTTTACGTCTAATGGATGTGCATTGTTCTTTGTTAGTTTAACAATATTTCTATAGTTGTAAACATTACCTTGCTTCGTTATATAGTTGATGGTATGCATTTATCTCTTTGATATTCAACTTTGTAAATCTTGTCGTATATCTTATTAGATAGTTAGTGTATGAGCTCAAAACTGCTTGAGGGAAGAACCTCAAAGCAGAAATGAACACTTTGGTTCAATTCTAAGAAAATTTCATTAATGGAAAACTTGGAAATAAAGGAAAAATACAAAACTGATTAATCATCATCTCCTGAGCAATATTGCTCACTACTTCCTATAGCCAATTCAGTTAGACTAGACGACAAAAAGAAGCCAGCTTAAAAGTATAAAAACTGAAAAAAAGACCAAAAAGCCCTAAACATAGAAATAAAAGACAATAACAAGTATTAAAGGACAGAAAATAAACAGTATAAAAAATTAGGGAAAACACATAGAGTATGCTCCTGCATCATTGCAGAGAGGGAGGGAGGGAGGTAGGGAGGGAGGGAGAGTCTCTTCATTGTCTTCATCTGCAATATCTTCCCTGAGAACAATTCCGTCATCTGGAGGATGATATTCATAGATATCTCTGCTATGTTGATTGTGGGGATATTTGCAAGGAATCTGGTAGATCAAGAGTATAGGCATTATCGCCAACTTTCTTCAGAATTCTAAATGGTCCCAACTTTATGTCTTGTAGTTTTGAATAGGAACGAGCGGGAGTTTGACCCTTACTAACATGTGCCATAACTAAATCTCCAACAGAGAATTCTTTGTACCTTCTCTTCTTATAAGCTTGCCTTTTATAGGCAGCCTTAGTAGCCTCTAGCTGTGCCCTAATGTCATGTAGAAACCGAACAGTTTTTTCATCTTTTTTGCAGTTAGTTGACTCTTGAAAAGAGACAAGGGGCATGGGTTAGTGACAAAATTAGGTGTTTTAGTGTAGACTACCATGAAATGAGTCTTCCTTATGCTTTTGTTAACCATGCTATTAAAAGAAAATTCAGCTTGAGCTAGGACCAAATTCCAATGTTTAGGCTTATCCCCACATATGCACTTGATCATGTTGCCTAATGTTTTGTTTACCACCTCAACTTGGCCATCCGTTTGGGGATGACAGGTAGTGCTAAATTAAGACTAGTTCCAAATCTCTTCCACAATTCTTTCCAAAAGTGGCTTGTGAGCTTGGGATCCCTATCAGATACTATAGATTTAGGTACCCTATGGAGCTTGACCACCTCCTTGAAAAACAACAATGTCACATTACTAGCATCTGCAGTGTTTTTACAGGCCACAAAGTGTTCCATTTTAGTAAATCTATCCCTACAACCATTACTGAATCCATGTGTCTAGGAGCTTTAGGAAGCCCAAGTATAAAATCCATACTTAAGTCCTCCTAAATGCTTTCAGGAACTGGCAATGTTGAACACAAACTAGTATTCTGTGAAGTGCCTTTAGCAACTTGGCAAATAGGACATGTTTGCACAAAACGAGCTGCTTCTTTTTCAAGTGAGGCCAACAATACCTTTCTTCTAAAAGAGCAAAAGCCTTGTCTCTACCAACATATGCAAAAAGTCCATTAGCATGATGTTGCTTGATCAATTCTCTGAGTGAAGTTTTGGTAATACATAATATGTTATCCTTAAATAGGAAGCCATCCTGAACATGAAAATCTCCCTTGACGTTCTTTTGGAGACAATCTTTTCACATTTGTTGGAAATCTTCATCAGCTTCATAGAAGGTTTTGATTTCTTCAAAACTAGTAATTTCTGCCAATCCTCCTACTAAGGGCTTCAACAACCACATTTTGCTTCCCAGACTTATGCTTAATTAAAAAAGTGAACCTTCGAAGGAATAGAGCTCATATGGAGTGCATACGGCTCAAATTCTTTTGTGAATTGGGAAATTGTAAAGTTTGATGATCACTATGTAGAACAAAATCCCCCTAAAGAAGATAATGTTCCTAGTGCTTGAATGCCCTAACCACAACATAAAATTCTTTTTCATACACTAACCATTTTCTCCTTGCTTCACTAAGCTTCTGACTTAAATATTCTATGACCCACCCTTCTTGCATAAGAACTATTACAATTCTTGTACCATAAGCATCTGTTTCTACTTCAAAAACCTAGTCAAAGTTTGGAAGTGCAAGAACTGCTGCACTTGCCAACTTTTATCTGTTCAAAGCTTTGCTGTTGATTAGGACCCCATGTGAACTTTCCTTTCTTCATGCAATCAGTAATGGGTGCAACAATAGCACTACAATTCCTGAAGAATCTCCTGTAGAATGTTGCAAACCCATGTTTCACTTTCCTTTGATCTACTGAAACTCTATCTAAAGTGATTACAAATCCTAGGAAGATTAAGCTGCTTGTCATAAACTTGCACTTTTGATATTCAAAAACAGTTTATTGGATCTCAATACCTCCAAAATTGCCCTCAAGTGTTTGAGATGGTCATCAATACACTTACTGTAAATCAGGATGTCACCATAGTACACAATTACAAATTGATTTGTAAATGGCTTAAGTACCTGATTGGTCAATCTCATGAAAGTGTTAGGAGCGTTACACAATCCAAATGGCATTACTTGCCACTTGTACAACCCTTCCCTTGTTTTGAAAGTCGCCTTCCACTCATCCCCTAGCTTAATTCTTAAATAGTGGTATCCACTCCGTAGATCCAGTTTTGAGAACAACCTTGCCCCCTCTAATTTATCTAACATATCTTCCAATCTGGGAATCAGAAATCTGTACTTTATTGATAGCTTTGCGATGAGCTATCAATGCACATTCTGCAGTTTCCATCTTTTTGGGAACTAGGAGAGCTAGTATTGCACAAGGACTAAGGCTCTCTTTACATGTCTCTTCTTCAATAACTCTTCTACTATTCCTTGAAGCACTTCATGATCTTTAGGGCTCATTTGGTACTGACATAGATTAGGCAGTTTAGCACCTGGAGCTAGATCAATTTGATGTTGGATATTCCTCAAAGGAGGTAGTTCATTGGACAATTCCTTCTATGAGACATAACTGAACTCTTGTAAGAGTTTGAACTAGAGGTAGTTGTCTGTTGTACAGTTTGTTAACTCCTTAATGATGAGAGCCAAAACTGATTGTTTCTTCTTGAGTTCTTGACTGATTTCAGATTCAGTCACATTCAGTAAAACTTGCTTACTAGTTGATTCAGAAATCACCAGTTTGGGTTGTTTGACTTGAGGCATTAAAACAATCTTCTTGTTGTGCAACACATAGGTGTAGGTAGTATCTTGTCCTTTTGGGTGGTATTTCTGTCAAACTGTCATGAGCTCCCGAGCAACACATGGCAAGCATCCATGTCCACTATGTTATTACACTCTATCTCATCTGGTAGTACTTTCCAATTGAAAGAGAAACCAAGCATTTTTCAGTCACAGTAAACTCAAGACCTCTCTTAATCCAACCTACTTTGTAAGGATTTGGATGTTTCGAGGGTGCTAGTCCCATAGTCTTAATCAATTTCTTTGTTGCAAGATTTTCTGAACCACCACTGTCAACAATAATGTCACACCTTTTTGTTGATGGTGCAACTGGGCCGGAAAATTACATGCCTCTGGCAGCTTCTGTTTTCTCTGGGAGTTAACAGAATTCTCTTGACTGTTCCAGTGCATTTCTCACCATTTTCTCCCTCAAATTTAATTTCATCAAAATCATCTTCATCCTCCAATTCTTCAAACTCATTCTCACATTCCTCCCTGCCTTCCACAATATTCAGAGTTTTTCTAAGTGGACATTCATCAGACCTATGTCCAGGTTGATTGCACTTGAAGCCTTTCAGTATTCCTGTGTTCGCATAAGGATTGGGTTTTTGAGGAATTAGAGGTTTCTTTCCAGGATTCTTTGGAGGGTCAGTTGAATCAGGTTGTGTTTTATTGGAATTGGTTGGTGGATTTGGGGAAAAGTTAATAATATGGTTGTTTCTAAGGTGTAGGCTCATGGGGTGATTTCTTTGAGAAAGCAGTATGAGCAATTTTGTTAAACTGAGTTTCGAATTTAGTTTAGAGAGTTACAGTTTCAGGGAAACTTATAAATTTTTGTATGTCTACTTGGTTCCTTATGGGTTCCCTTAAACTAGTAATGAACCTCATAATTTCTCATGATTCACTTTCATTCAAATCATTACGAGCCCTAAGCTCTTGGAACTTATCCACATATTCAGCCACAGTTCTCAAACCTTGTTGACAATGATGATATTGTTTGAACAAGGTTTGCTGAAAATCAAAAGGTAAAAAGTGCAAACATTAACCTTCTTATCCAGGCCCATGAATTAATTGGCCATTTTCCATACCTCCGTTTGGATTGAATGTGATCACACCAAGCCCTGGCCCCTCCCTTCAGCTTTCAAGCCACCAGCCTCACTTGTTTTTCCTATGGAATCTCCATGTATTCAAAAGCCTTGACCCAGTCTAGGAATTCTGAAATGTTCATTTGTCCACCATAGTACATTATATAATTTTTAGTCCTGTAATTAGAACACTCAATAATCTAGTGAAAAAAGGAGTGGGTGTTTACCGAACAGGTTCTGTTTCTGATGGGTGATAGTTATGATGGTAAGCTTGGGTAGGATGAGTTTGTTGTTGAGGTGAAGGTTGAACATCACAGGCTGAGTTGAAATGAGGTGAAGGCTTGTATGAATTAGTGGTCTCGAATGTGAGGATGGTTGATGAAGTTGATTGTCAACAGTTAAAGGAAACTGTTGCGAGGAAGTGGGAATGTGAAATTGAGGGTTGACAGGTTGGTGTGACAATGGGTATTGGTGGTGGAGTGGCTTGGGTGGGTGTCGCGTTGGTTGGGGTAGTTCTGGTGGGTGTCACAAGGGGGTTGCAAGAGGACTGGGATTGTTGGGTGATGAATTTTGGCAGTGGGTTGGCTGTGATGGGTGTCGTGCTGGAGTTTTGCATGGGTTGGAGTCATGGGGTGGTGGGTTTCTCAGTTCAGTCTTAAACTGATTAAAAGTGTCTCATACTTTCCTAGTGAAAGAGTTGAACCGAGTTTCATGGCATCTCTCTTGTCACAAAGAAAATCAAGAAGAGTAGAACCAATAGACTTATCATTCTCCACATGAATAGCTTCATCGTCACCTCTTGCCATGGCGGAAAACAGCTCAGGGAAAACTTGCTCTGATACTACTTTAGCGTAGTAGCTCAACATTGCTTGAGGGAAGAACCTCAAAGTACGACTTGGTTCGATTTCAAAAAAATTTCATTGATGGAAAACATGGTTAAAGGAAAAATACAAAACTGATTAATCATCTCCTGAGCAATATTGCTCCACTACCTTCTATATCCAATTCAGTTATACTAGGCAACAGAAAAGAAGCCAGCTCAAAAGTATAAAAACTGAGAAAAGACCAAACAGACCTAAACATAGAAATAAAAGACAACAAGTATTAAAGGACAAAAAATAAACAGCATGAAAAATTATAGAAAACTTATAGAGTATGCTCCAGCATCAAGAGTCCTCTTCTAATCATTTGTTTATGTGAAGTTTATTGATAAAACTGATGAAGTTTTATGCAGAATGGATCTCGTGATTATGAGAGAGAATCTTCCAAGAGTAGAGAGAAGGAAATGGAAAAATGTCGTGACAAGGAAAAGGACAGGGATAAAGAGTCCCATCGTGACAGGGACAGGGATAGGGGAAGAAATAGGGATAGGGAAAGGGACCGAGACCGTGACCGTGACAGGGATGGGGGAAGAAGTAAGGACATAGATAGGGAAAGAGAGCGAGACCGGAATAGGGACAGAGAAAGAGACCGGGAGCGAGATCGTGATCGACACCACAAAGATCGTCGCAAAGAGCACAGTGAGAGGAGAGACAGAGATGACGATGGCAATCGGGACCATGAAAGGTAAACTAAACAAAGCTATGACCTTGTTACTTCTAATACATTTGTTGGCAAAGTTTTCTCTCAAGTTAATTTTATCCATCTTGCTTCTTACATTGGAAGTGTCATACAAAACCTTGGTTCTTTTTGGTTATCTAAAATGTTTTCTGAACTCGAGTTAGTAAACTTTTATTTTAATTTAAGTCTTATAGAGCGATTATTATGGTCTTACTTTTAATCAAATGTTTAATGTTTCTAAAGACGAAGAAGGGATTATGATAGAGAAAGGGAGGATAGGCACAAACGAAGGTCTAGTTCACGTTCTAGAGGTATATCTGAGCACAGATCCAGATCAAGGTCACCGTCACGCTCTCGCTCGAAGAGGTGGGTTCTGCATACATGTGATATTAGCAAGACAATATTTTCTTCTATCTCCTTGTGCACTATAGTATTTAAACATTCTATATTATTTCTAGACTAGTATGTTGAATCTGCCTTATGTTCTAACTACTCATGCTTTACAGCAAGAGGATTAGTGGTTTTGATCAGGCACCTCCTGCTTCTGCAATGTTGGCTGGGGCAACTACTGCTGCTGCAGGTACATTTTATCTTTATAGATTTAGGATTACTATATTCTCTTAACTTCTTTTTCTTTGTTGGTATAGTGTGGAAAGTTCGTATCAAAATTCATGGTGTTATTTTGGTAAGCTGTATTTTGTTATTTCATTTGCAAATAAAGCTTTATAGAGCAGTGTTCTCTGGATGGGCTATAAATTTATCATTTGTTTTCTTGGAGAAATAATTCTGGTACTGAGAGATCTTTTTGGCTTTCTTCTTGTGTTTGGTGTTTCTTTGTTTGTTTTTTGTGTCTTGTCTTTTGTTATGAGAAGGCAATGTTGGGCTATTGCCCCACTGTGCTGACAATGGGTGTGAGCCAGCTACTGTAGCTTTAATGTACAAGGAAGAATCAATGCACCGGTTTGATGGATCTTGTTCGTCTTCAACCGGCAGCTATTACCTTTTTTGGTAGTCTTACAATATTTTCTCCAGAATTTGTGTTGTATTCCTTTATTCTTGTTTGATGTAAAGGCTAGGATAGGATTAAACTAATATGTTCTCGTTTGGAATTGAAGGAGCAGGAGTCTTATGGAACATAGCTTTTATGACTTAGAAGTGTACAATAATTATATTCCTAATATGTGGTCTAATTTTGTTTGTAGGCCAGATTCCTGGAGCTAATCCAACTATTCCTACTGTGTTCCCTAATATGTTTCCTCTGGCAACTGGCCAGGTAATTCGTCACTCTTCCATTTATCTCCTATCCCTTTTAAAATTGATGTTAATCTTATTTGTGTGGGAATTTTGCATTAACTGGACATGTGTTTTTCTTTCCTTTTAGCAACTTGGAGCACTTCCTATGATGCCAGTTCATGCAATGACTCAACAGGTAGGGTTGATCTTGATTCACCCCCTCCTTTCAAATTAATTTCTTTGTATCTTTAATCTTTTCTTCTAACTTTCACTTTTTACTAAACGATGCATTTGAAACATTGGTTTCAGGCCACAAGGCATGCCCGCCGGATATACGTTGGAGGCCTGTCCCTAACAGCAAATGAACAGGTAATGGCTCATATTCTCAGACATTTTGATTGTCCATGTGAATCGCATTTTATTGTTGAATGACTTTCGTAATCTTATAGTCATTTTGATTGTCTCTCATCTGAATGGCAATTGATATACACATTACAAAGTGCATTCAAGGACACATTTTCAAAAGTTAGACTCACTGAATATTAATACTCACTTTTTATGTTTACCTTGCAGTCTGTTGCAACATTTTTCAGTCAAGTCATGGCTGCAATTGGAGGAAACACTGCCGGTCCAGGTAGTTGTTAGATTACAAGCCATGATGCTGGGTTTAGCCCATGCCTTCCTGCATTCTTTTTATTACACTTTACATATGGTTATTTGTTTTCTGTAGGGGATGCTGTTGTAAATGTTTACATCAACTATGAGAAAAAGTTTGCTTTTGTGGAGATGAGATCTGTTGAGGAGGCCAGTAATGCAATGGCTTTGGATGGGATTATTTTTGAGGTATTTTGATCATTTGGTTCAATCTGCATTTGGCTAGGTTTTATTATTCCTAACCCCCGCCCCCCTCCCCCCTCCTCTTTTTTTCCCCATGAGAATATTGGATTGTACTGACGTACTTTGGGGGGAAAATATTACAGGGAGCCCCTGTTAAAGTGAGGAGACCAAGTGATTACAATCCATCTCTTGCTGCAGCACTTGGTCCAAGCCAACCTAATCCAAATCTGAATCTTGCTGCTGTTGGGCTGACACCAGGTTCTGCTGGTGGACTGGAGGGTCCTGATCGCATATTTGTTGGTGGGTTACCCTATTACTTCACAGAAGTACAGATCAGGGAGTTGCTCGAGTCCTTTGGACCCCTTCGGGGTTTTGACCTCGTTAAAGATAGAGAAACTGGAAACTCAAAGGGCTATGCCTTTTGTGTTTACCAAGATCTTTCTGTAACAGACATAGCATGTGCAGCTTTAAATGGAATTAAAATGGGCGATAAGACACTAACTGTTCGGCGTGCTAACCAAGGTACTATTCAGCCCAATCCAGAGCAAGAGAGTGTTTTATTGCAGGCACAGCAGCAGATTGCTTTGCAGGTATATTGAATTTCATTCATCTCTTACAGGAGATTTTACAATTCATTTACTTTGCAGGTAGCATGAATTATTATTTGGAATAGTCTGAGTTTGGGCATATGTAAGGCTTAACTGTTTCCTCTTTTGCAGAGGTTTATGTTGCTGCAACAACCCGGTGGAACACCCACTAAGGTTGTATGTCTCACTCAAGTAGTTTCTGCAGATGAGCTAAAAGATGATGAGGAATATGAGGACATTTTGGAAGATATGAAGCAAGAGGGTGGAAAATTCGGTAACTCCTTGTTTTTCAATGCTCATTTTAGTCTCTCAAAATTATTTTCAGTTGCAGGGATTGAGTTCTTTCCTCCCTTCTTTTCCTTGTGCTATATATTTCTGTTTTAGGGCTTTTTTCTTGTACCACATTTTTCTATAAAGAATCAGGCCTAACATAGAGACAAGCTTCTACAACCTTCTATATGAATTTGCCTTGTATCTCATTTTTCTTCTAAACGAAGTTCACTGATTTTGGAAATATGGATTGCAGGTACGTTGGTCAATGTTGCCATTCCACGTCCAAGCCCCGATGGTCAACCATTGCCTGGAGTTGGGAAGGTTTGTGTCAATTTTTATTTACTGTATAGTTTTAGCATTCTTCATTCTTCAAAATATACTCCCGCCATTACTGGAAATCTGGAAACGGACGGAAAGGAAATTTGTCTGAAGTTGCTAGTGGACATGAGATATTTCTTGTCATGTTAGTGGCATTAGAAGAGGTTATGAGTGACATACTTATGGATTTCTATTTTTACTGTAACATTGATTTTTTTTTTGAATGTTTGTTGCATCAAACTTTGTGATTGTTGATCGATATGTGACTATGCAGGTGTTTTTGGAGTACATGGATGTAGATGGTGCATCAAAAGCCCGTACAGCATTGAATGGCAGAAAATTTGGCGGCAATCAAGTTGTGGCTGTGTTTTATCCAGAGGATAAATTTTCTCAGGGTGAATATGAGGGATAGTTGTACTGTTTTAAACTGTGATTCCAACGATTTCTTATTAGAAAGCTTCTTTCGGTTCTTTAGTCATGTTGCTGTGGTACAATAGGATGTTTTTTTCTGGTAATAATCAACCGGTATGTATTTGTGGTTTAATGTTATTTGATAGTCAGTTTAGCGAAAATATGATTCACGGTTCTAAAGCATTGTGCTTGCAGCTGGCAACGAGGCTTTAACTGAAATTTAGTTACATAAAAGTTGGTAGTGAAAGTCCACATGCTACAGGGAGTGACGATGAAAATTTATTTCGTGGTGTTTATTAAGGAAAAATTGGAATGAAAATATCAATTTGTTTAAATGTATGGGAATAATGACTAATAAAAACAAAAGAAAATAGGGAAATGGGTTGATATGATGTTACTATTTTTATTTTAAATTGTATTCTTAATTCGTAATTTTCTTATTATTTTTATTAAATTTATAATGAAAACATAGGTATATGTTTAATTAGATACATTAGTCATGTTTAACTAAAAAATATAAATCTTATTGTAAAGATATGTATTTAATTTTATATAATAGAGTTGAATAGTTGCTCAAGTATAAGAATAAATATAAATAAATGTAGAAAAAATGTGTAATTGATTATTTAAATATATATTAATTAGTGATTGGGTGATTAAAAATCGTTGTTATGTATTCAATTTGGTTAAGGTGAATATGATAATTGGTCCATAAAAATCTTATTGGATGTATAATTGTTTAGTTTAGTTGGATATGTATTTAACTTTATTCGGATTATTACGATCTATATTTGTTCAAAGTTTACTTTGTTGGATATATGTTTAATTTAGTTTTGAAAAGTGCGGTCATCGTTTAATCAAAATTTGATTACTTAGATAATTGTTTCATTTTGTTGAACATGATAAATTTGATTCTAATGAATAGGGTCACATGTAAATCAAATTCTAATTGATTTGATAATTATTTAGTTCAATTAAATATGTATTTAATTTGATTTCAATTATCAATCAATCAAATTCATATAATTAGATAAATTTTGAATTTTAAATAAATAAATTAGACAAATATTTAGTTATAAATTAAATCATAATTTATCTATGAAAATTAAGATTATTTTTATCATTTTATATAAAAAATTAAATAAAATTTAAATAAAAACTTGATCTTAATTGTATATGATATATGTTTTTACATCTTAAGACAAAATCAATAATTATAAGCTAATTTGAGATAATTTTATTACATGATACACAATGAACACATACTTAACTTTACTAACAATGTTTTATTATATTAAGGGTATTTTTTTTATTTTGTCCGTTCAGAATGACAAAAAAGTACCCTTAAAAAGGCTCAAAACTCTATTTAGGCAAAAAGGGATCACTACACAGATAAGATATTTTTATATACAACAATTATATTGATAAAAAATGCTAAATAAAAAATATTTTTATATACATTAGTTATATTGATTAAAGGGTATACTAAAAAAACACTTTTTTTAATTGAATTAAAAAAATAATTAATGTTAATTCTTATAATTTTTTCTATAACTCTTTTTATTATAAATGAATAAATTAACTTAAAATTATTATATCTTAAAATAATTACTAATTCACACAATTACTATGACATAAATATAAGATAAACTTAAAAAAATATTTGTGTTTATATCATCAAATTATTTTTTATTTCATCTATACTACTAAACTTGTAAAAAAATATATTTATACCATTTTGTTAATCTACATCTAACTATAAGTCACCGTATAAATTGTTATTCAAATTTAACACTTAACTATTTAGTTGATCAAAATCTATAATTAATGTGCAATATCATTAGACAGAAACTAATATAATTATATAAATGAAACTTTTTATGAGTTAGGTGATATAAATGAGACAAAAAATAATTTAATGTATGAACGAAATAAACATAATAATTTAATGATTTTTTTGGAAATTTACTCCATTTTCTTATAACTATTATAAAAGAGTGAATTTATACTTTCATATCGAAATGACCTTCATAACCCTTAAATTAATGTCACATTTTGATTTGTGAGTTCTAATATTAGTATCAATATATTTTCTTATATAATTTAATTTAATTATTTATATATTAAATATATTATATATTTTAATATTTTTTAATTAAAATTAATTTTTTTTAAAATAATAAATGATAAACATAATGGGTTAAAAATTAAAACTAAAATTCTAAAAGACTCTAGTTATAAACTTATTTAATTATATTTACTTCATTTTTTTAATTTTATAAAAAAATATAAATTTTATATAATTATTTTGGTCATAATTCTTCAAAATTTTAATATTTTTTAATGAAAATTAATTCCTTTGAGATAATAGAAAATAGAAAATATGACTTACTTAGAAATTAAAAACTAAAATTTTAAAAGATTTTAATTAAGATTATTTAATAATCTATTTATAATTTTTTTAATTAAAATTAATTATTTATGATAATGAAGCTAAACTTTAATTAAGATTATTTGATGAGTTTTAAATCAATAATATTTAATATGATATAAATATGTAACTATAAATGAGATAATGAGAGTTTATTTGTTTTTATAATTATATAGAAAAAGTATGAAATGACAACATAGTCATGTTTTGGCCTTAAAATATAAAACTTTTAATACTATAAAAAACAAAAAAGTTATCAAATTAATTATAATTAAACTTTTACTTGTTTCATAATAATTCAATTATTTAATCTATATTTAATTTGGTTCGTATATATGTTATATACTACTTAGGAAGCATTGATTAAGAAATTTTCTTTTTCATTATATTTGATTTTTTATAATTTTATTTTCAAATATTCAAAAATGTATTAAATATAATTATTAAAAATAAATTATATATTATGTATTTATAGAATTAATAATTATTTTCATGATTTATTTAAAATATTATAATATATAAATATTATTATAAATAAAAAATTATGATGATATTTTTAAAATAACAATTTTATTGAGATCATTATAGGATTATTATCAAGTTATATGAATTTAGATTCAATAAATGAATCGAAATAATCTTACAAAATTATCATAATATGATTCAATTTTTTATTTAATAATCAAAATTAAATTTTAATGTTAAATTTATGAAGAAAAATTAAGACTTATATAATCTATTAAAAAACTATGAAATTTATGCGTTATATTTATATAAGTTACAAAACCTACCACATCTTTCATCAAGATAATACTATATTAGAATTATAACAATCATAATCTTCTTAATAAGTTTAGTCAATTTTTTGAGATGGATAATATATGTTTATTATGAACTTTAATAAGGTATTAAAACTTTATTCTATCCCTTAAAAAAAAGAAATAAAGAAAAGACTAATGACTCATGGATTTTACGAGAAAGAAAGAACAGCACATTCATGAATGTTAGAATGGTGGAATTTACAATAATATGGTGACAGCTGTTCGACCATGGAAAATAAATAAAGCTCTTCTCTCCGATTATGGATAGATAACAAAGAGATCACATCTTACCTTGTAACAGAAACCATTTCCTAAACTAAGGGATGGAGAATGAGTGGAATCCAAACTGTGATTCATGTATAATTGATAATCCCTTAATTCCCATGACCTAAAATGTTTATTTATACTAATAATCTCTCTCTCTCTACCATCAAAAACCCATTTTGATTACTTTTTATGGTATTTTACAGCACAACATTAGGATGAGCTTCCATTAAATTATTTTTTTATTAAATAAATACAATAATATATATAGGTGAGATTCTAATTTATAATAATGAGATTCGATTAACTTTTAATTATTATTTATGTTAAAAAATCTCACATCGATTGGACACGAAGTATCAAACACATATAAATGAGGATAATTTTTCATCTCATAACCTGAGTTTTGAGATAAAATTAAACCTAAATTTAACATGGTGTCAAAGCAAGTAAACTCATCCTGTTACATATAACTGTAAATTCACCACCATCCATCAATAAACTACCGATGTGAGGAGGAGTGTTAAAAAATTTTACATCGATTGGACATGAAATATCAAACACATATATAAATTAAGACAATCTTTCATTTCATAACCTGAATTTTGAGATAAAATTAGACCTAAATTTAACAATTTATTAAGTTTAAAATAAGAAGTGGAAATAAAATATCTTCCCTCTTTATGCACCAAAATTAAATTTATTCATATCAAATCGTTTTGTAAAAAGCAGCTTGTTATATCACCGTCATCAACAATGTTACGGGGATTTAGATATTCTGTCACATATTTTTCTGGTTTATTTTTTGTATAATCAGTTAAATTGTAATAATATCTACTAAGATATGTAGTTATATTTTCTTAAATTAATTTGAATTTAATTTAAATTTTTATATAATTGGCATTTTTATTTTATATGTTTTATTATATAAAAGGTATTTTTATCTTTTTGATGGCGTTGGACTCATTAAGTCACGTTATTTTGGGACAAAAATGAAATCTAAAGTAAAGAAAAACTCTATTTAGTGCCAGAACGGATCAATACGCGAACTGTACAAAAATACTTATTCTTAATATTTTTATTTGTTCTAAAGATTTTAACTCTTTTATTGTATAAATTAACTTTAAATTATGCTATCTTTTTAGAGTTAAAAAATGGGTAAATTCAATGAAAAATATAAATACTATAAAAATATTGATAAATTATTCATTACATCTAGAATAAATAATTATATGATATTTTAGATTAATCAAATGTAAGATTACTACAACTATTTGTTTTTAAAATAACTAATATTTAATAAAGATAATATGATTGATGGAGAATATAATATTAAAATAATAAATAACATCTCTACGGCTATCACCTTATTTTTATTTTCTGAAGGATACAAAGATATTTCCTTTCTAGTGTAACAATAAAATTAAGAAAAAATTATCATGACGATCCTTTGTTTAGGTTTTATGGATTGTTTATCCTTTTATTTAGAAAATATGTTTTTAAGTCTATTTTTTTCATAAAAAATGTTTCACATAATGATAAAATTAATTTTTTATTAAATTGTATGTTAAATATAACGAATAGTATATATAATACATATATATTTTTATTTTTCGATAGACATATTTAATGAAGTAATTTTTAATTAAAAATTAATTAAATTTTTTAATAAATTTTTCGATCAAACTTAAATTAAATTTTTATTTTCTAATGTATGATTTTAGATATTAGACAATGAAAATTTTGTTTAAAATTTATTTAATTTAGAAAGAAAAATTCTTCTTAAAAAGTTTGAGTAATTTTTTACTCGTATATTTATGAAAAAATATAAATATACATGTAATATATGTACTATTTTATTGTATTTAACAAAAAATAGATGAAAAGTTTATTTTATTTTTACCTAATATATTTTTCACAAACAAATAGATTTAAGTGATATTTTTTTTACAAACAAAGATAAATAAAAACAACTTTCTTAAAAAAATGGCTAAAAAAATAGTTATTTAGACACTTTACCTTAAAATACAGTCTACGCATACATGCAAGAAATTTCACAACATTAATTAAATACTATTCAAATCTCACTGTATAAAAATTTTAACTACATATTAAGAAGAAATTAATTATGTAGTATTCCAACTGAAAGTACCACATTAAACATTAGTGGTTAGCATTTTATTTTCGAAAATGGACTCATCAATTCAAATTTATGATTAAACTAAGCATTTTTCTTTTTTAGAGTTTGGTTGGTTTAAGTACAACTAAACATTATGTAAATCAACTGGGTACTTTTGGTAATAGATTTCAAAAATGATAAAATTAATAAAAATGAAACCGAACATATTCTTTTAATATCTTGATTTTTAAGTATTTTTATTATTTATTTATATATTTGTATATTATAATTTCTATTACTATCAAATTATAATTATAATTATATTGAAATACATAAAAATAAAAATGTAATTAAACCTTGGCTTAAAATGTTATCTAAAAAATATTTAACTTCAACATTCCAAGTAAATATAAATAAATTCTTTGATAAACTACCTTTAGTTTACCGTGATTCTTAAAATGAATGCTAGTATTTTTTTTATGTCAATAACATATTTATTTACTTTTTTTTCTTTTTCAAAAAATTACATTGCATGTTTTTTCTGTTTCAATTAGAAGATGGTTTTAATTTATATAAGTCTAAAATAACCAAGCAAATTATGTTCAAACCGAGCTTATAAGTTAGTTTGAAAATTGGTTTTTGAGATCATAATTAGATAAGATTTTAAATTTTTCAAAACAATTAAAATAAAGTTAGCTTGTAAAATGACCCTAACTGACCTAGTCAAATTAGGTCCACCCTTGTTAAATATCACATTAAGAAATTTATATGTTTTAATCTACATAATAAATTTCTTCCAAACTCGTTTTCATATGGAGTATTTCCATAAAATTAAATAAAGATTTCAAAAATAATATCTTGTATTGATAATTTTTTTTTACTATAATAGAATTATAAAATTCATGAATCTCTTCACTCATTAAGTTAACTTTTTACAATTGAATGACTCATGATTATTATTAAAGTTGATATGATATCATAGATTAAGTAGATTCATTGAATAAAGAAAAGTGATTCATACTTGAGCAATATTAATATAGGGAAATTTATAAGAACTAATTTTGGGTGAATAAATTAAATTTAATAAATATATTATAGTGTTAATTATCCAGTAATAATTTTTATTACTCTAAAATTCTTTATTTTATAAAATCAAAGAAAAAAGAAATAATTTTTTAGATTGGTTTTTTTAGAACAAGATGAAAAATTGAAGGTTAAAATTTTTGTAAAGTGGTATATGTTTGGAGAAGAGCTAGTGTATTAGGATTTTTAAAGAGATATTAGAGAGAAGATAAATTCAGATTATTTATTCATCTCATTAATAAGGTATATATATAAATACATAATGGATATGTGTCATCATTATAATGGTTGTGTTTTATTAATATCATAATTGATCGATTTATAATAAAATTACAAATATCAATAAGTTATTAATAATAAACTGTATAAGATATCCCTAATTAAGACAGGAAGTAATCATAAGGTCTTATGTCAAAGAGCCTACCAAGGTAGTAGTCATGATGTCATTCTCGACAGGTTACGTTATGTCGGACTCAAACAATAGATTAGGTCTTACGCAGAAGGTTTGATGATAACTTACTCAAGGTTTTATGATAAAAAATAAATAAATCCCTTATGAGTATAAGGTCACTGAACAGATTGTTAAATGACAACATCACAAATAATATAAGAGAGGTGTTACAGGTCATTGAAATCGAGTACCTAATACCTGAATAATGTCAAACAGTATGCATGAAGGCTTTTAAAATAAATAATTTATTTATTTATTACTTTATTAAAGTATAATATTTAATAAAAATTATTTTATGAGCAATATAATCCAAACACGATAAAAATGAATAATTTAACTCAATATTAATAAGAATTGAGTAACTTCGTTTATTAAATAAATCAAATATAATATTAAAATATGTATAAATTTATTTAATTAATATTTTAATTATTTTTTAAGAATTTAATATTACGTGAATTAATCTAATTGAATAAGAGAGAAATTTGTATATTTGAACTATTAATATTCTTATTTTAATATCATTTTTTATTCTTATTTTTAAATGAGATAAATAAAATACTATTATTTAGATTATCGACACTTATTTTAATCTATTTTAACAATATTTTTAATAAATTATGATAGTTTAGAATAACTTACTCTTAAAATGATTAAAATATTTACTAACAATTTAAATAAGAGTATTTCATATATTTTAGTTGAGAAAATGTATCAAACAAAGTAACAAAAACAAGAATGATAATAGTTCAAAAATATCAATCCCAATGTGAGATAAACAACTTAACTGATGAACTTAAATATTTTTATAAGTATTTTTTTACTTAAAAATAATTTATATTAATTAATATGAGATATAACATAATGTTATATAAAATTATAAGTTTGGCAAATAATATATACTTATAAATTAATTGATAGAATCAAATAAGTTATTGAATAGATAAACATAAATTCTATAAATTATCAGATATTAAAATAATTATCTAATGATAATAATGTAAGTTAGATATATAATAATATCACCTTATCTGATGAACTTAAATATTTTTATAAGTGTTTTTTTACTTAAAAATAATTTATATTAATTAATATGAGATATAACATAATGTTATATAAAATTATAAGTTTGGCAAATAATATATACTTATAAATTAATTGATAGAATCAAATAAGTCATTGAATAGATAAACATAAATTCTATAAATTATCAGATATTAAAATAATTATCTAATGATAATAATGTAAGTTAGATATATAATAATATCACCAAAATAACTATTTATAAATAATATATTTATTATAAAAACATTTTAGTATTTATTGAATTACGATAAAAACAAAACAAAAACTTAAATAATAAATAAATAAATAAATTGTTGCATGAATTGTCACAGCTGTTCCACCATGGAAAATAAAGCTCTTCTCTCCGATTATAGATAGATAACAAAGAGATCAGATTTTAGCTTGCAACAGACACAATTTCCTAAACTGAGAGCTGGAGGCTGAGTGGGTGTGGAATCAACTGTGATTCATGCATAATCCCTTAATTATCGTTACTTAAACAAAAACTCTATTTAATTAAAACAGGAAAATTCTTCCCATCCCCTTTATAATTATATTTTCATTCAAAAATAAATTATATAATTTATAAATATTTTTAAATTCTATATTATTTAATATCAATATTTATGTTTACAACCTGTAGAGTTTATATGTTATTGAATATTACAAATAAAATTAGTACTCCATAATCAATAAATGATTGTTATATAAGTTGTGTAATGACAACAAGTGGTAAAAAGATTAAGTTATATTTCACTAATATGTATATTTTTTTATTGATTTTCATAGATAAAATTTATTTTTAAATAAATTAATATCGATAATAATTAATAAAATATTTAATATAAGTAATAATATTTATAATTTTATATTAATTATATTTTACATTTGATATCATAGTTATCTATTAGTTGACAAATATGATAGTAATAAGTTATTGGAAATTGAAACTCTTAGTATAATTGTCTACTTATACCAAAATTCTCTCAAAGTCTACCATCAAAACCCATTTTTTATCACTTTTTTTTGTGTGCAGCACAACTAAAGGATGAGCTTCGATTAATAGGAATAACAATATTTCTTAATTTTAGAATAAAAAGGTGAGACAAAATATTTTCCCTCTTTTATACACCGTAAGTTTGTTCATGTCAAATCATTATGTAAAAGCAAGTAGCTATCTAACATTCATAAACAATATTATGTTAAGGGATTGCGAAATTCTTTAGTATTTCTCAATTTTATTGTCTTATATGTATAATTGAAACACTTATTAAAATACATAGTTATGTTTAATTTTATATTAACTTTACTTTGATTTTTCTCTCTATTACCGAGCTTAAGATAGGAAAATAAGACTATATTTAAATGTTATTTTTAATTATTATTATTATTATTATTATTATGTTTTTTTTGGGTTATTTAAGTTAATTTTTCTCCTACTTTTCTCAAATGTTAGGCTTACCAAGTAAGTCTGCTGAAAAATCCAGAGTCCAAATCCAATTTCTACATTCATATGTTTACAAAGATTTGGTCATTCAAAAACGGCTAATGATTAATACGACCGAGGATTTCATACCAATCGCATAATATTTATGTTAGACACAGTTAAACCGCACAAACAACGAAATACAATAAATAAATAAGAATAGTTATATTATGGGAACAAATTTCACTAATATTAGAGTAATTAATATTTTTCATTTTAAGAAATATTAGAGTATTAAATTATTAGATAAAATAATTAATTATTCTAACATTATTATTGATTTTTACTCTAAATATATCAATTCCTATAAATAAAAGGTATAAGAAAAAATAACAAGATAATAAAAGATGATAAATTAACTTAATTTATACTTAAAGTTACAATTAAATTCATGTAAATCTTAATTTAATACCTAATACAATATATTAATAAAGGTGTAAAAGTAACATTAATAATTCTCTTAATAATTTAAATTTTTGAGAGTATTAGTTCCTAAAAACTTTTAACATGATAGGAAAATATCATATTAACCTTAATTGTTAAATCAAAAGTGATTTACATAAATAATTTATGAGAATAATAAATTTTAAAAAGCTTAAACTTTTTAAATAATTAATTTTTTAACTATTTTTAACTTCTATATCTTAATAATAATATTAAGATATTAAAAATACAACTTGAATTCAAAATACCCAAAAGTGGCAAAAACTCACTTGCACACGCATCCAATACAAACAATCCAAATTATCCATATTTTTATTTGCTTTTTGCTTTTTGCTTTGACCAAAACCCTTCATCTAACTTGTATTTTTTATCTCTCTCATGTCCATATAACCTCACATATATATCATACAATATCAACCCTTGCATATTCTTATAAGTAATTAATAAGTTATAACATCTCATTGCAATGATATTTTATTTTTTTCTTCAAAAGTATTAAAAATCACCCTTGATCAATATAACTTTTACTTTTTTATTTTTTTTAAATAAATTATTTTATTTTTAATGTAGTTTTTGAGCCCAACACTTACAAAAACTCTCAATTTTTTTTTTAGCCTCATTTCGTGGAGTCACTGTAAAGTTTTTGGATGAGCTCATGAACCATTATGACATTATGTATCTTTCAGGTGGGCCGAACCCACTTTGGTATCAAAATTAGTTCTGATTTTTGTGTCTCAATTTGATAGCGATCGTCATCTCTCAAGTCGGCCATATTTACTATCTCTATAAGAAATTTTAAAATAAGATCTGGCTAAGAGTTTGATCTCAATTCATTACCAAATTCTCTTTATCACATGCCATATCTTTAACAAGATATCATGTTTCTAATTATATTTTAATGATATTATTTATAAAAATATTATCATTAATAAAAAATAATTATAATAATAATAATTTATATTACGATAATATTGATATCTCCGTCCTAATATTTCTTAAATAATAGCACTAGATTTTAATTTACTTATAAATTTTACATGAGTTATGTGAACAATGTTACTAAGTTTTATAAGAGAGAAAAATGATCTAATAATTTCTTAAATTATGTTATTTATACAATTTTATTTCTTAAATTAGAAGTATCATCGTTTAGTTTCTTATTTTTGTTAAAATAACTAATTAAAGATAAATTATATTAGTTTAATAATTTTTTTATTAAAATATTATTATTTTCTATCAAGTGATTAAATGCAATTAAAATACGAATCTTTAACAATAATAAAGTTATAATTAATATAAAAATTCACAAAATATTCATTTTTTAAAATTTTCTAATTACCACTATTTTATGCTAATGTTTTATTAATGTTTAACTTTTATTAAAAACTAAAATATATATTTAATTAATTTTTTGTTTAAATTTTATTAAAATATTTTATATTAAATTTTATTTTTATAGAATCGTATTTTAATCAAGTTTTAATTACTTAAAAAATGATAATATTTTAAATAATAAATATCAAAAAATATAATTTTTTTTAATTAATTTTTTTTATAAAATTAAAAGATTAAATAACTACCAATTTTAAACTATCCTTTCTAAATCACTTATATTAATTAAGGGTGTTCATGGTTCGGTTTTTGAATAAATTTTTTTTAACCAAACTAGACCGAACAGTTTGGTTATCCAAAATGTTGTAACCGAACAGTTTGGTTATCCAAAATGTTGTAACCGAACGGTTTGGTCTAATTTGATTAACGGTTTTGAACAATTAATAATACATAAATACATAAGATGTTATCAAAATCCAAAAACAAAAAAGATGAAACATGATGAAATGAAGTCCAAATATCACATTTACACAGAATTCTTAAATATATACAAACATTCAAACTCACAATCAACTTTCTATATATAATATAAGTTGCAGTAATTCAAACTGTGAGCTAAGTTAATAAAAAATCAAATGACCTAAGAGCTAAGTTAATAAAAAAATCAAATTATAAAATGTAGCCAAATCACTTTTTTATTTTCAAAATCAAGTCTAATAATAACATGAATATAGAATACAAATGACCTGACAATTAAGTTAATAAAAAAAATAAATTAATAAAAGCTAACATATAAAAAAATATGAATATACAACATTTAAACAAAAACTCATACAAAATACACATGATCTGACACTCCATGAAACAACCCTTCTGATAAGCTCGTTCAAATTGAACATTCCCTAACAACAGTTTAATCTCGTTAATGGAAGCAATAATTATATCACAATACATAAAGAAAATGACCGATAACATTAGAGATGGCCGCATGAGAACCAAATGAAACAATAAACCTCCTAAACAATCTCTCAGTAAGATTTATTTAAGCTATATAATGCTTTATATTTATCTTCAAAAACATAAAAAAAAAAGAGTCTATCGATCTATTGATTTTTTCTAATTACGTTAGCCTAAATAAATCGTTCTTATGAATATGTCTCATACCTATTTTGTCCATGAATTATTAGACACGAGTCAAACAAAAAATATAAAATTTCAATTCCAGTAATCCATTTGTTCAATACAATGAGCTTTCAATATGGAAAAAAAGTCTCACTAGTTAACATATTTTATAAAAATAATTACTTTAATTATGAAATTTTTATATTAAATATTTTTAATATCGTTATTATAAAATAAAATATTAAAATTTTGTTATTTATGGATTAAAAAAAATTATTAATTAATCGTGAATCAAATTAATATATTATCTATATCAATTGAAATAGATGATAGAGAGTAGTGAGAAACATAAAAAAAAAAAACAGTGTGTTCTTTTACCTTTTAGTATATTCTTTCCTCCAATATATTGGCTTGGATAAATAAGTATTAAGTACCAACCAATAAGTTTTTTTCATAGTTTCAAACTTTCATTGTTTTCAATGGATATAATATATTTTGAGATGCTCAATAAATGGGGATCGATCATAACTCACATTTTAGAAGATATGATACACTATATATCATCGGGTCATTAGAGAGATGGTCAAACTTTCAAAGTATTATATTAAAAAAAAACAAAGAAAGAAAGGAAAGGAAGGTATTGGCTGGATTATTAATCTCCAATGAATGAAATTGTGCCCTGGTCAATGGCGATTTAGGCGAATATGCAGGTGAGATTGCATGTTTTCTTACCAAATTGAAATAAAATTAATGAACAAAATGTGGATATTAAGTGGTGAGCTCAACACCGTGTAGAGATAATGACAATTACGAATATCCACAATTTTTTTTATAAAAAAATATTAAATTAAATTAATATCGACAATATTGTAATTAAATTAATTAACTCTCCTTAACTTCTCATAATCTTCTTTCCTTGTAAATTGAATTTGATAGTTTTCACTTTAAGAAAATAAATCTCATATATATACTTCTTTTCACCCATATTTCTATCTATAAATACACACTACTTTCCTTGGTTCATACTTGAGTTGAATATGTTCGGATTATAATATTGTCATACCCAAACAAATTAACAGCAATCACTCAAAAAAAAAAAAAGCCAGAAACCATATCCTTCATCACAATGCCTGCAGAAACTAGTGTGGATCATCAAAATTGCCAGAAAAGTCTCAATAAATATGCTTGTGGTTGTTCAATTCTTGCCTCAATGATTTCCATTATATTTGGCTATGGTAATGAATTATTATACTTTTAATCAAATAAAATTTACATGATTATTTTTTTGAACTAACATTACACAAATCACACATAATTGTGTCGATCGAACTCGATCCTGACATTACAATTACATGTTCCATATGATGTTTTGATGCCACCGAGCTATAACCGTTAGGGTAAAATTTACATGATTATTAAATCTTGTTTCAGACACTGGAGTTATGAGTGGAGCTATGATCTTCATAAAAGAAGATTTAAAAATCAATGATGTCCAAGTAGAAGTATTAGCAGGAATACTAAACCTGTGTGCTTTATTTGGTTCTTTAGCAGCTGGAAGAACCTCAGATTACATAGGTCGACGCTACACAATACTATTAGCTTCAATTATATTCTTATTAGGTGCAGTAGTAATGGGTTATGGTCCAAACTACGTCGTTTTAATGATTGGTAGATGTACAGCTGGTTTTGGTGTTGGTTTTGCCTTGATGATAGCCCCTGTTTACTCTGCAGAAATTTCATCTCCTTCTTCTAGAGGCTTCTTAACCTCTCTTCCAGAACTTTGTATTAGTCTTGGAATTTTGATTGGTTATATCTCAAATTACTTATTTGGTAAATTAAATCTAAATCTTGGTTGGAGAATAATGTTAGGTATTGCAGCTCTTCCTTCAATTGCTTTAGCTTTTGGTATTCTCAAAATGCCTGAGTCTCCAAGATGGTTAGTTATGCAAGGTCGTTTAGGTAAGGCCAAAAAAATTCTAAACCAAATATCAAATACTGAAGAAGAAGCTCAACTTCGTTTTAAAGAGATTAAAATTGCTGCTGGGTTTGATGAGAATTGTAACGAAGATGTTGTTAAGCTTCCTAAAGAAAGCACTTCCAAGAAAAGTGCTTGGAAAGAACTGTTTGTGAATCCAACTCCTACAGTTCGTTGGATTTTTATTGCAGCAATTGGAATTCATTTTTTTGAACATGGTGTTGGAATTGAAGCTGTTGTTTTATATAGTCCAAGAATTTTCAAGAAAGCTGGAATTATTAATAAAGATAAGCTTTTGCTTGCAACAGTCGGTGTGGGACTTACAAAAACTGTGTTTATATTAATAGCTACTTTTTTTATTGATAAAGTAGGGAGGAGACGTTTATTGTTGATAAGTACAAGTGGTATGGTTATAGCTTTAACATTGTTGGGTTTAAGTTTAACAATGGAGGAAAATTCTAAAGATGATAAGCTATTATGGGCATTGATTATTAGTATTGTTGCAGTTTATACATATGTGGCTTTTTTTTCAATTGGTCTTGGGCCTATTACTTGGGTTTATAGTTCTGAGATTTTTCCATTGAGATTAAGAGCTGTTGGAGCAAGTATTGGTGTGGCTGTGAATAGAATTATGAATGCTATTGTTTCTATGAGTTTTATTTCAATTTATAAAGCAATTACAATTGGAGGGGCTTTCTTTATGTTTGCTGGTATGGCTGTTTTGGCTGGATTGTTTTTCTACTTCTTTTTGCCAGAGACTAAAGGGAAATCTTTGGAAGAGATAGAAGTGCTTTTCAGTAGAAACAAAGTACCTAGGAATAGTACTAGTGGAGATCATGTACAAGTTCAACAGATAAACAATAATGTGTAGTAGTAGTAGTAGTAGTAGTAGTATGTAATTTTCATTAAGACTCTGGTAGTTGTTAACTTGTGTTGCTACTTAGTGAGAGAATTAAAGTTATATATATATATATATATATTATATTGTTAGCAAAAATGTGCTACCTATGGTTAAAATTTATTTTATAACCGTTCGTTATTTGATAAGACACTACACAATCATTATTTCTGGTAAAAGAGTTACTAAGTGCATTTGATAATTTTAGGGGATAAAACTGATATTTTAATTTATTTTTTTACCAAAAATGATATAATAAACATTTAAATATTTTTTTATTCATAATTATATCTTAATTCATTTTCTTACGAGGAATACTATTAGTAAATATTTTAATATTAACTTTTTATTTACATATTATTTTAAATCATAAATTATATATTTTTAATAAAATTTACTTAATATTTTATTATATTATTGATAAAAATATTACATAAAATAACGATGTATCATATCATTATATTCATTCTTCATTCTTACCGTTGGACTCATCCCATATTATTGCTCAAATTTTTAGATAAAAGTAAATTAAATTAAAAAAATATTAACTGAACTTGATAATATAAATAAATTGTACAATATTTTTTACTATGTAATTGTTAATTGAAAAACCAATGATAACTCTTTCAACATTTAACGTGAAAGAAAGAAATCTATATTAGAATAAAACTTTCATGGAAGGAATAAAAGAGCAAGCAATAAAGAGAATAAATGATAGATAAATTAAAATTATTTAACAAACTAGATATTAAAAAAACAATTTTTCATATTGATAAAGAGATAAAGAGATAAAGAGATGGTTAGAAAAAATAATATCCATAAATTTAAAAATTAGCCATGAATATTTTTAAATAAAAAATTTATTATCTAATATAATAAGTAAATAAAAGAAATTAAATATTAAAAATTGTTAATATTATTAATTATATGAAAATAAATTATGGTGTATTTAGGAATAAAAAGTAATCACTTAAAAATTTATTGTTATCATTTAATAGAAAAATAAATATATTTAAAAATATCAATTTATTTTTTGAAAATATTGTTTAAAATTATCAAATAAACTTCCAACCTTTTTGTAAGAAGAAATGGACTTGTAGTGTTCTATTAAATAAAAATGAGTTTAAAATGCACTTTAACAATAAGTTATTAGAAGTATCAAAAAGTCGCATTGATTCGACATGACATGATTCAATCCATTAATTAACATGTCATGTTGACACGTGGGTCATTAGTTACTGAGTTATGTTGATCCTTGGGCTTTACCTAGGGTTTTGTATCATTATTGACACATTAGGTTGTACCTAATGGACCAACACGACTTGTGATCCATTTAGGCCATTATTTTAACTATATCTATTGAACTATGCTTAAATTTACGTAGAATTTTATATTGAGTTAACGTATTGGCCCATTACAATTCGTTCGTCACAGCCTGTGTTGTGTTTTATTTTTTTCTCGTGTGTCATGCCGAATATTTAATGGGTCGAGTATTTAACGAGTCGTGTCATATTGACCTGACCCATTTGACACCTCTATATATAGTGTACTCTCTCTACCCTTTATCCATAAAATAAAATATACATTTATATATAATATTAATAGTAATTCAGTTTGTATTAAATTGCAACGGTTTATAAAATTTGACAATTTAATACGAATTCAAATAAATTATATACTTTTAAATTTAAATCTTATCTGGCTATAAAATTTGTTAAATCAATCAAATTTAAATCCGATAAATTGAATAATTTTTTTTCAATTTAAACGAATTGATCATATTATTTGCTAATTCTTAAAAAAATAAAAATAAAAGATATTTAGGATTTATTAGTTTATGCTGAGGATATATTTTTTATGTTCTTGTGACCCTTTCATAACCTATGTAAAGCATTTATAAAATAAAAAGAACAATGTTTTTTTTAAAATAAAAATGAAAAAGTTAGTCACTAGTGTTATATTTTGTGCTTTCAAACAATAATAAATAAAGTAAAAAAAACATTATGTGTTTGATGGAAGAAGCACTTTCTTCTAAAATTACATTACTAGTATAATAAAATGTAATTATGTCAACATTTAAAATCAATTTTTGTCTAAAATTGACTTATAACGGATTTTAAGTTAATCTATTGATAGATCGACTTAAATAATTATAAAAATTAACATCAGTTGACATGTAAAATAGCGTTGATTTTACGTGTCAATCGATACTACACATAGATAACGTCGGATAACACATAAAAATGACGTTATCTTATATTTTTTTTCCTTTTATCTCTTCTCTCCCATATTTTACAGAAGGATTAATCGTGTTTCCTCTTCCACAACTGCTTGAACAAAGCAAATCGTCCTCCTCCTATACTCTTTCTCATTTTTCGGCTACCTTCGATCACAATTTCTGGTGTCGTTTAGTGGGTTTTCTTCTTATTCAATTTCTCTTCTAAATTCATTATTTTTTTAGCATAATACTCAAATTTTTTATACATATTTTCCTTTACTTTTTTACTTACCAAATACCCTTTTCTCCTTATTCATTTATTTTAAATTTAAAATTTTAAAAAATTATTTACATGTACATAAAATATATATAATATAAATTATATTTATATATATATATATAATGTATAATGGGTTTATTAATTTTTATTATTACATATGTATAAAATATTTATTATTATTAATTACATGCATTTATATATATATATATAAATTATTATATATTATATATTTGTTAATGTTATTATAATTGTTTAGTTTTTATGTATTTTTTATATGATGTTTTAATAGATATTCTAATAATTAGGAAATTCATATATAATAATATTTGAAATATATTGGTCGGATATATATTTAATATGCTTAATGTCATTAATAAAAAATAGACAAATTTTAGATGTTAAAGTGTAGAATTAAACATGACTATATTTCTAGAGTTGATTTTTTTTTTTTTTTGGAATTGGGTCATAGAAATAGTAATAATGAAATTAGTATGATTCGATCGCCACGTGTTAAATGTAAAAATGAGAAATTTCATGATATTGATGAGGTTAAGTATCACCTTATCCGTAGTGGTATTCTTTTGAGTTATAAATGTTGGTATTATCATGGAGAAAATATTAATAATACTCATCGGGAAGAGATAAATAAGAATGTGAGTGAATTATATACATCTTATCAGAATGTACAGACATAAAATATGTTTCATACTATTGAAGATAAACTATATGAGGATGATCCCAAAATCTTTAAAAAACTTCTAGAAGACGCCAAAAAACTATTGCATCCAGAGTGTAAAAAATACACTAAAATGTCGGGATTGGTTAATTTATACAATGTGAAGGCAAAAAAAAAAATTTCTTGTCAAGGGACTCAAAGAATTACTAAATGTACTAATAGATATGTTTTCTAAGGGTAATGTGATAACTATATTTTATATAGTTATTTTCACCTATTTTATTAATTATAATTGCTATTTTCTTGATGTTTTTAGTTAATTTTCGATTAATAAATTAGTATTTATTGTTTTTTATATATTATAAGAAAAATAAATAAATTGTATCGAAAACGTTCTTAATTTCAAATTTTTGTTCACAAATGTAATTTCAAATATTAGAGTTCTTAATTATAATTTATAAAAGTTGAAAATACAAATTAAATTTAAATTTGGGCTTAATCGTAATTATTAAAAGTTGAAAAATTTAATTTAATATTAGAAAAGGGTCAACTGTAATTAAAGAAAGTTTAAAATGTAATTTGAATTTAATTTGTGGGTCAAAATATAATTAAATAAAGTTTAATATTCGTGCAGGAGAGAAGAATACACGCGTCATCATCCACGCGTACAACGTGGACCGTCCGATCAAATCATAAACGGTTAGGATTGGCGCGTGTTGATCACATCCGACCAAAGCGAATGGATGCAGGGAATTCTTCATCGCGCGGCTCGGCGTGCCAGTGGGGCCCACCTGCCGCGCAGGCCGGCGTGCAGCGTGGGACCCACCGTCTGACGCCGCGCAGACCTGTCCCCCACTTTCGCGCGCCTTTTCCAGTGCGGTTGATCCACGTGAGCCTGGTTTTTACGCGAACCAGAATCTGCCACGTGTTGCACTTAATATTTTAGCGAATCATATTCCGACACGTGGCATGTTACAATGAGCACGACCGCACTGGATCAAGCCCGTGTTATAGCCGTTGGCTCCCGTGCGACCATTCATCGTGCGCCCGTTTCCCCTCAACGAATGAGATGCTGCCACGTGTCCCACAAATTGTGTCCGCGAATCAGAACGCGACACGTGGCAGCGTGGAAGAAAATTAAAACAGAAACGCGCAGCGTTCCACTCACTTTTTCGATCCCATTTTCGATACAATTTTTGTCCCCCCACGCGTTTAAATTATAATTTTCGCCACAATTTTATGTCCCCCGTGTGGATTTTAATTTAATATTTTATTGATGTATTTTTTTTGCTATAAATAGGAGATAGTTTTTAGTTGTAAAAAAGTTTGGTTGGAGTGGAGTTTTTGGAGTAGAGTTTTAGTTTTAATTTCGAAAGTTTTTTTAAAGTGTTTTAGTTTTTTTCAGTTTGTAATTTTTATTGTGTTTGTGTGTTGGACGGCAAAAGACGCAGAAGCCATTTTTGGCTTTTGTTGTGTTTTGCGTGTGTCAAATATTTGTTTTAAGTGATGTTTTAATTTTATTTCTGCTTCTTCTTAATTTTCTGTAGTTGTTGTAATTTTTATTTTTATTTTATGAAGTAATTTAATTTTTCTAGGGTTGCATTTAATCTAAATTTATGAAGCTTTAATTTTAATTATTTTTGATAGATTTATAAGACGTTCGATTTGTTCGTTCTATTTTGTTCTTAATGCTTTTTGATTATTTATGAATCTTATCAAAACGATCCGTGGCACATGAATAAACTTGAGAAAGGCATTTGTGTGTGTATTGCTCGTAAATAGAATGACATGTATGATGAAGGATAGAAATATACCCTAATTGTATGTGTGGCCATTTGAAAACTTAGAACGTAATGAATCTCGGTAAATTTAATTTTCATAGAGATATAGTTAATTAATTTAACGAGGTGTGTTTATACGGAGCTCGAAAGAGATGTATGAATAATAAAAAAGAAGCTTTCGGTTGACAAATTAAATGTACTAAAAAATATAAATCAAAAGAAAATAATATGATTTGAGTGGATTAGTTTGGTGAAAAATTGCAATCCTAGATTTCTTTTATTTTCTTATTTTACTTTTTTATTAATCAACGATTGCTTTGGATAAAATCAGAGAGATACAATTTTAGTACTCGACAAACTATAGTAACAAATCCTCGTGGGATCGATCTTTACTTACAAATCTTTATTACTTGTGACCGTGTATACTTGCACGAGTTCGTGTGTTGAAAAACACCCAACATAATGAATTACCATTTTCAATGTATAAAGTGAAGAAATCTCTTAGTCGATTTGGCATGGAATATCATAAGATTCATGCTTGTCCAAATGATTACATTCTTTATAGAAAATAATATAAGAAATTAGCTAATTGTCCGGTGTGTCAAGAATCAAGATGGAAGCATGCTACAAATGGGACAACACCTAAGAAAGGCATGCCCATAAAGAATCTTTGGTACTTTCCTCTAATTCCTTACTTTCAAAGGTTGTTCAAAAGTAAAAAGACATCAAAGATGTTGACTTGGTATTCAGATAATCGATCTGATGATGTGATGCTACGTCATGGTTGTGATTCTCTAAATTGGAAAGTAGTAGATAATTTATCCCCTCAATTTGCATCTGATCTGTGCAATCTTCATCTTGCCATTGCTATTGATGGAGTCAATCCACATAGTTCCCTTAATAGTAGATATAGATGTTGGCCATTAGTTATGGTAATATACAACCTTCTTTCCTGGTTGTGTATAAAAAGAAAATTCATGATATTAACATTATTGATCTCAAGACCGAAACAACCTAGAATTGATATTGATGTATATTTGCGGCCTCTGATAAATGATTTAAAGACTTTGTGGAGCAATGGTGTAGATGTTTACGATACACATAAATAAGAATACTTTAACTTGAGAATGGTTCTTTTATGGACAATTAATGATTTTCCTACCCATGGGAACTTATCACGACATGTAACAAAAGTTTATATGGGATACCCTATTTATAGTGATGACACTTCTGCAACTTATCTTGTTCACGGATGAAAGATATCTTATAGAAGACATAAGATTTTTTTCTATTTGGACACAAGTTTAGATACCAAAAGAAACCTTTTGATGGTGAAGAAAATTATGATCCTACACCAAGACCTTTGCGAGGTGTTGAGATATTGAGGAAATTGAATAGTATGACATTCAAACGATATGGAAAGATGAAAAAAAGAATACTCACTGATGGAGAGAAATGAAAGAGGTCAACTAATAAAAAGGGTCAAAAGGAAAATATTATTGAATCAGTAGATCATGATTGTTGGAATGAAAAATCAATATTTTGGAAATTACCTTATTGGAAAGACCTACACATTTGTCACATCTTAGAAGTCATGGATATTGAGAAAAATGTATGTGAAAGCTTGATTGGTATATTACTTAATATACCTGGAAAACGAAGAATGGAATTAGAGTAAGATTGGATTTAAAGAAACTGTACTTACGACCTAAATTGGCATCAAGGGTGGAAAATGATAAGAATCGAACATACTTGCCACCAGCATCATATACAATGTCAACAAAAGAGAAAGATGTGTTTTGTAAATGTTTGGTGGGTGTGAACGTTCCTGATGGTTACTCATCCAACTTAAGAAATATTTTGTCTATCACCAATAAGAAACTTTATGGATTCAAATTAGATGATTGACATATCTTAATGCAATAGTTATTGCCAATTATTATTAGGTCAATTCTTCCAAAACATGTTTGATTATCAATAATTCATCTTTATTCATTCTTCAATATAATATGCAATAAATCTATATCAATTTGGGAGTTAAACTCTTTACAAAAAGATGTTGTGGAGAATTTGTATCTACTTAAAAAATATTTTTCTCCTTTTTCGATATAATGATTCACTTGTGTATTCATTTAATTAAAGAGGTTCAATTGTTAGTCCTACTTACTTAAGGTGGATGTATCCTTTTGAGGGACACACGCAAGTCCTTAAAGATATGTAAATAATAGAAATCGTCCTGAAGGATGCATGGTGGAATGTTACATTACTGAAGAGGCCATTAAGTTTTGTTCTGAATATTTTAGTGGTTGCACTAAAATTGAGAATCCTACACACAAGTTATTCTTAGAACTTCACATGATCCAAGTAGGTAACCATACACTCGGTGGAAGTAAGAAATTTTTTATTGATTGCAATCAATGGTAAAAAGCACACCGAATCATTTTGGTAAATAATAATGAGGCATAACTGTACATAGAGTAAGTGATGATAGGTTTAACCTTTTCATTTAAAATAAAATTATTATTTATATAACTATTAATGATATCTAATTGATATATCTTGAATAAAATTATATAATGCATTTAAATTTATTGAAGATCGATCCTTGTTATAAAAAAAGAGAGAAAAATAATTGTATGATGAACATAAGCGAGAGCTTATTAATTGGTTTTACAATTATGTAAGTGTCACATATAAGAATTCATTAGCACTTCTCTATAATGTTTTAAAACTTTGTTTAAAACACATTTCATGTTTTTATATGCATAGATTTGAGTTGAACTCAACAAACCCAATCATAAAATTACAGAAACTTTAGAATGGCTTGTACATGGTCCAAAATTTGATGTCAAATCATATTCTAGTTTCACAATTAATGATCGAGGTTTAGGAATTAAGCAAGGGATAAAGTCTGAGTAAATCAGAATAGTGGTGTGAAGATGGTTGCACAAACTAAGCAATCTTCCAATTCAAAAGATGGTAATCTTGTACTTTCTTATAGAACGTATTATGGTATAATTCAAGAAATTTGGGAACTCGATTATAACATCTTTCATGAAACAATATTCTTATGTGATTGAGTCAAAGATGTTATCAATATTGGATATAAAATAGACGATTTTGGATTTATTATTGTAAACTTATCCAAGATAAGTCACATTGATGATCCTTTCACGTTAGCACTTCATGCAAACACAATTATTTTACGTGAGTGATCAAATTGACACAAGATGGTCTGTTGTGTTAATGTCTCCACAAAAAGAGTTCTACCATTGTTATGCTTTATAAGATGATGAAATGATTGATACATTATCTAATATTAGTCATTTCTCAAACAAATTACCTAATGTATGTGATGATGTAGTTGATGACGATAATTCTTCGTCATGGGCTTGAAGTGATTGTGAAGAAATATATACGATCAATAACCTAATTAAACATAATGTATGTTCTATATTATTATAATAACTCTTGTTTATATGTTTGGATTTAAAATTTTCAATTAATTTATATTTCATGATTGTTTGCACATATTGCATGGATCCTACGGTACCAGAGATTGTAGATTCAAATGATCCATTGATGCATTTGAAAAGAAGTGGTTGAGCTAATATAATTGATGCTCCACTTAATTCAGATGATAGAGTAACCGTTCAATTCGATGCAACTGGTATCCATTAAGAGAAAATGACCAATAATTAAAATCTTCTATTGGTAGATTTGTGAAATCAAGTATATCAATAAATATAAATGATTGGACTAAGATTGACGATGCTAAAAGGTATAAGATATGGAAAACCATATACATAAGTCTATTTTGTTTTATAATTAATTACATATATTATATCTTTTTTGTATTATATCTCATCTAAAATATGTTTTTTTATAGAATCTTTTAAAATCCGTGATAATTGTATGAACAAGTGTTACAAGATTGTAAATAAGGTATGAAAGATATATAAATTATTTTTTTATAATAAATTTAATTCTCAAGTAATTAATTAATATTTAATTTTTTAATTTTTTATAGTATTTAAAAACTTTTTTAAATATATTTTTATTTTTTCTTATTATGTGATCGAAAACAGATAATGAGGATAGTAGAAAAGAGAAAACTATGTTAAAAAAATATAGATTTTAAAGTCGATTTACGATTTGAATCGATTTTAAATTTTAAATTTTCTTGTTTTAAGTTGGTTTAACTATCGACTTAAAACAATTTTTAAATTGATTAATAACCGACTTAAAAGTTCGTCCCTTTTTGTTGTTTTTGTTTTGCATGTCAAGCATATCACACATTCACAAAGAATTGGCTCGTAAGTCTACTGTTCTAGCAACTAAGGCTACATAATTCAATCAAAATATACAGAGAATTGTTTAAAAAATAAACCCATTGAAACCCACCATAAATCTAAAATTATGGCAAATTATGTAGCTACTAATTCACATATATAGCAACCGAGTGGTCTCAAAATCAAATCTTTTGATCTTCCTTAGTTCTTTGCTTGTTATGCAAACCGACAGAAAATTCAACATACTCTTATTGACGGGTCTATTTTATTAAGGGAAAAAATGGAAAATTATAACATTTAATGGGTTAAATATAACAATTACAATATATTGTATGTTTGTTGTTTATTACAAATGTATTATAACTACAAAAATTTACAGTTTTTACTTCAACAACAAAACCTAACTGTAAACCTTTGCAGTTATATTATGTATATAATATATGTTTTACGTAAACAAAAACAATAAAACCAGCAAGGACCAAAAGCCCCCTTTTGTGTTATGCCAATGGCCAACCTGGGTGCTTAGAGATATATTCTCTTCCAATCCTCACCATCCATTAGGAAGGCTTAATCACAGCGGTTGGTTGGATCTTTCTTCCGGACTCCATATGTGTTGACTGTTGATTCTTATAGATTTATAGACTTCAACCGTTCTCGACTTCGTGCGCGGGTGTCGATAATCAGAATGAAGGAAGACATCTTTGAAAATAGCACGGCTATTCACTCATTTAGTTTTGAGTAACTCCCTTGAGTTCATGAATAACCCAATAGTTATTTCGACAAATTTAAGGTAAATTAAAAGGTTAATAAATAACATAAAAATAAAAAAGTTATCATAATTATTATTAAAAAATTGATAAAAATATTAATATTAGTCAAATTAATAAATATAAAAAATAACAATAAATTTTTTAAAATAAAATTCTAAGATATAGTGACTTAAAAAATATACAAAATATATAATTGAGATTAAAGAGATAATCATTGACTCAAATTTAAAATTTAAATTGTATTAAATTACAATAATTTATAATTAATCTATATTGAAAAATAAATATTATATTTTAAAATTTTGAGTTTTTTTAGAAAAATTATGCTAATTTTATTAAATATTGCTCATATTATATTAAACATTTTTAAAATATCAATTATATTAATTCATAAAATATTATAATTCATTTCATATTAGAAATCTCTAAAATTCTAATTTGTAAGAAATTATACCGTTTGTGATTTTGAGCTTTTTATGAAAAGTTATTTACATTATGCTAATTATTGTTCAAATTAAAAACAATATTTATTTTTAAAATATCTAAACTGTAATAATTCATAAAATTTAATAAATAATTTCATATACCATTAATTTTTTTTTAAAATATGGTTTTTAATAAATTTTACTATTTTCAATTCAAATTTTCTATAAAAAAAATTATACATATTTTACTAGTAATTATTCATATTCAAAATAATATATATTTTTACTTATTTTTAAAACATAAATTATACTAATTGACAAATTTTTATAAATTATTTCTCATACTATTAGAAAGCTTTAGAAGTCTAGTTTTTAAAAAAATTTACGGTTTATGATTTTGATGTTTCTATAAAAAGTTATGTCAACTTTACTAATAATTGTTTAAATTAAGTAGAACATTTTTGATTCATTTTTAAAATATAAATGGTACTATTTTACAAAATGTAATAACTTATTTCATATGACATTATAGAGTTCTAGAAGTATAGTTTCTAAAAAATTTTATGATTTGTGATTTCGAGTTTTTAATAAAAAGTTTCTCTCAACTTACAAGATTAAAAGTTAAAAATTATAAATTAGTTATTAAACAAGTAATATCTAATTTTCAATTTTTACTTTTTAAAATTAAAACTATAAATTATTTATCAAATAAATTTTTTTAAATATTTTGAAATTAAAATTTAATTATAAAATTCAAAAATTATGAATTATAAATTGAAATGATTATCAAATATGAATTAAATGTTCAAATAATTTAAATGAGTTTAATAAAAAAAATATAAATAAGTTGTCCAACTTAACTCATTTAAAAATTCGATGAGTTGAACTGAACTAATTCAGCTCATTTGATACCTCTATTTTTACATGTCTAAAAGCATGTTTGAAATTATTTATTCTTTTATGGTTGAAAGTGTTTTAAACCTATTAGAATTAGGAGGAGAAATTGTGTATATTAACATGTTCAAGTCGTAATATTTAATGATATTTAACTGACTTGAATATATAAAAAATATAAAATTTGAGTCCCAAATACGTGTATATCGTAATTATGTCAAAAAAATTATATGTTACTATTTGTTATTTTATCAATAAATTTTAAGTTTTTAAAATTTATTTGGAATATATTTGGTAATTTTTGTGTCCATAAGGCACGTATAAATCGTTTATCTTTTTATGGTTGTAACTTCAAAGTGTTTTCAAAAATATTAAAATTTGGGTGAGAAATGTGTACATTAATGGATTCTTGTTTAGTTTTTGTCGTGTCTTTTTGTAAAAATATTTTATTGTCTAAAAGCTATGAACTTTTTTAACACGTAATTAAATATATTAGTCTTATTAAAATTTTACATTTATTATAATATTAAAAATCAAAATCTTTAATAATATAAAATAATTAGTGATTAATTATAAGTTATTAATACTTACCGACAAAATTGTTATTAATTAATGTTATCGTAATATAATTATTGTCTGTGTTGAAGTTGATGTTTTGACAAATTGAGTCATTCATGTATAATTCTTTTTTACAACGTAGTGCACGCAATTTTATATTTCATTCTTTTCCATTTTTTAACAATAAATAAAAATCATTCTCGAATTAAAATAAATCTCTAACTTAAAAAGTGAATGAGTAAAACCGCTTGGACAAAAATCCAACAACATGAAGGGAAAAAATTATAGATATCTCTTTATTTAAATATTAGGGGTTATTTAATCACTTTGTTTAAACATTAAGAATTATTTATAATTTTATTTAAAAAATATGTTTTTAGTTTAAAAAATACCAAATAAGAACATAATTTTTTATTTAATTTTTCGTTAAATATAACCGGATAGTATATATGATATATAAATATTTTTTTATTTTTTGATAGTTATATTGTTTTTTACATAACATAAAAAAATTGTATATTAAAAAATACAATGTATATATATATTTTTTATAACGTAAAAACACATTTTTTAGAAGGGATTAAAAGTGAAATAATGTGAACAATTAAGTCATATAAAAATTGAAAGATTATTATAATAATTGATAAACAAAGAAAATAAATAGTTTAATTATAAATATAATTTATACTTTAAATTTAAATAGAAAAATAAAAAAAAATTTAAAATTTATAATCACAAAATAACACCTCTTATGTCCACTTCATATATTTTTACTATAAAAAAAATTAACACATTATTTTATTTTAAATATCATTCATATTAAATTACGATCATATTGACCTCTTTGATATTAAACATTATCTAATTAGTCTCTTTTAAATATTATCGAATATTATCTTTATTGTTATAAGTTTTAAAAATATTATTTTTATAATATTTTATTTAGTCACCTAACAAATAAATATATTTAATTTTATAAGTATTTATATAGTTGAATATTCAATTGATTTTGATTTATTTATAAGGGGAACTCCTATCACTTTAAAGAATCTAACCTCCGAAGTGAATCCACACTCTGTCCCTTAAATTGATCTGTAAATAGTCGCTATCATAGTTTATATTATAAACGAAAAATCTATTTGTTATAATTTTGTAAATAAATTATAAATAGTATATTATAATGTTATTAATAAATATAATAAAATTTGTATATATATGATTTATATATATACATGATTGCAATATTACTAATCAAAACAACATTGAATTGTGTCGGTTGCTTACAGCCGATAATGTGTCCATTTGATCGTTTACTCTGGTAGTCTGGTTGGAGCTACGAAAATCGAACGGCCAGTAAGATCCGATGCACAGAGTATTAACCTAAATCTTACCAAAGGTCAACCCAAGTTTATATTACTATAATGTGGTGGCCCGCACAATAATATATACTTGCTTCCTCTTTCCCGTTACGGCTACAAATCGAAGAAGGCTCGTTGGGTTCCAAATCTGAGTCAAATTCAGAGATAAAAAGAGAAATTACAGACCACCGAGATTTCAACTTCAGATAACATAAATCAGATTATCCACATAAAAGAAATCACAAGTCATCTTTCCTATATCTCTGGCTCTGTTTTTCTTTCGATATCTCTATCTACATTTAATTTAAGAGATGAAGGATGACGATGGCCTTCCAGCAGTGACATCGAATCCGAAGAAAGAGAGCTCAGATTCGAGTTTAATTTTCGGTAAAGGTAGATACAAATTCTGGGCATTGGCTGCTATATTGTTGTTAGCATTTTGGTCCATGTTCACTGGCACCGTCACTCTCAGGTGGTCCGCTGGAAACCTCAATCGTCTCTCCGCCGATATCGATACACCAATCATCGAAGATCTTGATGTCCTTGTTAGTCCTATATCTCTCTTTTTTCTTTATTTTTTTAATGAGATTTCTGCTAATTTGCGTATTATGTGTGGTTTTTAGAGTTGGATTTTGTTGGGAATTGAATATTTGAATGCATTTTTGTGTGTTTTCTGATTAGATTTCTGGTTTTGGGAAAATTTGTGGGGCTTAGGAAATGGAAGAGAGGGAGAAATTGGTGAAACACATGTGGGATGTATACACGAATAGCCGTCGGATCAGATTACCTCGGTTCTGGCAACAAGCGTTCGAAGCTGCTTATGAGGAATTGATCAGTGATGACCCTGGTGTCAGGGATGCCGCCATTTTTGAGATCGCTAAAATGTCAGTGCGATCCTTTGGTATTGATCCACCTCCTATCCAATCAACGGTGAGTTCCATTCTCCTAGGCTTTTTATTGATATTGTTCTTGATTGATTGCAGAAACTGCTTTTGATTATGCTTATTTATTGAGCTAAAACCTTAAATAATTTGCCCATCATTATATTATTAAATGATTTTGGCTTCATTTTCATCTATTTTCTCTGGTTGTTCGTTATTGTTAGTTTTGTCGTTGAATTAGCACATATATGAGAGTTTTGTATTTTTGGCAGTTACTGCTTCGCATTTATTACATCTAAATTAACTTTATAATTCAGGTTTATGCATTAATTTCCATTAGTTAGTATTTAGACGGGTTCTACTACGATTTTATTTATAGTCTTGTGGATTTTTGGTTAGCTAGATTGCTTGGATTGGGTGGGTTTATTTTTCCACTCGCTACTTCTTTCATTAAACTTCACTTTTCTTCTATACGAAGGATCCCTCTTTTTATTTATTTTGGGACCCTATAAAAGTGCTTCTGGACCAAACAGGATTTTTTTTTTGTCTAAAGCTCTTTTAGGGCTCAGAAAACTCATTTTTCTGAAACTACTTATGTCAGAAAGCACTTCTAACATAAGCACAAACAAACAAACACATAGTTTTATTATATTCTAGGTCTTCTTACTTATAGTCTCTGAGTTGAGCTAATGATAACTTAAAGGGAGGATGATGTAGAAGTCATATACTTATTCTAAAAATAACACTTAAGTCATATATTTATTTTTCGTTACAGTTTAGTCTTATTGTTATGAAAAAATTACTGCATAAGGACAAATTATTATTTTTATGCAAGGTTTGAAATGACAATGTTGGTGAAAATATTGAGATATAATTTTTATGAAAATGTCGAAAATATTGTTGTTATTAACGAAAATTTTGAAAAAAATCACAAAAACTATGGAAATTCTATAAAAAATATGAAATTTTTTTTATAAAACTTTATAAAAGATCAAACAATCAATTACTTATATTTTAAACTAATTTTTATTTAATACATATATTTTTAAATACTTAAAATATTTATATTAATCAATAAGTTAATTAATTGATTAAAATATTGTATAATAAAATATATATATATTTTGTTAAATATTATAGAATGAGTAGTTAAAAGGTTTGAAATAATTAAGTAGGCTTTTTAATTATATAACTATTATAAATAGATAAATCTCGACAGTATGAAAATAAATTTTATTGATTATTTGTTTTTAAAAGAACTCATATATATAGCAAACATGTTACAAATAAGAAAAAAGAAAATATATTATCTTCTGTAAAAGTGCTAAAAAAATTGAATAAAAATGATTGTTCATAATGAAAAAGAAAAAAAGAGAAAAATAAATCAAGGATTAATATTTTCGATATTGTTTTCTACATTTTAGCGACAATATCCACAATATTCAGGACATTTTAGCCAAAAAAAAAAAGACATTTAAGTAACAACAATATTTAAACGACATTCTTGACAATCTCGTGACAATTTATCCAAAAGATACGGATATCACGTTTTAATGTTGGAATGTATAAATAAGAGAGATTGTCGCAACACTATCAATGATATCGTTGACATTTTCATCCTGGTTTTTATGTTTTTTATTTTATTTTATTTTTTTATTATTTTAATTAGATTTTATTCAAGTTAAAACATTCTTTTATCTAATGTAACAAAAACAAAATAAAAAAATAAAATGAAAGACATTTACTTTGTCCTTTTATAGTTACTTTTTAATACTTTTTAATAACAATAGAATTCAACTATTACGAAAAATAAGTATAATAAGTATAGGACCTAAGTGTCATCTTTGTAATAAGTATAGAATCTTGATGATATTTATCTTTAACTTAAAATACGAATGGATTTTTTTTTTTTTGTTTGAAATGAGAAGAAGCTGCATTGATACAATGCCAAACCTGTACAAAACTACCAAAATAAGAGGGTACAGACGCAAAATACAAAAACTGAACACACACCAACATGACACCATAGTCAGGTTCCAATTTCAACTACCAGAAGCAGCCTTTCTGGTAAGGAACCATTAGTAACATTATCGTATACCAAGACCAGCAACCAAAGCCATGCACGAATCATACCAAAATTAAAAACAAAACAGAGGAATCGGTTAAAAAGGGGGGTGGCACAAAACAAGCATAAAGGCTAAACACAGGTAAAACCATAAAACCAACAGAAAAAATCCATAGAACGACAACATATAGACTTTGAAGAACATAAGCACCAATCAAGATATAGATCAAGTAGCAATGCTGGCACTAGATTCCTCCATTTCAGTAGCATGTCTATCAGTAGAGATAGCAACATCAACAATTTGCAGTGGATGATCATGAAGGTTACTGAGGAAACTGACATTTTCCAGACCCTTCTTTGGATGCTTTCCAGTCTTAGCCGTTTGAGCAGCAACACCACTTCCAATAGCTCTCCTCTACCAGCACTAGAAACCTAATCTTCCTTGGCTCTTTTAACAGCTTTAGCCCCTTGTTTCTTCTTCCCTTAAGTATGACCAGGGTCAAAGGAAAAATCACCAGAAGTGCTACCAATCTTCCTTAAGCCACCATCCCTTACTTGGCCGGGCACTCACATGTTCATATCCGACCTCAACATTTACCAAATTTGGAATTCTTGCCCTCAAAACATATGCAAACCTCTCTAGCAATTTCACAGTATTGTGTTTGGTGAGCGATCAGATCACAACAATAACAGAAGCCAAATAAACATTCATATATGAACTCCACCTAGACATTAGTACCTTTGAAATGATCAGGCACCAGGTACTAATGCTTGACAGAGCATAAAGTATATTTGAACTCTAGTAACCTCATAGTACCACTTAATAAAGAAAGTTCATCAATATCGAGAATAGATCTTATAGTCTCCACAATCTTATGCACAATAGACTCAATTCTCCAATCCATAGGAAGGTCGTGGATCTGAATCCAAATTGGATCAGTATCAAAAGCCAAATTGGAAGGAGACACATATAGACAGGGTTGCTGAATTGCAATCAAGCTATTATCAAACTTCCATGGAGCTTTCTTCAGGACCAGCTCCAGTTCATCACGATCCTCAAAATAGAAAATGAAAGTTAAGGGATTCACCACCTTGAGGTCCAATTCATCATATTTTGTCCAACTCTTATGACGAATGCATAAGAAATACTTCAACTTGACAGGTTTTTGTGACACAATTCACAGCAAATGTGAGGTCCAAATTGTCTTTATGTGTTTGATTAGGTCACCAAGGTCCAAGGTTGGATTGTGATTTTCAACACTATCCGTAAAGTTTTCCATAATTGAAGAAAACTTTAACTCATAAAAGTTGTGAAAAGAAATGAGGAATAGAAAATGGCAGAAATCAGTTTGAGGTGATGAACAATTGGAGTAGAATCCCAAGAGAAAAAGGCAGACTTGAAGGCAAAGAAAATGAGCTACGAGAAGAAGAAAAGGAAATAAGACCAACACCTTTTTGAAACTTGAGAAGAGAATCCAAAGAGCAGAGACTCTCGGTGAATCCGTACAATGTGATTGAAGCCATTTTGTTTAATAAGAGTCAATTTTAAGCTGCAAATACTTTGGTAGGCAGCTTAGTTCATCTGAGAACAACCGTGTTTTTAGCTTCTGCCTTCTGATTTCCTAATGTGCCGTAACATCACTCAGTACTGGATATAACTACCTAGTGATCCTTGTTCTTGGTTTATAATGATTCTTAGTGGTAGTCATTTGACTTTTTATCAGGAGATCGAGAACGGAATACCTGTGAATATTTATTTAGAGAAATGCTAAACACATACAAATTTGTACACTTTTGCACCCAAAACAATTGTATTGCGAGATATGTTAGAATTAATTTGGAAAATGGAAAAATTCAATTTTCTAAAAAATTCAGCCACGTGACACCACATAAGGTTGGGGTTAGTGCAAAAGTGTGCAAATTTTTGTTCCCTGGTATTCCTCTATTCATATGATAAATTTGGTTGAGTAGCATGGTTTCTGTCTCAATAATAACTAATAATCCTTTCTGAACACACGCCTTTGTACTGGAAGTCTTTTTTAAAGTTCAATATCAGCCACTCTCTATTCAATTTCTTTCGAGAACGGAATACCTGTGAATATTTATTTAGAGAAATGTTAAAAACATACAAATTTGTACACTTTTGCACCCAAAACAATTGTATTGTGAGATATGTTAGAATTAATTTGGAAAATGGAAAAATTCAATTTTCTAAAAAATTCAGCCACATGACACCACATAAGGTTGGGGTTAGCGCAAAAGTGTGCAAATTTTTGTTCCCTGGTATTCCTCTATTCATATGATAAATTTGGTTTTGTAGCATGGTTTCTGTCTCGGCAATAACTAATAATCCTTTCTGAACACATGCCTTTGTACTGGAAGTCTTTTTTAAAGTTCAATATCAGCCACTCTCTACTCAATTTCTTACCAGTCTACACGATGGTCTCGATCAAGGTCCAACTCCAAGTTTAATAAACTTAATATAAAATATACTAATTGCAAGTTTTGAAGTAAAATACAACAAATCATTTTTTACAATTTATATAGTCAAGCAATAAACTTTTCTCAATGGTCTCATTCTCAAATTAAGATCAACCATCAAAAGACATGCATATATCTCACAAGCGGCACTGATGCTTTTTATGTGTAACCCCTCAGTTAGCGAGTTTCATATGTCACCAACCATTTATGCTATTGGCATGAGGGTTGTGTGTTGGATAAACAATACATGCCTATTTTGAGATGATACTAAATGGGCCAATTCGTAAGGATTGAAAGGCTATTATCGGACTTGTCAGTTAACATTATTCCTTAGTAGAAGAAAGAAGAGACTGTTTTTACTTGTATCTGAAGATTGATTTCTTCTGATTGTGAAAAAAATAGATTGAAGCTTGCATTTGAGTGTCATTTTATCTGATTTTAATTCACCTTGTAACATATTTTGTTCTGTTTCCTTTTTTATGATATATACTGTCAAAGTTTTTTAACTTGAAATTGTAGTGCGGGTACATTTGCATTTTTTATTGCTCTACTTTCTCTTTGTTCTGTTTCATCATGGATCTTTGCTTCCGGTATACTAATTTAGTATTTAGGTTATCTTTCTGCTCTTTGATTTCTACGTCTAGATTTCAGTGAGTCTTGTAGTAGGTGGTAATTGGTGAGGATATAAAATTCTTTAAGCATGGATTTTCTATGAAACCTGAACAATTTCATAATAATGAACAATTTGATTGGACACTTAAACGATGTTCTTTAGTTTTTTTTTTTATGATTGATACAAAGGCTTGCCTGATACCGTGTTGGCATGATATTTTGTAATTCTAACACTAAATTCTTGCATTGTGTTTTTTCCTACCCGTATTATCAGAGTGCGCGTGAACTTACCAAGACTTTGAAGCAAGCAATGAAAAATGGGCAAGTGCTGACCTCAAGTAAGCGAGTCCGGTGATATTAAGAACGATGTTGAAAACAGGCTTCAAATCCACATTATTTTGCACTTGCAGCAGCTCATGTCATGCTACCCGATGTTTGTGAGGGGTAGTGATAATCAAAAATCATGCTCGGTTCTTGCTGTTCTGACATCAGGCAAAACTGTGCATTAAGGCTATGCTATCATTCTTCCAATTTTTGGATGTCATAATTTTGCCATATTGATGATAAACTTAAAACAACCTTATGATCATACAAGTTCAAGGGAAAGAAGTTTGATCTGATTTCACATTTATAAATTCTAGTGAAAGAAAATTTTCAAACTTCCTCTTCTAAAACTAAAAGTTCCTGCTAGTTATTAAACCTGTCATAACTTGCCTGTAATCTGCATTATGCTTGAACCTAGTATCATAGCCCCGTCCTCAAATTTTGGGAATTAGAAAACTGCCGTTTTGACAATAATTCATTTTTTTTCTTTTATATGTTCGCTTTTTGTTCACTTATATGTTCATTTTACAATTGTTTTATGCATTTTTGTCCTATGTATGTGTTGTATTTACTATGTCTATTAAAAAATGTTTTAACACCCTCAAGAGGAAAGATATATAAAGTTATAATCATTACAATTTTTGACCTTAGGTGTTCAAAGACATGGTAATAGATACAAGAATTATATTGTGTTTTAAATGTGTACTTATTAGTTGGGATAATATAAATTCACTATTTTTATAAAAAGAATAATAGAAATTTATTTTTATAAAATATATCAATTACACATTTGGCACGTGTCTTGTGTCATTGATGCATTTGATCCAGGTGATTGACATATATTTTTTTAAATTGACATATATTTTTTTAAAAAGTAATCATGTTATCATTTTTATAGAGATAATAAATTTTATTTTCTCATATCTATAACATGTTTTTAAAGTTGACATTTTATTAATGGTACTGGACAAAGAAAACATGAGCAAATTTAGGAACACCCTCGAGTTGGTAAAGCATGAAAGGAAATAACCCTTCAAGCAACTTCTGCATTTTGGATGAAATCTCTCCTCAAATACTTACCCTTCGTATGCAACCCCTTAAATCTTCTACTTTAAAATCCAGGGACGATTACAAAACACCCACATTTAACACAAGAAGACAAAGAAATCACCATAGATTTAGAAGAAAATCTATGAGATTTTCATTTTTATTTCACTTTGAAAATAGAAAATACCAACAACAAAAAACGACATATTAAAAGACTAAACTACACCTTCTGGAGAGAAAGAGCTCTTGGAGGTGAAGTCCCTCTATGGGATGCTAAAAAGGGAGAAAAGGCTTAAGGCAGAGAAAACTAGGAGATAGAGATGGAGAAAAAAAAATTCTAAGATCAAGTTGAGGGTATGAAATAAGTACAAACAATATATTAAATCTAACCATTTGAGAAAATAAATAATTATTATTCTCGTATAAAGAAGAAAATATATTTTTTATTTCTAAAAGAGAAGGACGTTTCCAAAGAATTCTAATTCCTAATCTTAAAAAATGTAAATGAACTCCTAACAAATGCACCGATAGAGTTTTACGCATTAGGCATTAATGCACTTATAGAATACATTTAAGTTCTGAAATTGTTATTTTCATTACTACAAATATTTAATCCTAAGAAACTAAATCTGTTAGCCTATCATTTTATTTTTTTATAGCTCTAATGACTAGCAAAATAAATAAAGCAAAATGAGAATAGTAAAAAGAAAAAGGAAAGGCAATATATGATGGATGAAACATATTTTTTCTATTTACCTAAATTTCTTACAATTTTTTATTTATTTAATTATATTAGACTTTTAATTTCAATAACATATTCTTAACCTACAATGTCCTCAAGCACTGAATATATAAAATTTATAATGGAACTACTTTTAAAACCAACATAATCCATCTCAATTTTCATAGCATTATTACACCAAAACATTATAGAACTGTTGAAAAATATTAAAAGAGTATATAATTTTTTTTTTATAAATTATGAGGTATTATTACATATTATTTGATGTTATTTTTTAAATAAATTTTAAAATAAGATTACTTATACTTTTTTTATATATAAATTATGAGGTTTTATAAGTCAATCTATAAATTTAATAACTAAACTTTTATTATTATTATTATTATATAATTATAGGACTGCATTTATTGATTTTCTCATTTCATTATAAATATGTAAGGTGTTTTAAATTCTTAACATATGATACAATGGACACTTTAAACAAATGGAAGGAATGAAGTTTACTTTAAGTTATTATCTTTTACAAATATATTACTTTAATTATTTTCTTTTTGAGTAGTTAACATCAAGTCACTGTGTTTTTAAAATTTAAAAAAAAAATTATTTTAATTTATAGTATTACATTTAAATTAGAGAAAATTAAACACATGAAAAGTAGCATTGTTGAAAATTAATTAATTTTTTTTATTTTTTGTTAGTTTTTTTTAAATTAATTAATAAATAATCTTTTTTTGAAAAAAACCTCATCATATATTAATATTCAAGCTATCTATCTTCCATAATAGTAAACTTAGCCCAAATACACAAGGAATGGGCAAGACCAAATACACAAGGAATGGGCAAGAGCATTGTAACTATGACTGCAAAAACAATTTCTTATTATTTAACAAATTCAAATAAAAATTAATATAACAATCAAATCTATCTAAGATTTATCCATAGTTGACGAACCAACTAATTTGTTAATTGCTACAAGGAATCATTCTAGAGAATAATATTTTGGAAACCTAACTCAGGCAAGTTTCATACTTTCTTTTAGTGCAAAAAGCTCAACAACTAGAGATGAAGCAAAATAAAACTTAACTGCACGTGCATGAACCACACTATCAACATTATTACGAACCATCGCCCTAATACGTGTTTTTCTTGAGTCCCTAGCTAGTATCACAATTATTCTTAGGTGGAGTGGGCTTGGGACAATTTTAAAAATAATATTTATAACTTGTATAATTAAACATAATTTATCACTTCTCAACTTTAATTTTATTATAATTTTATTTAATTTTTATTGATTTTAGACTTCATTATTATTATTTAAATTTTGTTGTAGATTTGAAGAAAATACAAATCCAAAATTTTAAAAGCATAACGTTTATGGACTCTCAAATTTAAATTTAGATAAGAAAAAAAAATCTCACGCCGTTATATATATATAAAAGAGAACGGAAACAAAACATAAAAAAAAGCTGGAGAAAAGAAATGCAGGAGAGAGGAAACAACGAAGTAGCGTAACAGGGAAACGTGAAAGCAAATTCTTTTTGCGATTCAATTTTCTTTCAATTTTTCTCAGAAAATTATGGCGAATTCGTTTATGTGAAATTTAATTTTTACCATGAACTAATTTTTCTTTATTCTAGGAAAAAAATGTAATTTAATTCTGAACGATGATTGATTTTCTATGTTAATTTGAATTATTTTTATTCATGTTTGTCTGATTTATTCTGAGTTTATTGCTTCTAATTAACTGACCATTAATTAGATGATTTTAGTCTTATGATTTATTATCGAAAGAGGGAATTGTAGAATAGATTTGAAATATTCCAGCATAAGTAAATATAGAGATCGAAAGACTTATATAAACTCATGTAGTTTTAAAAATCATTAGTCCTAATGCTTTTTTGCTTTATTATATTACATACTCTTATGTAAATTAATGAACAAGAATATTTTCAATTGATTGTTGAAAGAGATTTTTGGATGTTTTTTGAAGATTGTTAACAAATAGAGAGAATTAAATTAAATTAGTTAGATAAGTAAAGCATAATGAAGGATTAGATTAAATCAAATTTCTAAAAGTTTTCTTCCATTTATTTGATCTTTGAACAACACCTTTATTTTCTTTTGCATATTTTATTTAATTTGATTTTACTTTAAATTTCAATTACAACAACCTTAGTGATTTTTCTAGATAAAATTGAGATTAATATATTTTTTGTATTTGTCAAAAGTTAGTTACCAATCCCTGAGAATGATACTCCTATTATCACTTTATTATAAAACTATGATACTGTGCACTTGTAGTTTTGCACCGATCAAATTTTTGGCGTCGTTACCGGAGATTGATTTTTCTTCTTCTTATTTTTGCCAATATCGATACAAAGTAATCTTGGTTTTAATTTAGAATTATATTTTCTTTCATTTTCATTTTTATATTTTTATTTTTTTGGGGTGTGTTTTTGATGTTAGATGTGATGTGCTAGAAATCTAAACATTATTCCTTTTGATCCGAAGATTGAAAGAACCTTTAGATCACGAAGAAAAAAGAAAGCACTAGCCATGACTGAAAGAGAACAGAATGAATAGCCACGCACCTTGAAGGATTATGTAAGGCCAATTGTGAATGAGAAATATTCTGGCCAAATCATTAATGCCAATAATTTTGAGCTCAAACTGACATTGATCAGCATGGTGTAACAAGCCCAATTTAGCGAATCGCTATTTGATGATCCCAATATTCATTTGGCGATATTCTTGGAGATTTATGACACTATAAAAATGGATGGTGTTACTGAACACATCATTAGACTGAGATTGTTTCCTTTTTCATTAATGTATAAGGCCAGAGGTTGATTGATTGCCACACACGAAGTGTGTACAATGAATACGCAAGTATACGTATCACAACAAGTAATATAATGATAAAAAAAGATCGTTCTCACGAAAATTATTTTATTAGAAACTAATTTTTAAAACTAAAAAAAATAAAAATCAATTTTTTTGTGTTTTAACATTTCAAGGAAGAAAAAACTAAAATAACTAAAAGTAAATAACAATAATTAATTAAATCAGATTTGGTAACTAAAAAAATATATGATAAAATATCTAGGAATACTTAATCTCCCAATTATCTAAACATGCAAATCGCTAAAATCCCCCCAATATAATTATCAATTAATTACATGATCAATTTAATCTAACCTAGCATGTATTCATCTCTCAAGTAAACTACACACCATATGGTAATTAATTTAATCACACTCTTATGCCAATTAAATTGCATACTACTCATTAAGTTCATCAATTATAGATCATATACATAAGAATAATACATCTCTGCCTAGAAACTATGCATGTTATTTAATCAAGACAAACAATTAAATAATTCTCTCAAATCCATTTAATTGTCTCTATAGATAAATTGTTAGCCAAACAATTAATAGCATAAAATTTAAATTAAATAATATAATTAAATTATAATTATAATTGGGTAAAATATTAAATCATCACATGGTGAAAATTGGGTTCATAAGATCCTTACATTAATAAATTAACTACACTCATAAAACTCATATTTTTCATAAAGAAAGATACAAAAATTTCTAAAGAAAAGAGTAGAAGAAGAAATACAATCAATCTTTTGAACTGTAGTGTTAATCTTTTCTTGAATCTCCACCAAAATTGTGTCATCTTTTGAATTTTTCTCTCTTTTTAGCTCCAAAAATTGAACAAAATTATGCTAATGATGGCCCCTTAGGGTTTATGGAATGATTAGAGGATTAAATATAGCTTAGGTGTGATATGGACCGTCAGATTAGCTTTAGATCAAGGGATGCAATCAAAACAAGCAAACATGACAATGCCAACCAATCATAGCACGACACATGGCATTAGAAATTCACTATGTGAATCAGAGGGCGACGCATGTCAGGTGAGACCAATTAGAGTCAGCGACACATGGTGTAATGTGATTTGTAGAAACGAATGGCATGGTGCACGGGTGGAACAAGGGGGGCAATGGAATGGCGACATGTGGTAGTGCGAGTTGATTGATCTCTATACTCGGATTAAACACCGTGTTGACATGCGGCGCACGGTTCATCCTCCTCACATGCGGTGTAACTTGATTTGTTGTCTCTACATGCATGGTGTTTGCATGGCTTACCCAGTCAGCTTCTCTTATTGCATGGCAGGCCACGTGGGAGCTCTTGATTGGCCCTAAGCTCATAAAAAATCTAGAAAAATTTCAGAAAAATCTTTAAAAAATTTAAAAATTATATTTTCACCTATTTTCACTAAAAAGTTTATATTTTAATATTTTTTATCATAAAAATATTATTTATTAAATAAAATAATTAAATATTAAGTAAACAATTACGCTAATGACTCTATTTTCATAGAGTCATCACACCCCCAAACTGAACTATTTGCTTGTCCTCAAGTAAAGCCTAGTATAACTAAATAAAATAACATGGGTAGTATATTCATAAATATATTTCTATTAGTACATATATATTTCACCAAAACTATTCCTCTCAAAAGTCATACAATCTTATGATAAGGAGATTCAGATATTCATCAATCAACGTTCCATCAATACAAGGATATGTATGATTTTTGACAAATTAATTCATGTGTTTGTGTTGCAAATGATATCATCTAATGCACTTATGAAATCAACCTATATGAGCATGCTAATCAATTCAATTTTAGAACAAGTCTTATAAGTCTATTTTTCACATCCCTCTCCATTAATATAAATATGCACTTAGCTCAAGATCAATAAGAACTTTACATGGTTGTAATGTAATGCTTAGGTGGAGGGTCTATAAATGAATACATTTAAGCTCTTTCCACACCTTAGCTTTCTTTTTTTTATCATGAATTTTTTAACTACAATTGAGCTTTTACTTGATATTTCAGTGCACCCTCTTTTGTCATTTTTTTTACTTCACAACACCTCCAAACTTATTTTCAATTCTATTTTCTTTTTCTTTAGAGAGATAATTGTGTTGTAAGTTTTGTTTCTTCTTTTTTATAAGGTGCATTACATTACACCTTATTCTATAGCATAACACATGATTGCATTTATTTTTATTTTTATACAAGCTAAAGGTGCAAGGGTAAAGGTAATACTTATTAGTTAGGTATTAAATGTGGCTTAAAGATATGAAAGTTTCTTTGTTAGGCTCAAATGGGTGACTACGGATATAATAATGGTTAGCTTGAAAGGCTCAATCGATCCAAATAAAGCTTAAATAATTTCTCTTGCTAAATACTATTTAGGATTTCGCCTCAAGGGATGATCAAATAGATTCTAAAACTTGGTAGATCTCATCGACTCGCATAATTCACTACAAATTTTCTAAAAAGAACATCAAAATCAATCATGAACATGTGCATAAAAATTTGAATCAATCAAATCAAAACTAGCAAGCATATCACATGATTAATGTAAATATCTTAACAAATATGTTACATTTCTTATCCTAGTCATGACAACCAATTTTTATCATTGAGTTCATATGTTTCATATCAAGCATGCATGCATTTAGTTTTCATATATTTATTAATTTCTACCCAAATCATGATTAAAAACATCCTAATTTTTTTAAAAAAAATTTCCTAAAAATTTAAAATGCATACTAAATACTAATGTAGAGAATGAAGTTCCATCTCTCAAACTTAAATTACATATTGTCTCCAATGTGCACATATAAATATGAAAAGGTAAAAGAAAAGAAAACTCCTTTAATCATGACACACCACATCTATCAGTAAAATGCTCATTCTTGTTGTACTATTGCTCTCCACATTTATTCACTTACAAAACAAAAACAATGAAAATATAAGTAAAATAATGTTGGGTTTCCTCCCAACCAGCATCACATTTAATGTCCTTGACTAGACGATCATATCAAGTCCTAAGGCACATCCCTTTATATCTATTTACTTTTGAGTTTTCCTACAAACAATTTGAGTCTTGATTTGTTCAATAATACCTTATGTTTGGCTTGCAAACACGGTGCTCCATTCTCTTCTCATGCCATATTTTTGTTTTCTTTGTGAACTTTTTGGCAATCTTATAATCATTCCACCGTAACCCATCCAATTTATGTATTTCTAATAGCTTTTTCACCACTTTATTAAACTCTTTCACTTTCATTCTTGACTGGGGATAAGAGGGTGAAAGTGTGGGGTCCAAACTTGGTGGCTCTTCAATTGATGTTTTGAGTTTTGATCCTATCTCAAAATTCTCCATAATTGGTAGAGCTATCACGTGGCCTGGCACGTCCTCCGAAAATTTCACACAACCTATAATGTCAACCTTTGATGCCATACTTTCAAAGTTAAAACAAGTTGAGATGTTTTCTGGTGAGTTTATGTCCTTATTCAGAGCATCACATGTAATAGTCTTAAGTGTGGGTGACTCAACGGATTCTTTTAAGTTGTCCCTATATTCAGTAACATTTATCCTTAATCATTCATTCGCACTATCAATGTCAGAGGGTTCAAATGCTTTAAAAACTTTAAACATTACTTGTTCATCTTTCACTCTCATTGTAACTTCACTTTTTTGTACATCAATGAGTTCTCTTCCGGTTGCTAAGAATGGATGACCAAGTATGATAAGTATGTCACAGTCCTCTTCCATATCTAGCACAATGAAGTATGTTAGAAAGATGATTTTGTCTACTTTTACTAGTAAATATTCTACCACACCCTAAGGTCTCTTAATTGATCTATCTGCCATTTGTAATGTTATTGAAATGGGTTTGGCTTTATCAACTCTCAATCTCTTGAAGACCGATAATGACATGAGGTTAATGCTTGAACCCAAGTCACATAGTGTCTTGTCAAAATAGATGTTCCCAATGGTGTAAGGGATATTAAAACTACCTGGATCTTTTAGTTTTTGTGGTAGTTTTCTATTAGGAATGACACTATAATCTTCATTCAAGGTTATTATTTCATGATCTCCAAGTCTCTTTTTCTTTGATACTATATCCTTTATAAATTTGGCATAAGACTACATTTTTCAAGTGCCTTTACAAATGGTATGTTTATATGTAGCTTCTTGAAAACTTCCAAATTTTTTGAAAACTGTGTATCTAACTTTTTCTTTTGCAGTCTTTGAGGGAAAGGAATAGTGGGTTTGTAGAGGTTACTCTTTTTGGTTGAATTATTTCTTTTTCAATGATCTCTTTATTCACTAGTTCCTCCTCATCCTTATTAATTTCCTGTTTCTCCTCATCCTTTTCTATCTTATATTCATGTTCTAAAGTTTTACCAATCCTTAAGGCTATGGCGTTACACTGGTCCTTACCTTCTCTTCGTGGGTTTACAATTGTGTCACTTGGAAGGTTACCTTGAAGCCTTTGAATTATAGCCTGAGTAAGTTATCACGTTTGGTTCTCCAAATTTTGAATTGAAGCCTCTTGAGTGGACACTTTTGTGTTTACTGATTAGATGAAGTCTTTCATCATCCCTACTAAAGCATTTGTATTGTCCTCATTAGGTGGCTTCTTCTCTTGGGCTTGTGATTGCTGTGATTGTTGAAAACTAGGTGGTGGAAATGATTGATGGTTGAATTGATTACCACTTTGACTGTTGTTATTACTCCAAGAGAAACTTGGATGTTGTCTCCATCTTGGATTATATGTATATGAGTATGGATTATTATTTTGATTCACATTCCCCATATAGCATATGGATTCAAGATTAGTTGGATAATTATCAAATAAATGAGCTCCTCCACAAACTACACATGACACTCTTGAATCTTAGACCTGGTTTATACTCACTGTCGAGTTTTGAGCCTTCAAAAGATTAACCAAAGATGAGACTTGAGCTGTAAGTGTTGTGATATCATTTACCTCATGCACTACGGCTACTCTTCTTGTGGCTATCATTCTGTCCATTGACCATTAATAATTATTGCTAGCCATTTTCTCAAGTAAATCATAAGCTTGATTGTAAGATTTGGCTAGCAAAGCTCCATTAGCATATGGATCAATAATAGTTTTTGTTTGAGCATTGAAACCATTGTAAAAAGTCTACATTTGAATCCAAGAAGGAATATCATGATGAGGACACTTCCTTAGCAATTCCTTGAATATTTCTCGTGCTTCATATAAAGATTGTCCTTCGTATTGTTGGTAGGAAGTAATGTCATTCCTAAGCTTGATATTCTTTGCTGGTAAGAAGTTTTTCATCAAGAATTTCTCTGTCAAACCATTCCAAGTTGTAATGGAAACAGGTGGTAAAGAGTTTAGCTAAGCTCGAGCATGGTCTTATAAAGAGTAAGGGAACAATCTAAGATGAAATGTCTCATCGATTACACCATTGAACTTAAATGAATCTACAACTTCAATAAATAATCTGAGATGAAGATGAGGATCCTCTATTGGTAATCCGCTGAATTGTCCAACTGTTTGTAGTATTTGAAACATCACTGACTTTAACTCAAATTGATTAGCTTGAATGTTTGACCTTGTAATAATTGGATTCAAGCCTTCCAACGTAGGTATTGCATATTCATTCATAACTCTCTTTCTATCATCCATCAAAAGTATTTGATTGTCTAAGTTTAGTTTATTATTGCTTATTTCTAATGGATTAGCCTTTTTTTTCTCTTGGGTGACTTGTTGTTTTCTAATTAATCTCAAAGTACACTCAATTTTAAGATCTAAAGGTAAGATTTTCCCCTTACGAACTCTGCTCATGCAATAGACTCAACTATGTTTCTACTATACTAAAGAAGATGTCTAAATAAAGACTAAATAAAAAATAAACAACAAAATAAATAAATTAAAGTTATAAATAAATTAACTAAAATAAATAAATAAGTCACTAAAAGAAAATAAGTAAATTAAAATAAAAAAATAAAGAAAAATGATAATAAAATTTATTAATTTTTAATATTTATAATCCCCAACATCGGCGTCAAAAACTTGATCGTAATAAACAAAATGTGTGCAATGAATATGCAAGTATACATATCACAACAAATAATAAAATGATAAGAAAAGATCGTTCTCACGAATATTATTTTATTAGAAACTAATTTTAAAACTAAAAAAAAGTAAAAATCAATTTTTTGTGTTTTATATTTTAAGGAAGAAAAAATTAAAATAACTAAAAGTAAATATCAATAATTAATTAAATTAGATTTGGTAACTAAAAAGATATATGAGAAAATATATAGGAATACTTAATCTCTCAATTTTCTAAACATATGAATCGTGAAAATCCTCTCAATATAATTATTAATTACTTACATGATCAATTTAATCTAACCTAGCATGTATTCCTCTAACAAGTAAACTATACATCATATAATAATTAATTTACTCACAATCTCATGCCAATTAAATTGTATAAAGCTCATTAAGTTCATCAATTATAAATCACATATATAAGAATCATACATCTTTGCCTAGAAACTATGCATGTTATTTAATCAAGACAAACAATTAAATAATTCTCTCAAATCTATTTAATTGTCTCTATAGATAAATTTTTGGCCAAATAATTAATAGCATAAAATTTAGATTAAATAATATAATTAAGTTAAAATTATAATTGAGATAAAATATTAAATCATCATATGGTGAAAATTGGGTTCATAAGATTCCTAGATTAATAAATTAACTACACATAATTGTGTTCATAAAGCTCATATGTTTCATAAAGAAAAACATAAAAATTTCTAAAGAAAATAGTAGAAAAGAAATACAATCAATCTCTTGAACTATAGTGTTAATCTCCTCTTGAATCTCCACCAAAATTGTGTCATCTCTTGAATTATTCTATATTTTTCTCTCTTTTTAACTCCAAAAATTTACCAAAATTATGCTAATGATGGCCACTTAGGGTTTATGGAGTGATTAGGGGCTTAAATATAACTTATATGTGATCTAGACCGTCGGATCAGCTTCAGATCAAGGGCTACGATCAAAACAAGCAAATCTAACAGTGCTAGCCAATCATAGCACAACACGTGGCATCAGAAATTCACTGGGCAAATCCAAACACGATGCATGTCAGGGGAGACCGATCAGAGCCAATGCTTCCTAAGTCAATGACACATGGCGTAATGTGATTCACATAAATGAATGACATGGAGCATGGATGGAACACGAGGAGAAATGGTGTGGAGACACATGGCAGTATAGGTTGATTGATCTTTGAACTCGGATTGAACGTCGTGCTAACACGTGGTACATAATTCGTTCTCCTCACATGTGACGTCTTAATTCGCTATCTCTGCTTACGTGGCATCTGCATGACTTGCCTAGTCATCTCCTCTACTTGCGTGGCAACTCCAGATTAGCCTTGAGTTAAAAATTTATAAAAAATCTAGACAAATCCCAAAAATTATATTTTCACCCCTTTTTACTAAAAAAATTATATTATAATATTTTTTGTCCTAAAAATACTATTTATTGAATAAAAAAAATAAATATTAAGTAAAAAAGTGTCCTAATGACTCTACTTTCATAGAGTCATGATTGGCTATAATCTTTACAACCAGGAAGCATCACTAGTTGGAAAGATATGATAAAAAAGTTTCTTGCTAAATTTTTTCAACCTACAAAAACAGCCCAACTCAGGAGTGAGATTGGTCAATTCAAGCAAAATGATTTTGAGACATTCTATGAAGCATGGGAAAGGTATAAATATATGATTCGATGTTGCCCTCAACATGGGTTGATAGATTGGTTGCAAGTTTATATGCTCTATAATGGGTTAAATGGGAAAACTAGAACTATAGTTGATGCTACTTCTGGTGGAACTTTGATGTCAAAGATAACTGAGAGTGTTGCATCTCTTTTGAAAAAATGGCCTCAAATAACTATCAATGGCCAACTAAAAGATATATGGCTAAGAAAGTTGCTGAGATTCATGAATTTAAGCTGTCTACTGCCCTTTCAACTCAAGTACCTTCTCTCTCTCATCAAATTTTTGCCTTGACAAGCCAAAGATTACCACAAAGTGGAGAATATGTTGCAAACCTGAGTATGAAAGTTCCAATGAATGAAGTAAGTCAAGAACAGGTTGAATACATCAACAATTGAAACTATAACTATCATGGAAATTCTATGCCAAATTACTACCATCCAGGGCTTCAAAATCATGAGAATTTTTCTTATGGAAACACAAAGAATATGTTGCAACCTCCTCCAGGGTTTGATAGACAACTAATCGAGAAGAAGATGTCACTTGAGGATGCCATGGTTTCCTTTGTTGAGGAGACCAAATCAAGGTTTAAAAAAAGTGATTCATGGTTGGATAATATTGAGACTCATTGTAGCAATATGAGAGCTACTATGAAAAATTTTGATGTGCAAATTAGGAAATTAGCCACAACCATTAATGCTTAACAAAGGGGAACTTTTCCTAACAATACAAAAGTGAATCCAAAGGAATAATGCAATACCATTACACTTAGAAGTGGAAGAGAAATTAAGAGATCACCATCAAAGGAAACCGAGTCCACCCTTACAGCTCTAAACAATAGCCAAAGCAATAATAAAGTAGAAGAAGAGGAGATTTTTAATGATACACTAAGAGAGACTGATATGCCTCCATCAATTTCATTTTTTGACAATCCTCCTATTCTCTCTACTCCACTTCCTTATCCTCAATGTTTTCAAAAAAATTAGATAAGTAATTTTCTAAGTTTTTGGATATCTTTAAGAAATTCACACAAATATTAATTTTGTAAATGCCTAGGAACAGATGCCAAATTCCTAAAAGACATCATTTCCAAGAAGAGAAAGTTATAGGAGTTCAAAATAGTGAAGCTTTCTGAAGAATATAGTGCCATTCTTCAAAAGAAATTACCTTAAAAATTAAAAGATCCATGAAGTTTCACTTTGCCTTGCACTATTGGAAATTCATTTTTTGATAAATTTTTATGTGATATTGGTGCTAGCATTAATCTTATGCTACTTTCTGTTTATAGGAAATTAAGACTTGGAGATATAAACAAACAATAATTTCTTTACAACTACCAGACGTATCAATCAAGTATCCATAAGGAATCGTGGAAGTTGTATTGGTAAAGTTGGATAAATTATTTTTTCTGCTAATTTTGTGGTGTTAGATATGGATGAAGACCAAGATGTCCCACTAATTCTTGGCTAACCATTCTTGGCTACGAGAAGAGCTTTAATGGATGTTCAAAAGGATAGGTTAACATTGGGAGTGAATAAGGAAGAGGTTACGTTCAATGTCTATGAAGCCATGAGATTTTTAGTAGATCCAAGTACTTTCTTTTGGGTAGATATCATTGAATAATGTGAAGTAGAAGCCTTTTAAAAAGATATGATAGTTGATCACCTAGAACGATGTATCACCACTTCATCTCATACTTATGATTTTAATAACTCTGTTGTTTGTGAACCTGATTTACCTTTTGTTAGTGAATAATTTCTCCACTATGTATTTGTCTTGGAAGTATTACAACAGGTTACATCATTTAGTATAGAAGTGGAGAGGCTAGAGCCAATGGTAGCAAAGACAGAGTTTGTAATCTCACAAAAAAGTGCAGCAAATTACAACTCTAGAGTTGAAGTAATTGTCTAAGCATCTTCGCTATGCATTCTTGGGTGATAGTTACACGTTTCTAATGATTGTTGCAGCATCACTTACACCCAAAGAATAGGAAAAGTTACTATGTGTGTTAAGGGAGCATAGAACAGGCTTGGGATGGGCTATCTCTAACATAAAAGGTATAAGTCCATCCATTTGCATGCACAAGATTCTAATGGAGAAACCTTATAAACCATCAATTGAGCCTTAAAGAAGATTAAATTCAACAATGAAAAAAGTTGTGAGAGATGAAATTTTGAAGCTCTTTAATTAATGGAATTATTTATGCTATTTCAAACAGCTCATGGGTAAGTTTAGTGCATGTTGTACCAAAAAAGGGTGGAATGACGGTAGTGAAAAATGACAATAATGAGCTTATTCCTATAAGAATAGTCACAAGTTGGCGTGTATGTATAGATTACCGCAAGTTGAACAAGGTAACAAGGAATGATCATTTTCCACTTCCATTCATTGATTAACTGTTAGATCGATTGGCTGGATATCTTTATTATTGCTTCTTAGATGGTTATTCGGGGTATAATCAGATTGCCATAGCCCTTGAAGATCAAGAGAAAACTACATTCACATACCCCTATGAAACATTTTCTTTTAAAAGGATACCATTTGGATTGTGCAATGCCCTAGCAACATTTCAACGTTGCATGATGGCTATCTTTTCTGATATGGTGGAAGATATAATGAAAATTTTCATGCACAACTTTTCAATTTTTGGTATATCTTTTGATCATTGTTTACATAATTTAGCTCTGTTTTGCAGAGATGTGAAGATAAAAATCTTGTCTTAAACTAGGAGAAGTGTAATTTTATGGTTCAAGAAGGGATTGTGCTTGGCTATAGAGTGTCATCTAAAGGGATTGAGGTTGATCGAGCTAAAATTGCAACCATAGAAAAACTACGACCTCTAAAGAATGTGAAGATAATCAAAAGTTTTTTGGGACATGCAGGATTTTATAGAAGATTTATAAAGGATTTTTCTAAATTCTCTAAACCTTTATGTAATCTTCTTGAAAAAAAATTTGCATTTGACTTTGATGATGTTTGTTTGTAGGCCTTTAATGCAATCAAGGAGAAACTAATTTCAGCACGAGTAATAATTGTATCTGATTGGAGTCAACATTTTGAGCTCATGTGTGATGCAAGTGACTTTGCAATTGGAGCAGTGTTAGGACAAAAGCGAGACAAACTATTTAGAGCCATATACTATGCAAACCGAATATTGAATGAAGCCTAATTGAATTATACAACAACTGAGAAGGAGATGCTTGTTGTGGTATTTTCTTGTGACAAATTTTGGTCTTACCTCATTGGTACAAAGGTGATAGGGTTCACTGATCATGCAACATTTTGTTATTTGTTTAGCAAGAGGGATGTTAAGCCTTGATTCGTTGGATTCTTATTCTTCAAGAATTTGATTTGAAAGTTTGAGATAAGAAAGGAAGTGAACATTTAGTTCTTGACCATCTCTCTCGGTTGGAGCAAGAGGATGTAAAACCAAATTTAGTGATCCAAGAATCATTCCCTGATGAGCAGTTGTTTGCATGTGAGATCAAACTTCCTTGGTATGCTAATATTGTAAAATACCTAGCTTGTAGGGTATTGCCACCAAATCTTACTTACCATCAACGTAAGAAGTTTTTGCATGATGTGAAATATTATTTTTGGGATAAGCCTTTATTTTTCAAAATATGCCCTGATCAAATCATCCGAAGATGTGTGCCTGAAGAAGAGATGCAAGCCATTCTCCATTATTGTCATTCCTCATCATATAGAGGACATTTTGGAGTAACACAAACATCAACTAAGGTACTTCAAAGTGGTTTCTTTTGAACCTTTATTTTTCATGATAGTTATACTTTGGTGAAGACTTGTGAGCGGTGCTAATGTATGGGAAATATTTCAAGGCGTCAGGAGTTACCATCGAAAAATATCTTAGAGGTTGAGTTATTTGATGTTTAGGAAATTGATTTTATGGGTCATTTTCCTCCATCTTTTGGCTTTGTTTATATCTTGTTAGTAGTTGATTATGTGTCAAAGTGGGTGGAGGCAATTGCTAAAACAACAAATGATGCAAAGGTAATGCTTAAAATTTTGCATAAGAACATATTCATAAGATTTGGCACTCCACGAGCTATTATTAGTGATGAAAGGACCCACTTTTGCAACAAGTTATTCGACAACCTTCTCTCTAAATATGGTGTGAAGTACAAGATAGAACTTTCCTACCATACTCAAATTAATGGCCAAGCTAAAATTTCAAATCGAGAAATCAAGAATATCCTTGAGAAGATGATCAACACCAATAGAAAGGATTGTGCAAAGAAGTTTGATGATGCTTTGTGGGCATACCATACAACTTTTAAAATACCTATCAGGATGTCTCCTTATCGATTAATGTTTAGAAAATCATGTCATCTCCCTTTTGAGTTGGAGCATAAAGCTTATTAGGCTATAAAGAAGTTTAATTTTGATTTGAAGGAAATAGGGAAAAAGTGACTTCTTTAATTGAATGAAATGGATGAGTTTCGAAATGATGCATATGAAAAGATCTATAAATAATGGACAAAGAAGTGGCATGCCAAATAGATTCTTAGGCGTGAGTTTGCTCCAGGACAACAGGTTTTACTTTTCAATTCATGACTAAAACTCTTCCCGGGCAAGTTAAGATCAAGATGAACAGGTCCTTATACAATCGACAAAGTTTCCACTTTTGGAGCAATAGACTTAAAGGAAAAGGCATAGAATATATTCAGAATTAACGGTCAGAGATTAAAGCACTATTATGGAGAATAAGGGAAGAGGAATTGTGCATTTATTCCTTTTCGAAATCCTAATTGATAAAGATTGAAAAGCCTGGTTGTAGACTATAAAACAAGCACTTATGAGAGGTAGCCCATAAAACTTTCTTTTTTTCTTTTATTTTTTATTACTATTTGAATAATTTGGATTTTGATGCTGGTTTATTATGCAAGAATAAAAAGCTAAAAATTAAAAACTAATGTGGATCCACCATAAAACCAGGGAAGTTCCTTTCATTTCTTCTATATGTATCACTTTTGAATTACAATGAGGACATTATTTAGTTTAAGTTTGGAGGTGTTAAATAATATAGTCTTGAGTTGTTGGATTCTCTTTTCAAGCATGCATTTGAGTATGATTGAATGCACTATGAATCTGAAAGTTGTGATTGAGGATTGTTTTGAGAATTTTTTTTCAAAATCTGCTATTATGTTAGTAAGAGTTTTGTGGGTACTTTGATTTAAATATTTGTCCTTGAAAATAATTGAGCACATATTCAATTTTCCTTTATTCTATTTTTCCTATGAAGAGAAGGAGTTGAATTAATTGGGTTAGGAAAAGTTTAATCTTGCTTTACTCTAGAATCCATTGATGGATCCTTGAGGCAAAATCCTAGCTGATACCAAATATTAGAGAAATGATCTAGGTAATTTTTTGTCATAAACAAAAAGCTTTCCCAACCGTCCTAATTATCACACCATCATTGCATGGTGTATTCCTATAGTTAACCCCCTTAAGCCTTATTTTATATACGCCTTATTTGTTCTTTTAAGTACATAAAACATTCTCATTCAAAGCTTAAAAAACCATGAACTTATTTTAAATTTTGAGAAAATACTTTGGAAAAAATTTGCATATAAAAAGAAAGTTCTAAATAACTCACATTATGTTTGCTCTATTTGATCAAAGTGTGCAAAAAAAGAAATAAAGAAAGTGAAAGGCAAGAATCGAAAAAAGGTTAAAGTGATTGAAATTAGTAAAGACTATAAGTATCAAGGCAACCACATCTTAAAAAAAAAGCACTCCACTTATTTAGTATGGCAACAATATTGTCATCAATATGAGCATATTGTCGAGAAAGAGCTATGATATGAATCATGTGGATATTCTTTTTATTGTTTTTTCTACTGAGTATTTTCCTAGTTTGCTTTGATTTTCCAAATCCATTTTTTCTTAGCTCTCACCCTGTGGCCTATTATTACAACCTTGATTAAAGACCTTTTGATCTCTAAATTTGATATTTGATTAAATTAGTGGAGAGAATTTCTGAAAATTGGACTTATGGGGTTAAGTTTTGAGAGAATTCTTCTGATTTTAGTTGTTTTACTTTTATCTGAATTTCTTGGTGGTTTGGAGTTAAATTGACTAATTCACACACATGCACTCAAGGACTTAGCTTTAGGTTGACGTAAATGCATAACTCTTTCTTGATAAATTGTTGAATTTTTGATTGATTTTCCTACCATCTTCGATGTAAAAAGAGTAAGTTATTAGTGATGAAATCTAAATTCAGATCATGGCTTGATGAGTGATGGTAGTTCTCTATGGGGTCTTGTTGGCACCGTTTGTAGTTGTCTTTTATTTTATTTTATTTTCTTTAGGAAAAACAAAGTTCTAAGTTTGAGGGTGTTTGATGACTGCATAATTTGACATAATTTATCACTTCTTAACTTTTACTTTAGTCTAATTTTATTTAATTTTTATTGATTTTAAAATTCATTATTATTATTTAAATTTTGTTGCAAATTTGAAGAAAATGAAGATCCAAAATTTTAAAAGCATTATAGTTTAAGGACTCTCAAATTTAAATGAAAATTTATTGATATCAAATTTAAATTAAGATAAATAAAAAAACCAAAGTCTCATGCCGTTATATATATATATATAAGAGAACGGAAACAAAATAGAAAAGAAGAAGGGAGAAACACAGAGAAGAGAAGGAGTGAATGCCATCATAAAAACAAAAGAAAAAGCTGGAGAAAAGAAATACAAGAGAGAGGAAACAACGAAGTAGCACAATAGGAAAACACAAAAGAAGATTATTTTTGCGATTAAATTTTCTTTCAATTTCTCTTAGAAAATTGTGGTGAATTCATTTATATTAAATTTAATTTTTAGCATGAACTTATTTTTTTTTATTCAAGAAAAAAAATGTAATTTAATTCTAAACTATACTTGATTTTCGATGTTAATTTGAATTATTTCTATTCATGTTTGTCTGATTTATTCTGAGTTTATTGCTTCTAGTTAACTGACAATTAATTAGATGATTTTAGTCTTGTGATTTATTATCGAAAGAGAGAATTATATGATAGATTTGGAATATTTCGACATAGGTAAATATAGAGATTGAAAAACTTGTATGAACCTATGTAGTTTTAAAAATCATTGGTCTTAAAGTTTCTTGCTTTATTAAATTGCATACTCTTATGTAAATTAATGAACAAGAATATTTTCAATTGACTGTCGAAATAGGCTTTTGGATGTTTTTTTGATATTACTAACAAATAGAGATAATTAATTTCAATTAGTTAGATGAGTAAAGCATAGTGAGTGATTAGATGAAATCGATTTCCTGGAAGTTTTCTTGTATTTATATGATCTTTGAATAACATCTTCATTTTCTTTTGCATATTTTCTTTAATTTTATTTTATTTTAAATTTCAATTACAACAACTTTAATGATTTTTCTAAATAAAATTGAGATTAGTATAATTTTTGTATTGGTTAAAAGTTAGTTACCAATCCCTGGGAACGATACTTTTCTTATCACTTAATTATAAAACTACGATATTGTGTACTTACAGTTTTACATCAATCAAATATATTATAAGACTAATGACAATGAAAGCTGAAAAATGGTTCCTTCCATGAATCTGGCCATTGTTGGCCTTCCACAAAGCCTACAAGGTGTATAAAAAGAAAGAAATTTCATCATCATAGAATATGAAAATGGAAACTAACCTAATCTGTCAAGGATAACAAATGTAAAACATTAAATCTTACTAAAAAATTGCTCATCTTCCACACTTATAGTGGGAGCTCACATGTTATTAAAGCATGAAATTATGATTCTTCACTACTCTTAAAGGAATAGAGACAATTTCTTCTACTTCAAGTATAATAAAATTATTTCTTATCGATTAGGCATTCCATCTCATAGAAGCATAATTGGTTAAATTGGCCACCGTAATGGGAGTTTGATGTTTTCATAGAGATACTACCTTGAAAGCGAAGGAAGAGAGCCAGAGATCCTTCGAAAATGTTGATGGGTTACTTATTATCGACCCTCCATCAGACTCTTTTTTAGGACATCACGAGAAACTATAATATTTTTTCAAATAAAATAAGAAATATTCTTTAAAGTACAATCAAATCAAGCATATAACAAGTGAAAAATATTCACATTTTATGACCTTAGAACAAAGAGAATTAGGATTAAAAATTATAAGTAAATCTTATTTGATTAAAATTATCAGATTAAAGTTTTTAAAATCTCTAAATCCCATTTCTTAGTGATTTGGGTAGACATATTTCATCCCAAAGAAATGAATATTTTTTTATATTTAATCTTTTATATCTTTACAGTTATAAATAGTGAATTCATTGAACACAATTGACACTAGGGGTGTCCATGGTCCGGTTCGGTCCGGTTTTGAATAAATTTCTTTTAATCAAATCGGATCGTTCATATAGTTCAAATCGAACCGGATCGGACCATTTAGCTATCCAAAATGTTATAACCGAACGGGTTGGTTAACAGTTTTAAACAATTAATAATACATCCAAAATGTTAGCCTATGTAAATACTTTGAAAATGAAAATGATATTAGTAATGAATAAAATATTAGTAATGTTGAGAATATTTAATTACATTAAAACTGAAAATGATATTTATTATAATTTTTAATAAAATGATTGAAACCAATAATTCAAAGCAATATCAGAAACGGACAAACACGATTTGAGGAAAAACCCTATCAGAAACTCAAAAAAATTATATCATAAACGCAAAAAAAAAAATCATAAACTCATTTGAGGAGGCATTTCTGAAACTAAAAAAAATTATATCAGAAACTCAAAAAAATCCAATAAGAAACTAAAAAATACCCTATCATAAACTAAAAATAACGCTATTAGAAACTCATTTGAGGAAGCATTTCAGAAACTCATTTGATGAAGCATTTCAGAAACTCATTTGATGAAGCATTTCAGAAACTCATTTGATGAAGCATTTCAGAAACTCATTTGAGGAAACATTTCAGAAACTCAAAAAACCCTATGAGAAACTAAAAAAATCTGTTCTACATGCCGACAATAACACTGAGCCACTGATTAATTATAGTCCTCTCACAAAAGCTGTTCAGGCATTGGATCCTAATTGAGGGGGAAAAAACTCCTACCAATAGACCACATACCTATTTCTTTCATGAATGACACGACGAGGCAACGCGATGAGAGGTGACTGACTGGTGGTGGTCCTATGAAAGCGACATGAGGATGGTTGGATGGTTGGGTGATGTTGAAGGCGATGCAGACGACCAGAGCCTAGACGCAGAGCGACAAAGGAAATGAGGAGTAGGATGAAGATGAATGAAACTGAATAGGGTTAGGGTTAAGTTAACGCGAAAAAAAATATGATAGTAAACCGGTACGTTGCGTATATAAAAAAAATTAATTATTTAATAAAACCGGTTCGACTGGTTTATAATTTTTATAACTGGATCAGACTAGTTGTAAATCAATTCTACTTAATATAGACCAAATTGGACCGGTTTTTCGATTTAAACCGATTTAAACCGATTCAGCCCGGTTTTTGGACACCCATAGTTGACACTTAAGACACACAATTGACACCCGTAGTGCATACATCCCCATCCTCAATTTCTCATAACCACTCGGCATCAATCTAAACCGGGCAATTGATGACAAAACACAAGACTTTGTCTTTACCTGGCAAGCAGAAAACTACTAAACCGGCTGAGAAGAAAATAGAAAGCAGTAAAACTGAAAAAGACAACAGAAATGAAGTGCCCATACTGTACGGCAGGCCAAGGGCGGTGTGCCACCACTAATTCAGGTCGTTCTATAACGGAGTGCTCGTCCTGTGAGCGCGTGGTTGAAGAACGCCAATCTCAACCTCACCATGTCTTCCACCTACGTGCCCAAGACAACCCTCTGTGTCTCGTCACCTCCGACCTCCCAAACCTTCACGCCCATCAGGCTCACGATGATGACCCTTTCGAGCCCACTGGTTTCATCACTGCCTTCTCTACTTGGTCCCTCGAGCCCAGCCCACTCTTCCTCCGCTCGTCCCTCTCCTTCTCCGGCCACCTCGCCGAGCTCGAACGCACCCTCGATTCAACTTCTTCTTCTTCATCATCGTCTTCGACTACATCGACTGTTGTGGTTGATAATCTGAGGGCTTATATGCAAATCATCGATGTGGCTTCCATTCTCGGCTTGGATTACGACATTTCGGAGCACGCGTTTCAGCTTTTCAGGGATTGTTGTTCTGCTACTTGTTTGAGGAATCGCAGTGTAGAAGCTCTTGCTACTGCTGCTCTTGTTCAGGCCATTAGGGAGGCCCAAGAACCCAGAACCCTTCAAGTAATTACACTTGCTACCAAAATTCCTTTTAGATTTATTTTCTTCTTGGTTGTTACTGTTATGATTTTACCTTTACATGCGAAGTTTATTGACAATTTGTGACTGTTGTGAGCTTTAGGTGCTAGTAACTCGTATGTTCTCATTCAATTTAGGGTTTCAAAATTTCGTATGTAGTTTATGTTAATTTTTTAAAACAATTTTAGTAAGTAATCGGTACGTTTTTTTACGTTTGATAATCATGTTCATTTTCAGGTTAACTGTGAAACGGTATATTGTGAATTGAGTTCCTATTATTATTCTGAATCTAATTTTTCCTCCTTTATTAAACATGTACACTATTTTTTTTTTCGGGGGAGGGGAGGAGGGAGGGAGGGGTTCTGTGTGTGTGTCAGAAGAAGATTGAATTAAAGTTAGATCCTAGCTTTCTCATTAGAAGGCACATCAATCAGAACTTCAAGAAAAACAATATCATCCACACCGCCATACTCATAGCAAACTAGAACCTGGTCTCTAGTCATTTTAGCCAAGGCGTCTGCAGCACAATTAGCCTCATGTCTAGCCCAAAGTATCCTGCGCAAGGGTACAAGAGAAATAATGTAGCAGATTTCCTTTACACAATCCATAAAAACCAACAACTCACCTCTTGATTACCAATAATCCAATTAACGATATTCAAAGAATTAGAATCTACTTCCACGTCTCCCTATCCCAAATCAACTAGCACCTGCCTAGTCAATGATATAACGTGTCTGCATATTTTCCACATTGTTTAGGAAGCTAAATGGTGATGTAGTTATAAGGGATGAATACTCTTTAAATGACATGACACGTTTTGGGGTTTCTTTTTAGAAGCAAAGCTGTAAGGTTTCGTTGAATTGTCAAGTCATGACTGTAGGCCTACTAAACAAGAATTGGTATCAGAGCTAGAGTTTGAACTTTAACTCATAGGCAACGTCCGACACTAAAAATCAAGTTTCGGCGATGAAATTGATGACGTGACGAGCCTGTGGACTTTAATGGTTGGTCATGAAAGCAGATTCGAATAATGGATTGAGGATGTGTCGCGAGACCTTTAACAATCATTCCAACATACCACAATCCAAATTCAAGCCCGGTTGAGTGAAATTCAAAAAATCTGAAGCCCAAAGGGAAAGAAGTTTTTCATGATGTTTCATCCATGCCAATTGAATAATCGTTGCACCCATCACTCAGTCTGCAACGTATGTCTTCATTATATCGAATTCACCCAGACTCTGACGAAGATTTTACAACTCTCTATAGCTTTCTCATTAGAAGGTACATTAATCAGAACTTCAAGAAAAACAATATCATCCACACTGTCATACTCATAGCATACTACAACCTGGTCTCTAGCCATTTTAGCCAAGACATTTGCAACACAATTAGTCTCACTTTTAGCCTAAAGTATCCTGCGCAATGGTACAAGAGAAATAATGTAGCAGATTTCCTTTACACAATACATTAAAATTAACAACTCACCTCTTGATTACCAATAATCCAGTTAACGATGTTCAAAGAATTAGAATCTACTTCCACATCTCCCCATCCCAAATCAACTAGCACCTACATAGTCAATGATGCAGTGTGTCTACACATGTTCTATATTGTTTAGCAAGTTAAGCGATGATGTATTTATAAGGGATGAATACTCTCTAAATGGTATGACACGTTTTAGGGTTTTTCTCTAGAAGTAAAGCTGTGAGGTCCCGTCAAACTGTCAAGTCGTGGTCGTGGGCCCATTGAACCAGAATTAGTATTAGAGCTAGAGTTTGAACTTCAACTTAGATGGCAATGTTTGGCACGGACAATCAAGTTTTTGGCAATGAAATTGATGTGAAAAGCCCTTGGACTACAATGGTTGGTCTCGAAAGTAGAGTCGAACAATGGATTGAGGAGGTGTCGTGAGACTTTTAACAATCATTCCAACATGCTTCAAACCAAATTCAAGCCCAGTTAAGTGAAATTCAAAAACATCTAAAGCCCAGCGGGAAAGAAGTTTTTCGTGATGTTACCAGCAGGGTCACAGGTCCAATGAATGCCCTCAGAGGCGTGCAATAAATTTGGTGAATGAGTTTAAGCACTCTGATGATGAATTTGATCCACTGTCTCTAGAGGACTTAGATGGAGCACAACCAACTAAGGGAGATGAAGGTGACAAGGTTGTTAACTGCATAGCGTAGAAAGTGTTGCTCTCCCCAAAACAACCAGCGCTGTCCCAGAGGCATTCCATTTTTAAAACCAGGTGCACAATCCAACAAAAGATATGTGATGTCATTGTTGATAGTGGTAGCACTAAAAATATTGTCTTAAAAGCTTTGGTTAAGTTCTTGGGACTGATAACTAGCCCCTACTCACCCTTACAAAATAGGGTGGATTAAAAAGGGAAATGAGGTTAAAGTTCAAGAGACGTGTAAGGTCCCATTTTCCATTGGCAAATTCTACAAAGACGAGGTGCATTGTGATGTGGTCAAAATGGATGCCTACCAAATCCTTTTAGGGAGGCCATGGTAATATGATGTGGATGCTATCCACAAATGCAGGCCAAATATTATTATTTTCACTTGGAAAGACACCAAAATTACACTGCTACTTGCAAATAAAATCCAACAGAATTTGGCAAACCCACCTCCAAACAGAAAATGCTTCCAACCTCAACACTTTCGACAATAAGCTTAAGAAGGCAAGAATAGTATTAATGTTGGTTGCTAAAGAATAGGACCATACTTCTCATATCGTACCTAATGTTGTAGAAGAACTGTTAGCCACTTACAATGATCTCACACCTATTGAATTGCCTGATACCTTACCTCCATTAAGAGGCATCTAACACTAAATAGACTTCATACTCAGGAGCAACTTGTCTAATTTACCACACTATATAATAAACCCTAAAGATCATAAGCTCTTGCAAGAAATAGTGGAAGATCTCTTGAACAAACACTTGATCCAAGAGAGCAAGAGCTCTTGTGCTGTGCTTGCACTTCTTGTGCCCAAATGAGGATGTGTGTTGATAGCAGGGCCATTAACAAAATAACCGTAAAGTTTAGGTTTTCTATTCCTAGGATGGAAGACATGTTTGACAAACTGCAAGGATCGAACGTATTTTCCAAGCTTGACCTTCGTAGTGGGTATCATCAAATTCGAATTAGAAAATGGGATGAATGGAAGAAAACTTTCAAGACTAAGGGTTATACGAGTGGCTTGTCATGCCATTTGGGTTGTGTAATGCTCCCAACACCTTCACGAGGTTAATGCGCCAAGTCTTAAAACCTTTCAATGGCACTTGTGTGGTTGTTTACTTCGATGACATACTATTCTATAGAAAAAACCATGAAGTGCATTTAAAGCATCTGTAGGTTGTCTTAGAGACATTAAGGGAGTACAAACTTTTTCTCAACCTTAAGAAATGTGAGTATATGACTACTAGGCTCCTTGGGTTACGTTATCAGCTCTGAAGGCATTTCAGTGGATAACAAAAAGATTGATGCCATTCAATCTTGGCCCACTCCTAAGTCAATTCAAGAAGTTAGGAGTTTCCATGGCTTAACGATATTTTACAGGAGGTTTGTGAAGGATTTCAGCTCTATTGTAGCACCTATAACTAATTTTCTCAAGAAGAGGCAATTCAGTTGGGGTAGGGAACAAGAAAGCAGTTTTGAACTATTAAACAGAAACTACGCACAGACCCAGTCTTATCTTTGCCTGGTTTTGACAAGGTGTTCGAAGTTGAGACATGCATTAATGGTAGGAATTGGAGCTGTGTTGTCTCAGGTTGGTAAACCTATCGAATTCTTCAGTGAAAAGTTGAGTGAAGTAAGACAGGAGTGGTCTACTTACGATCAAGACTTCTATGCTGTGGTTCAAGCTTTCAAACACTAGGAATATTACTTTATTTTGAAGGAATTTATCCTCCATAGTGACCATTCAGAACTCAGGTGGGTTAATTCCCAAAGGGAAATTTCTAGGGTGCACACCAGATGGATTATCTATCTATAAAGGTTTACCTATATGTTCAAACATAAAGAAGAGAAAATGAACAAAATAGATGATGCACTTAATAGGAGACACTCTTCCTGAATTGTATGCCACAGATTAAGATTTTGCAATTGTACGGACTCAATGCATTAATCACGAACCTAGAAATGACTTCCACTGGTAAGGGGTATCTTTTCAAAGATAACAGGTTATGCATGCCTAAAACAAGCCTAAGAGATTACCTGATACATGAAATTCATGTTGGTGGGCTCAGTGGTCATGCTAGAAGAGATAAGACCATACATTTGGTTGAAGAAAGATACTACTGGTCTCACTTACGAAAGTATGTGACTAGATTTGTGCAAAAGTACTCTATTTATCAAAGAACCAAGGGAGGCAACCAAAACACTGTCTCTACTCACCCCTACTAGTTCTTGCTACAAGTTAGGAGGACCTCAACATGGACTTCATCCTTAGGCTACCAGTTAGCAAGAGAAGGGTAGACTCTATTCTTGTGGTGGTGGACAGATTTTCTAAGATGTGCCATTTGATACCTTATAAAAAAATCCATAATGCTAGCAATATAGCCACTATCTTATTTCGTGACATTGTCAAGCTGCACGGTATCCCTAAAACCATCACCTCTGATCGAGATGTAAAGTTTATAAATCACTTTTGGAGGGAACTGGTGATACTTTCAATTTCATCGGTGCGTATCATTCACAAACAGATGGGTAAATTGAGGTTATCAACCGAACCACAGGCAGCATGTTAAGGTGCCTAACTCATGAAAGGCTTCGAGAATGAGATGCATATCTCTCACAAGGCGACTTTCTTTTGAATAGCTCACAAACAAAACCACCAACCATTTACCATCCTCTATTGTTTACACTAAAGTGCCAAACTTTAGTGTTGACTTACAAGCCATACCTAGTCCAAAAATTAAAGCTGTCAATGTGTGGGCTATTGATTATGCACAATTCTGTCAAGAAATTAAAAACACATTGAAAAAATGAATGCATAATACAAACTACAAGCTGATCAGCATCGCAGACTCGCACAATTTTAGGTTGGGGAACTAGTCATGGTACATCTCAACAAACACCGATTATCACTAGGCACTTGTTCCAAACTTCACCTCAAGAACTATGGCCTTTTTCAAGTTGCTAAAAAAATCAATGACAATGCTTATGTCATTGATTTTCTTGAAGATTGGTCTATCTCAAACACATTCAACGTGGTAGATCTTCGCAAATATTATCCCACTGATGCAGCTGAAGTTATTGAGTTGAATTTGAGGTTGAATTCTATTGAAGGGAAGATTATGATGCAGTTACTGGGAGTTGAAAAAATAATGCATATTTCCTTTTCTTTCTTACACGTTATTGTCATTTTCTATTTGTAATCAACCAACTAATTTTGGCGTGTAGTGCCACATGCACATGAGCGGCCATTAGACCCATAGGTTATGCTCACGTTGCCTATAAGGCTCATGCAAAGTCTCGCATAGGCACTTGAGTTTTTCTTTGTTTGTTGCTTTTCATTTTCAGAGTATTTCTATGTAAAATTACTAGAGTCCAATCATTGAATTGGGCTCCTTCAATACTACAAAATCAATTTTGTTTCTGAGTTGATTGTCTTGCATCAGGATGGTTAATATGTCTGCTTTGGTTCATAACTACAAGTTTAGTGGGTTTTTGGTCATGACTTGACAGTTCAGCGGGACCTCACGGCTTTGCTTCTAGAGAAAAATCCTAAAACGCGTCATGCTATTTAGATAATGTTTATCTCTTATAAGTACATCACTACTTAGCTTCTTAAGCAATGTGGGACATGTGCAGACACACTGCATTATACACCCTCACTTAGGAAGTCTTACGTCCTCGTAAGAACGTAAGTCCACATGGCCCAATAGGGTCCTATCTTTGATACCAACTGATATAAGACTGTAAATCCGTCCGCTTATAGCGGCGGGACAAGATTCACTCCATGTGACCCGAGATTTTTTGCTTTGGTCTATAACTGTAAGTTCAACGGGCCCATGGCCATGACTTGATAGTTCAGGGGACCTCACGGTTTTGCTTCTAGGGAAAAACCTTAAAACGCGTTATGTCTTTTAGAGAATGTTCATCTATTATAAAAACATTACCACTTAGCTTCCTAAACAATGTGGGACATGTACAGGCATACTACATCATTCAACCTAATAGCTTGTAATTCTAAATACGCAGTATTTAGGGCATACTTTCGAGCAATAAACTGGTTAATAACCTCACCTTTAGAATTCCTTGCTATTACAGCAATACCCCAACAGTTAGATCCTAATCTGATAGCAGCCACGATTAAGTTTCACAAGGTCTTCAGCAGGTGGCTTCAAACTAGGCACAATTTGGTCTAACTCATAATGTACACTTGTTTGAGTAGTTTATCATATGCAAAGGAACCATTTAAGCCACAACCTTATCTACTCCTTATCCACTATTTGCTTATTAACTTTCCAAGAAATTCACTGTTTGGTGAACGTGAACTACTGACTTCTTTTTGAATATTTTCTAACCATGAAAGTCATTGCATTGCTCATTAACCATGTGTGTCTTGTTGTTTAGAGGGACACACAACCGATAGAAACTATGATTCTGACTGTATAGGCACACATTACTGCAAAACGTGTTTAGTTGGATTGTGGAAATGAATGAATGTATGTAACTTCTACAATTATTTTGAACCATTTACTTATGTTTGAAGTTTGAATTAAATGCTTATCAGTGGCGAATATTATATGATATAGAATAGATAAGAAATCAGAATTTGTGAACAAATATTAAAAGTATAAAATAATAGCTAAATCATACCATAAAGTAATAAAGGGTCCAGATCAAATTTTACTATTGAATTTAGTATTAAATATTGCCTACAAGTCACAAAGTTGAATGAAGATAAAGTATATTAGAGATGCACAAATTAAAAGAAAGATATATATTCTATTGTTAAACATTGAAGAGTTCAACAATTTAAACATCCAAAAATGTATTTTTTTAAAAGAACAAAATTGAAAGGAAAATGTTACAATTTTATTGGTTCTTACGTGTAAAAATATGAGATATAAAATATGTTTTTTGAAATAAAGGTCAATAAAAACTTTGTTATAAAGGTCGATAAAAACTCATCAAAACTTAAAATATATCATTTGTTTGAAAGAATTTTTCTTCCAGAGGATCACAAATCAAATTATACACAAATATTACTAGCACAAGCATATATACAAAAGCTTAGACGGGGCAGGTACTTCCTTATGGTTATTATGGTAACCCCTAGGCAATCCTGCAATGATTCATTTACCAATAAGCCCACAGACCCTCAGAAATTGGTTTTGCTTCCAAAATTTTGGAATGCAGTCACTGACTTAGCTAATGAATAAAACTTACTGACTAGTAAACAATTATAAATTAACTTTAATATATTTTGATTTTATAGTGCTCCCTACAATGGTCTGAAGACCTCTATTCATGTTCTCATAATCAATTTTTAATTGCGTGTAAGATGAATCATTTTCTATGATGGCAAATAATGGTCAAATAAGTTGAGTCCCACGTGGACTAATAAGTTAAAACAGAATTAGTTTCTGTTATGAAGCTGAGCTGTAGCTAGGTACATGTATAAGTATTCTGTTGTAGAGTTATAGATCATCAATCAAGAAATCAAGAATTCAGTTATCTTTTCTTGTGCTACCTATTTTCTCTCTTACTTCTGTGGAGATCTTGAAGTCAATATGTTGTTCCTTGATTGGGTAGCTTTTGTCATGTTTTGAGTGTTTCTTCTGAAACTATTATCCGTCATCATCTCTAGTCTGAAGATTCTCCAACTTGGCTAACTATTATATTACAGGAAATTTCAATTGCGGCCAATGTACCCCAGAAGGAAATTGGAAAGTATATCAAGATACTTGGAGAGGCTTTGCAACTAAGTCAGCCTATTAATAGCAATTCTATTTCAGTCCATATGCCAAGGTTTTGCGCACTCCTTCAACTCAATAAGTCTGCTCAGGTACCAGCTCTTTTAGGTGGAAGATTCACCATTTGAACTTGTTATGAATAATGTTACTGAAAATGCCTCTTGCAGTGAAATACAGCTATAGCAAATTAACAATATAATAATGTGATACTGATACTCAACAACTTGATAATTTCTAAGCTGGATTTGAATGAATTAGGAATTGTGAACTGGGTGGAGCTAATAATTAGATAGAATGGGAACGGAGGGTTCCTTGAAACCGGTCAAGTCCTATGGTTTCAAGATTTTAACTTTGTTCAGAGTTGATAACCCTCTACTGTGTCACTGAAACCACATGGCAATAAACCTGAAATGTATAATTAGACCAGCTTCTGCATATAGAGTAAAGCTTCTTATTTGGTTTTCTGATATTTAACTGCACTTTTAGTGTATCAATTGGGTTTCAATTAGTCAATGAACTTTTCATCGTAGGAAGTAGCTTCATTTGATGTGACAATCAGGTTATTGATCACATTTGAATATGTGATAGTGATTTCGTTTTTCAGGAACTGGCTACTCATATTGGAGAGGTTGTCATTAACAAATGCTTCTGCACTCGCAGAAATCCCATTAGCATCTCTGCAGCTGCTATATACTTGGCCTGCCAACTAGAAGACAAACGCAAAACACAGGCAGAGATTTGCAAGGTCACTGGTCTAACTGAAGTTACTCTTCGTAAAGTTTACAAGGAGCTGCTGGAGAACTGGGATGATTTGATGCCATCTAATTATACTCCAGCTGTTCCTCCAGAAAGAGCATTTCCCACGACTGTAATTACTTCAGGCCGTTCATCAGCAGCCAAAGTTGACTTGGTTGAGGTCCCTACTTCTTTAGAGAGAGAGAAGCTCACTGAGACCAAAGCTAATAAACCCAATGAGGTTTCAGAAACAAGCCATCAAGCCAGAGGTAAAGAGGATGCTGAAAGTAAACGTAATAACTTTCGTGGGGTGCACAGCACTGCATTAAATCAGCCAGCAATTATCTGGCAAACCCAACTTCCATTTGGGTGTTCCGGTTTAAGGACATTGAGTGAGAACTTTCAGAATGTTACTCAAATGGACATTGACGAGCCTAACTCAAACCTTCAGCAGTTGGAGCAGAAAATAGACAAGGAGACAAAGAGTGTTGCTGGCTCCCCAACCCAAACTCAGCCATTAAGTCCCCAAAAATAAGATCTGGTTTATCTTCTAGGCAGTTTCATCCCCCATCTTCATTTCAGTCTTCTTCAACCGTTTGCCACCATGTAAGTTAGCACCAGGTGATAATGAGCTTAAGCATCCTGAGAGTCAAAATGGAAACAAAAATCCCAGATAGTGCGAGTATAACGAGTAGCCAAGGCAAGTTGTTATTTTGAATTTATTACTGTGTGACTTTTTATATATTCAACCAGCCTTTCGGGTTTCTTTGCTCCATAAGAAGTTATTGTAGCAATGCCTAGTTGTGCAAATTCAATCAATCATTTTTCTCTTTAATTTTCCATTACTGGCTATGGAAATCGTAATTTTTTTAAGCAATTTGATCTCTTTGATCTCCTTCTACGTGAACACTATCCTTGGTGGGTTGGATGGAGATATTTATTGGCAGGTTTTGGTTTGAACATTTTTTAACCCGAGAATTACGAGTTGGGTTCAATTTTGTGTTGAACCCGATCACTGTCCACCCCTACGTAGTAGCTCTGATATGGAATCCAGCTAAACACCTTAATTCTCGTCAATTATACTATTTCTAAAATTCTGATTTCATTTTTTAAACAGCCTTATGAAAATTGAAAATTGCAATTTGTAATGCCTGGAATCTTTGTTTTCCTGTGATTTGCTTGTCTTTTTTTTTTTTTGTGTGGCTCCTTGCTTAATTATTGATGCATTACTCCATAGATTTATTTCATGTATTCCCTCCGAGATGGTACTTCTAATGACTTATTAATGTTTTAATTTATTTCAAAATAATTAATATTTTTATTTCAAAAGGGAAAATCAATTTTAGATTTAAATCTTTGACAATGACAACGCCCAAAATAATTAAATTCACTTTAATTGACATCTTTAATCTTGTTCATCTCACACTAAAAAAAGAAAAGAATGATTAAAACAAACATTCAGCTTCAAGCTTCAACCAACGGATCAGGGAAGGGTAAACTTATCCTTCACCTATTGACAAGACGACAATAAAAGCACTGCCGTTTTTGTTAAAAACAATTTTTACATTTTTCCTTTTCTTTTTTTATAATGAACCTCGAGTTTCGAGATCCACTTTCATGCTATGCCAATCCCGTGTATCCATCGGTGGTGGCATTGTAGTAATTTAATGCTTAATTCATGGGTATATCTCTAACATGCCCCGATATTTACATCGCCAGTGACGTGTCTTACATGGCGAGATTGAAATGTTTTCCCTTTTCCCCTCTCTCTCCTCGTAGAGATACAACCTTCTAGAGAACAAACACACCATATACAAATCTTAGACGTTTATTTTACCAGGTCATCAATCCGTTACATATAATCCAACGGACAATAGCTCTCCAATAATTCAAAAACTCTTAGACCACGCGGCTAGGTTCACGCACTCGAACCATGCCACGCACCACGCTCCTTCTTCTAGAGAGGTTTATCCCGCTCGTCCACTATAACCAATAGGAAATCTGAAGAATACGAAGAGAGAGAAAATTTAGTTTCTATCTTCTTCAAGCGTTTCCAACTTACAGGCCAGATAGACCGTACATCTGAGAATTAGGGTTTTAAAGCTGTTTAGTTAAAGGAATTCAATTGCCCTTTTATATTGATCTTTTCAAATCTTGGGCTAGAGATATGACCAATCTCTTCTGATTTTGTTGAATTTAATTTTGTGAGCACATGGTCGTTCTTCGTTCTGCCTTAATCTTTGCTTGGAAAATTTGTGCTCTAGAGGCTTTTGAATCTATTGGTACTGTTATCGATAGACAAAGACCGATCATTCTGCTTCTTGTCTCTTTTATGATATAAGGATATAACGCTTTCGTATTGATGGACGAGATCTGGGAGAGAGCCGTTGAGACAGCGTTAGACGGCCAAACGGACCATGCTTCGATTCGAACCCTAACCCTAGACGGTGCTGTTAAGTGTTTGCATGGACGGTTACCACCACCGAGCCTTCTGGAGAGGTTCCAAAATCTTCAGCACCTTTCTATTGCAAATATTGGGGTCTCTTCTCTGGAACAATTTCCTAGGCTCCGAAACCTTGAGAAACTCATCCTCTCAGATAATCGAATTGCTGGTGGTCTAGAACATCTTGTAGAAGCAGGCTTGGACTCGTTGCGAGATTTAGACCTTTCGAATAACCGGATTCAATATATCGAGGATCTTGCACCACTTGCTCAACTGAAGCTTGTCTCGCTTGATCTCTATGAGTGCCCAGTTACGCGAGTCAAGGATTATCGATCTAGGGTTTTTGCGTTGATTAAATCATTAAAGTATTTGGATAAGATGGATGCGGATGAGAATGAATGGCCAGAATCTGATGAGGAAGAGGAAGAGGAAGACGAGGATGATGATGATCCTGGGAGTGGTGAAATTGATGGAGAGGATAGACCATATAGAGCTAGTAATGGACACAGCGAGGTGATTGAAGGAGTTGTTGATGCTGATGAGGATGAAGAGAGCGATGCTGATGAGGAGGAGACAGAGACGGCTCAAAGGGTAAATGGCCAACGACATCAGGCAAATGGTTTTCATGTAGCTCCTGTTTTAGAAGATGGAGAGGAAGATGATGATGAAGACGATGAAGAGAATGAATCGGGTGAAGAAATTGATGAAGAGGGTGAGGATGATGATGTGGTGGAGGTTCATGAGATAGATGATAGTGATGAAGATGGGATTGAGTTTGATGAGGATGATGAAGATGATGAAGATGATGAAGGAGTTGATAATGATGAAGTGGATTTAGCAGAACCAGAAAGTACTGGGCTGTTGACGAGTACAGAAGGTGAGATTGATGCGCATGAACAAGGAGAGGATGATGTGGATGAAGATGATAATGGAGAAACTGGAGAGGACGAGCAGGGTTTAGAACAGGATGGGAATTTCGAAGATGAAGAGGGGGATGATGAGGTGAGGTTATCTTGCCTATAATCTAACGTCTGGCTGAGTTTTAATTGATCTCTTTACATTATTAGCAGCTTCTGTAGCCTAATGTTTCCACTAATTTGTGCTCTTTTATGCTCTTGGTTAATAGTTTAATCTGTTGTGCTTTTAGGTGGCTGAAGACACTATTAGTAGAAATTGTTTCGTAATTCATATTTATTATTTTGCTAACCTTTTTTTCTTCGGGTATGGTTGGTTTATTTTGTTTCTGGATGCTGTCTAGATTGACGATGTTTATGTAGGTAGTTATGTAGGTAGTATATACTATCATCTATTACATTGACCAAATATTGTAACATTTAACGTGAGCTAGGGTTACCTTTGACATCATCTTGGTTGTAAGCGGAGGTTGAATCCAGTCTTTTGTTAATTTACTTAATAGATTTTGATTTTTTTTTTTGGTGTTGGAAAGGAAGTTTCTGTGGTTGTTTAGTACATGTCTTGTTAATTTTTGGTTTTCTGCTGAACTTTTGGTGTTAATTTGTTGAGTGTTGAGAGTGTAGACTGGCTGGTGAACATTTTCATGTCCTACTTACTACAACATTTTCATTGCTGATCTTCTCAGCCTCTTGCCCTTTTCTGTTTAGCCTTCTTTTTTTTAGTAAATTACCCCATGTTCCATTTGTACATTTATTTTGCTTATGATGGTGTGTGATATTCTGCTTAGGATGTCTGTCATGGTTATCAGTGCTGCATAATACTTTTTTTTAAATAAATAATTTATGAACTCAGGAAATGTTTTTATCGGTTGCAGGAAGAAGATTCAGGTGAAGGCTACTTAGTCCAGCCGGTTGCACAAGCTGAGGAAGATGATGCTGATGCTGATGCTGATGTTGGAGGTAGTGACATGGATGCAGGGAACGAAGAAGGTGATGATGGTGAAGAAGAGGAAGAGGTTGAAGATGACAAAGATGATGTTCAGGTGATTTCGCCTTCCTCTTCACACCTGAAGAGAAAGAGAGATGAAGATGTTGAAGAAGGTGATGATGATGGTAAGGATGATGAGGAAGGTGATGATGATGGTAAGGAAGATGAGGAAGATGATGACGATGGTAAGGAAGATGAGGAAGATGATGATGTAGTTGAGTACAGCAAATCTTCAAAGAAGCATCACTGACATTTAATGGAGTTGCCATTTTGTTTAAAAACTTTTTTTTTCTTTTCTTTCGTGTCTTTCTGGTATGGATGGTAGTCTGTTAGTAATTTTGGCTATCTTTTCGGACAAATATATAAATAGGGAAAGATGGTTCGTTTGTATCCGTTGGAGGGATATGGAATGGTTTTAAAGTTTTAAATGAGTCGTTATTTTATTCCCTTCCTGGATCTGTTTATATAGCCGTTTTACTCATACAATTCAAATGGCAGTTAAAGAGCGGTTTGAAAGCACAGTTTTGATTTGGAAGTCGATTTCAAAAGGTGGACTTGTTGGAGGGAAATATGAATTGGAGGCAAAAAAAAAAATTCACCGTCTTTAATTTTTATTTTTTATTTTTTAAAAAAGCTTTTGGTGTATTGTAAAGAAGTGTCATAGCATTACATAACTTTTCTCTCGATATTCCATTCAATCAAGTGGTCTTTTAAGTCTGATGACGTGGGACAATGTTTTTAATATTTAAGATTGAGTACATGTACAACCAACCATTGGTTACTTGCTACTCAAATTGTAAAGAGCCATGTGACATTTCGGAATATGGGATCTGCCAATCTTTTGTACGGTGAGCTTATCACAAACTCTTTTGTAATTTCAACTGAGCCGAGCCGGGTTTGAAGCTCAAGCCATCTTAAGCACACGCTTTGAACAGCTCTTCATGACTTGTCGAATTTCATAGTCTTCTACTGCGTACTTGACCTCTCTCAAAGCCAAGCTAGGCGGAACTCGAAGCATTAGCTGGGACAAATTTCAGCTTATTTTTAATTATCAAGTAATATAAGTATCTTCTTCGTGTACGTTCTTTTACATATATTCTCACTTTCTCAATGCACATGGTTTTTTTACGCTAAATAAGATATATGACAAATTCTTTTAATTAATGCATTAATATTTATACTAAATAAGATATATTACTAAATAGAATATATGACTAAAATGCCTCAGCATATATATATTCATGATGCACATCTTGGAACAAATCTTTTCCAACACAAAAAAAGATACAAATAACATTCTATTTTTATGTGCTTAATTCGTTCATAATATATAAGATTGTTAGATGTGAATTCTGTTATTTAGTTACACTACATTACACTTATATAATCTGATAGCCCTCTTCAAATTAATGAATTCGACACGATCAAAAGTTAAGAAAGAAACTAAATTCACATTTGAAAATATGGGTAACATCTAAAACCATTTTACACCAAAAAAGAACCACATTGGTGAAATTAAGAAAAAAATAAGTTGCATTGGTGGAGATATACTATTGATCGAAATTCTAAAAAAAATATAATTAACAAATAGAGCCTTTTGTATCAATGAACGTCATTGATAATGAAATACTCACAAGGAGAATAGAGACAATACTTTGAATAACATAACCCAAGAGTCTAAAAATGCAAACACCAACATTTAACTCATCGATAAAGTTTTTGTACATAACACTGCTTAGACACTGGTGTTGTGGTGACCATACATCCATAAAAGTGGGCAACACCACTTGATACATATCTATATACGAGACAATATTCAGATTCTTGATCAACATTATCAAAGAATCAAATGATATAGTAGAAACAAAATGCACGTACTATGATACACATAGGTAGTCAACAAAAAATAGCACAATAAGCCAAAAAAAACTGCACATTTAAGTTAGTAATGTAATTCTTTGGTTGTCCAATATCCATCCAAAACCTAGGTAGGAAAATGAAAAGAACCTAGTTCATAAATCCTTTTATCTCAATAAGTAATAGAAAGAAAAATCATATCCAATAAACCAAAGAAAGATCAAACACAACAACCTGGATTATTTCTATCATTACCACCACTACTAAAGGAATCAAGCACACCAACCAAATGATTTTTATTACCATGAGTCCTCTAATCATAATCCAGATTATCAGTGAGAAACTCATAACGATACATATGGAAAGAATTATGCAATTCCAACTAATGAAATACACAATTTGAATGATAAATGTATTTGTAGGGAAATGATTTCCTCTCTTCATATCCAGAATAATCGTCATTGATGCTTCTTCAATATTTCACAAAGGTATACCAAAGTGTCAAATCTTACTCTTAATGAAGCATCCTCAATCTTAGAAGTATTAACTATAGTAGCAATATCTATAAGCCTAAATTCACACAACTTCTTTAAGAAAAATGCATCAGTCAAAATAGTTGAATGAACACCACCAACTTCTAGCTTTTGAACTTTCCCAATACACCAATCAACTGGTGACAGATACCATGCATATAAATATTTCTCATTTGTTGCCTATCCATATCTATTATAGCTTCATTCATGTATTCTTCCATCTCCAGTGGATATGAGCGAATGTGAATGTCCACATGCAACATGTGCAAATCATATGGAATAACCAAAGCATGAACATTTTAGAAGGATGATTGAGACTTTTCATTCAAAACACATGAAAAGAATCCAATTTAGGGGCCAAGTCCTACTTTTCCTACTTAACTACCACTCTAAGAATATATAGCTCCATTTTAAGCCAGAGCATATGTATGAACACCACAACATGCGACATCTCTAATGAATATTCAATCAAAAGCAACGAATCTCTTCAGTAATAATTCATTTTCTCCAGATTGAAGGGAATAATGCCCAAGTTTACCTAAGCATATAAAGCTCTATACATATGCTTTGACTACCACCCCAAGCACATAGTCAAGTAGTTTCCCTACTTGGCTACCATCCCAAGAATATAGAGCTTCGTTTTGAGTTAGAGTATATGTATGAACACTACCACATGCCATATCCTTAATGAATATTCCATCAAGAGTAATAACTTTCTTTGGTAATAACTCTTTTTCTCCATATTGAATGGAACAATGCCCAAGTTTACCAATGCTTCCTTACCATTTTTGGTTATAGCTACCACGTGCTACTTCTCGTATGACACTTGGGTAATCTTTAAAAGCTTATGAGCTTTGTCAATGAACCATGCATAAGCATTTATGACATGAGTCGTCCGTTCAAAAGTAACTCCTATGCCAAGTTGACCATATTCATTGTAACCCTAAGCTTGTAACAGTCCATCCTCTAATAGAGCCACTACATGAACATAATCATAAGAAACTTGATAGATAATTGTGTTTGGAGTAGGCCTTCCAAAACAAACGTGGTAAATTTGATCCCCAATTTTGGCCTTAAAACCAAAGCATGCTCGAAGAAATAGGTCCATCATTTTCAGAAGGTTCAACAATAGCTATAGTACAACGTGCTCCACAAGATACATATTTCACAAATTCAATCTACAATTACTTTATATCGTGAGATTTCACAACATAATGGTTATCAACATTGTGAAAGATTGAATTCTCATGATTTTCATTGATCACCTTCAAAGCATATTGTCTACTAAAGGGTTTTTGAGGAAATTTAAAAACCATACCTTTACTACCACTTTTGATTATATTGAATTGGTTGATATTATGAGTATTAAGGTTATGATTATTCAATGAAGATGATTGAACTAGGGTTAGGGTCTGTTGGGGTAAGCACTAAGTTTCAAACTATGGAAAACACATATCATTGATAGCCTCACTTCTTCACCATTGTTGATTGGATTTCGACAAGCATTGATGATCCAAAAACATGTCATTTCTATTTGGGTTTTGAATAGATCTATAACTACTCTGAATTCCCAAAGTTTAACCATCTAGATTACTCAACAAGAATGAGCCAAGAACTACCAATAAGAGTTTGGCAAGAATGTAAGAGAAAATGATGCCAAGAAAGATCGATTAGAGTAATGGATGTCACTTTTCCATGGTTATATTGGTGACAAATGCAAAACCATGGGAAATTCATGTACGAGGTTCCACCACTAGAAAACATGAAGCAACATTTACCTCTTTGGAGAAGTGCTCTTTAAGATACCAAGTAATGGTGAATGCCCTTGCTTGCGAATCTAGAATTTCTAAGAAGAAAATTACACCAAGTTGTATATATAGACTACATTCTCCCATTTCCTCTTGATTCTCATGTCGATCAATCAATCACTCACTCTCTTCATCTTGAAACACTTTTATGGCACTCTGTTTGATTTCTGAGAATGAAACATGGAAAGAATAGAAACTATTAGATACCAATACTTCTAGTTATTTCCCTCTATTTTCTTGGAAAGAAAACAATGTCCTACTTAATCAAGAACACAATCTTTAAATCTTTGAAATCAAATAGGAATTTGATTATAACATATTTATCGAGAACAACTTTCAGAGTAAGCAAGAAATTTGTATTCGCTGAGTAGATCAAAGAATCTTTAAGTTATAATACCATTATAGAATTCACAAATGAACTACATTCCTTATTGAATGAATTCTTAACCAAAGCTATAACATATCATAGTTTTATATAGGAGATGTAATACATACACAATACATCTCTACATTACACATATTATTTTCTACACTAAATACAATTATATTTTTGTTATTTAGTTATACTACACTCATAGTATAATAATATATTAGTTTTCTTACCAAGCTTATGTCTCTTATAATCAAAGGTGTCACTATTTGTATTATTGAATAGGGAATTAGGATCCATAGGAATATCTGAAAGATTTGATCCCAACATATCAGTTCTTGTCAACAAACCTTTCACATATTTTCTTTAGGACAATACAATGTATTTCTTACTATGAGCTACCTCAATACCCAAAAATTTACGTAGTTGGTCCAAATCCTTTGTTTGAAAGGTTTCCTTCAACTTTTTTTATTAGTTCTACTATGCTATCTATATCACTTTCAGATATAATGATATCATTTACATATATGAGAAGCACTGCAAACCCTACTTTTATCTTTCTTACAAATATAGATGCTTACAAATATAGATGATGAGCGTGACGTCTAGATAATCCAAAAAAGGGAAGTACATTGCTCAATTTATCATACCATGCTTAAAGATTTGTTTGAGCCCATCAATTACCTTTTTAAGCAACATACTAGAACAATCTCCCTCTTAGCTACAACCTAGGTGGTTGCTCCATATACACCTTTTCCTATAGATCATCATATATGCACACATTTTAATATCTAATTGGTAGAAAGCTCAATCAAGAGTAACCACTAAGGAGATCAAAATTCGTGTTGAGTTCAACCAAAAAATGGGGAAAAATCTTAAAAGAGTCAATACCATATATTTATCTAAAGTTTTTTGCAACCAAACAAGCTTTTAAATGCTCGATGTGCCCATTAGGTAAATATTTAATAATAAAGATCCACTTACAACAAACTACTATATTATTATTTGGTAACCTAGTAAGCTCCCAAGTGCCACTAGATCATAAATTCGATATTTTTCCTTCCAATGCAGTAACCCAACTAAGGTAGAAGATAGTGGAGGAATAAGATTTCCATTAGAACGAGCTATTTATGTAATGGGTAGAGTGGATAATAGGTTCCCTTGTAGTGAAGGTTGTTGTCGGCGTACATATACTTATAAGGACCTAGAAAACCCAAGAAAATGAGAGGAAACAAACTCAATAATAATTGAAAAAGGAAGGAGTGGACATGACGTAACAATTTTAGAGGATGTGGAAGCCCTTGGAAAAAATGAGAAGACTTAAAAAAATGTATCATCAGTACTAACAACATATTTTGCTTGTCTTAGGCTAAAACATCTATATCCTTTCTCAGTTCGAGAATAATAGACAAATACACACTTTGTGAAATGTGGGGACAACTTATTGATCAAGAACTCCAGACACATTTTGCACAAATCACAATGGTTAAAAGGATATGAATACTTGAGTTATAGTACAAAATTATAATTTTTTAATAACATGAGACATAAATGATACAAATGCATTAAAATGGATACCTTTGGAGTACCAAACCCCCTATACTTGTACTTCTAAGTAAGGTGTGTAACTTATGTTTTGATATGAATGCATAAACCAATACATAAAAGACATAACATGATAAATAAATAAAGCCATATAATCCATTTTGTTGATAGGGTTGAATGCCACCATGATATGAAATACGAAAACACAAATGAAAAACATGAAAGCAAATTGGTACGAGATGACCTATTTAATTTACATTTAAGTTTTCACAAAAGAACATGAATTATAATTGTATTTTTAACGAGTAATGCTATGCTTTTCAAGTTGAGATAATTGCAGTATGCTAGGTGACCGATTATTATTGACTTAAACTTTATAATGTGAAATTTTTTCATTCATAAAAATGTTATGAGTTTATTACATATTCTCAAAGTTCATTTAATTACTCTCTTCTTTTCTTTTAAAATATCTAGATGTATTTCTAGGGTTTCCTTGTTACTAGAAGGAGTCTCCTACTATAAGGGCTATCGCTTGTGTGTATATATATATGATTTTCTTTTCATTTAGATTTACATTTAAGAATATTTTTGGTGTATTTTGTTTTGTTTTGGCTTGTTTTTTTTTTTTTTTAAATCTAAATTTGAAGCTTTTGATCATGAAAAGTTAATTTATGTTAAAAAACTATCATATATCAAATACAAGATCATACATAAATGTACGAAAACTCAAAAAGCTCAACAAAAACACTCGAAAAAGTTTGTCCTGTGCTACTTAAATATGGTTTTTAAGGATTGTCATTATATTTTAATGTATTTTCAATTTCTTGATTTAATTTTTCTTGTATATTTGATTTGAATTAATATAAATTAAAAAATTTATTTAATTATTTAAGGAAATTATAATTTCCTCGTATAATTATCAAAATATGTTTGAGAAAAGTAATGGATAAGCAGAATGGGATATATTGCAACAAAATTTCTACTCTTATGCTAATTTTAGGACATTGTACATTTCTGATTAGTATGCATGTTTGTTAAAAGTCCTAATTAGTGAAACGTAATCCACAGGTAAGACAAGTTCCATATCCATTTGTTAACCATTTAGGCATGAAGTTAATGGTCTCTTTAAGGATGTGGAAACCAAAAAAGCAAGTAATGGGTATTAAAAAAATTGTAACCAATTTTAAACCAAATTAATGAAATTAGCAAGATAGAAAAACAAAGCCCCTCTTTTGTAGGAGTCTAGAAGAGGATTGAAGAAGAGAGAGAGAGAAAGAAAAGAAAAAAAGACAATACTCCCCCTTTCTATTGGGAAAAAATCTTTCTATTACAACAAAATTTCATTTGTCTTTGAGAATTTTATTTATCTTCTTTCATTTAGGTACATTTTGTTCTTTCTTTGACTGAATTTTTTTTTCTTCATATAATCAATATTTCATATAGAAAACTTATATATCTAAATAGCCATTTGATGATGAGAAAAAAGAAAAACCCATTAGGCAATATTTGATGAATCGGATCTCATGATCATGAAGAAAATGTTTAATGAATTATGATATCTAGATAGCTAGTGGAGTAATTATGAAAATGATCAATGTGATCGATCTTCTAATTATTTTATCTTCATTTTAATTTTACTTTCGATATGATTTGATTTGATTTCTCTATTAACACAATGTTTGTTGTTGTTATTGCATTCTAATTAATTCTCAGGGTCACTAGTGTAATTTTAAGAAATTAAACATTAAGGAGGTTATGTCTTCTGCACCTCCCCCAAATTCATATTCTTCTAACTCTCCTTCATCTCATGAGAGGTCACAGGCTTCACCACCTTCAAAAGATGATGACAACAACAACAACAACAACTCTTCACAATCTCCACCACCACAGAATGACAATAATGATAACAACAACAACAACAATAATAATAATAATAATAATAATTCTTCGGGGAATAAAAATAAGGCATCATCTCCACCAACATCATCACATAATTCTTCAAATAATAAGAGTCCCACATCGAAAGATGTTTCATCACCTCCACCATCTCGACCCTCTCGAAATTCAATATCACCACCATCCAAAACACACAACAAAATAGTACCAAACTCACGTACGACATCGGATTCTGATAGCTCGTCAAGTTCGGGGTCTTCATCAAACATATCATTGATCGCAGGAATAATGGTTGGATTATTTTTAATTATCATGCTCATCATTTGTATATTTTGCTTCAAAAAAAGGAAGAGAAAGAGTAATGAAAATATGCAATACTACTATGCTGATCCTCCATCAGGTATAATTTTGCTACTTTATATTGAATCATCATTCTCTGTTCGTCCTTTTTTTCTCTACATATTTTTACTTGATTAATTATCAAAATGATATTTGTTTAATTTAAGTGATTCAAATAATTATATAGACATTTCAAAAATATAATCTATTTTTGAACCTCATACATGATGCATAACTAAATGGGTTTTATGGCGTACTTATTAATTGATATTCAAAATTTAATTTATTATTTTTATGAACTTAAACTCAAAAAATTAGAATAGTAAATTGAATAAAAAAAATTAAAATAACATTATAAGATCTTCCTTATAAATTGTATAATTATTTTGATAATGTTATATTAGTTGATCCGAATTCAAATATATATATATATACCATTAGAGTTTGTATTTTGATTTAAATAAATACAAAAAAACACCTAATATGAAAAATCTCTCACATTGAAGTACAATAAATTTGTTTATAAGATAAAATTACACTTATTGTATTACAATTTTACCCATATCTTTAAACCAAAATCAAATTAGCATTCTTTTTTTTATAAATAAAGTGATGTATTCTTTATGGTCTTGTTCATCAATTGAATATCATTAATTATAATATTCACGTATTAAATTTTTTTTTCTTTTTATATTTATATATATTTTAACTTATCTGCACATTTAATGTGTCTACGTGTACACATAATTACTTGCAATATTATTTAAAGTATATATACAAATGTTATATGTATTTGTTAGTATATAAAAAGAATATCTCCTATTGATTAAAAAATATACCAATATTTATAATTAACATAAAATTTACTTTTTAATATTGTTAATTTTTTAAAATTAAATGATTCGTGTTAAGCTATACAAAATTTATTGTATTAATATGAGATGAAAAGTGAATAATATATAATTAATTATATGTTGCCTTCGTATTTTAACAGGTGGTAAATATTACAAGAATGAAGAACTACAAAACTGGAATAACGATCCCCAAGATCACATCCTAAGACTTAATGCACAATCAGGTGGTGGCAATAGCTGGGGTTCGCCATCGCCTCCTCCTCCTCCTCTGATGAGTACTGAAATGAGTACTGGAAACTTCTCAGGACCATATGGTGCACCATTGCCACCTCCATCACCAAATGTGTCTCTTGGATTCAATAAGAGCACATTTAGTTATGATGAGCTTGCAGCTGCTACTAATGGATTTTCACAAGTGAATTTGTTAGGTCAAGGTGGGTTTGGATATGTACACAAAGGTATTTTACCTAATGGTAAAGAGGTTGCTGTAAAGAGTCTGAAATTGAATAGTGGACAAGGAGAAAGAGAATTCCAAGCTGAAGTTGAAATCATTAGTCGTGTTCATCATAGGCATCTTGTTTCACTTGTTGGATATTGTATTGCTGGTGAACAAAGACTGTTGGTCTATGAATTTGTTCCTAATAATACTTTGGAATATCATCTTCATCATGGTGGGTCGCTTAATGATTATTATTATTATTATTATTATTATTATTATTTTATAATTACATTATAATTACATTATTCACAAACTCATATCCGGGACTCAAATCATAGGCTTTTTATATGTCTAAATGGACTACATACTCGTTGAAATGTTAGTTTAATTTGTTGATTAATATAGCTCTTTTTTTCATAACTATATATCTGGTTTATATATCAACTGAAAATATTGATGAGTGTTTTTATACAGGAAATGATCTTCCTGAAATGAATTGGCCAACTAGGCTACGGATTGCAATTGGATCAGCCAAAGGGCTTGCTTACCTTCATGAAGATTGTAAGTTGTCATGTATATATATCCTTATTTTATGTTTTCAAATTTAGGGATGTTCAGTTGGAAGAAATAAAATCAAGATTGGAATAAATATTCCAATTCATTTGTTCATTTGTTCATTTGCACTTTTTAAAATTAGGAATTAAAATCATTTAGGAATGCCTATTCCTTCTGGAGAAGGTCTGTATTCTTTTCTTCTAGAAGAATAATTATTCCTCCTCCTCAAGGATTAGAATTTTTTGCATTATTCATACTTATTCTATTATGATAACCAACCAAATTAATAAGAATAATTATAATTTATATTACATGTTTCTTATTTCAATAATTGCTATTTCTACTTTATTGAAAATTCTAATTATTTTAACCAAACATGCCGTATGTAGAACATAACTACAAAATGAAAATCAGAAGCTAGTCTCACATTAAGAATGAAAACATATTGACTTTAAATAGCCTAACAAAAGTTGAAAAATAGTCACCATACAGTTACACACTACAAACTATCCCTAGAGACGTGACAATGTCTTATTGAATTGATCAAAGAACAAACTAACTTTCCTAAACAATAGGAATTGTAATTGATCCTAACTTGCAGTTAATGCCGCAGCTAACTTCTTCCACTAATATTCTCCCTTAAACTGTATTGCAGTAATAATCAGTTTACACATGAAATTGAATATACACCTATCAGTTCTCGCAATCTGTAGAAAATATCAAGCTTCAATGACTTGGTCAATGCATCTGCAATATGATCTCGAGTTGAACAATGAACCATTTCGATAATTCCGTTCTTTGTGAGCTCACAAAGAAAATGAAACTGTACATCAATGTGTTTACTACGTCCGTATAGCACAGGATTATTAGACAACTTAATTGCTTAACTTTTGTCACAATTCACTTTAGTAAGAGCCTGTTGTACATGTCCAAGTACCTCTAACATCCTTCTCATCCAAACAACTTGTCACGCACATGAAGCTGCTACGATGAATTCAACCTCAGTGGTTGAAAGAGTGACCATAAGTTGCTTCTTTAAGGACCAGGACACATCACCTGAACTCAACATAAACAAGTAACTTGAAGTGCTCTTTCTATCCTCAAAGTCTCTAACATAGTCACTATATGTGCAAGCAATCAACTTTTCATTTCCTCTCTTCTTATAGAATGCTTCAAATGGCAAAGTTCCCTTCACATACCTTAGCACCCTCTTCGCAACTACAAGGTGCAACTCAGTATGAGATTCCATAAATCTACTAATTAGACTCACTACAAACATTACATTAGGACATGTGGTAGTCAAGTACATGAGACTTCCTACTATATTTCTTGTATAAGGTGTTGTCCACTTTTACTCCATGCTCATCCTTCATGAGCTTGAATCCAGGAACGATGAGGTTATGGATAGAATTGCATTTTGCCTAATTGAACCTTTCTAGCACATCGTTTGCATATTTTTTTACCAATGAAGATTCCCTTCGATCCCTGTACCATTTCAATGCCAAGAAAGTACCTCATCTTCCTAAGATCAGTCATATCGAATTCATCCATCATAGATTGTTTGAATTTAATAAACAGCTCCAAATCATTCCCAATAAAGATCAGATCATCAACATAAAGACATATGATCAAAATTTTACCTTCAGTGGACACCTTAGTAAACAAGGTATACTTATAGGGACACTTCTGAAAACCCTCATTCTCAAAGTAGGACTCTATACGGTTATACCAGGTTCGAGGATCCTATTTAAGCCCATATAGGGCCTTCCTTACTTTGTATACCTTTTTATCTTAACCCTATTTGACATATCCCAGTAGCTGCTCAACGTACACGTCTTCACTCCATTCTCCATGTAGAAAGGCCAATTTCATGTCCAATTGATAAAATGTCCACTCTTTTTATGCAACAAGGGATATCACCAAATGAATTGTATCTAGTCGAGAAATAGTAGCAAAAAACTCTTCATAATCAACTCCATGTTGTTGAGCATGCCCTTTTGCTACAAGCCTGGCCTTATAGTTTTCTACCTCCCCACGCTCATTGCGTTTAGTTTTATAAACTCATTTTACTTTAATCTTCTTCCCCTTATGGTAAATTTGTTAATTCACACATGTTGTTCCTCTTTATAGCCTTTATATCCATGTCCATTACCTTTCTCCAGTTTTTACTCTTTGTTGCATCAACATACAAAATACGGTCATTGGATATAAACATGGCTAGATAGGCCACATCCTCCTCTGAAAAAAAACCTTCTCCTGTTTCATAATCCCTCATCCATATTGGTATTCTTCTGATTCTTCCTTTAGTTGTTGGATTTTTCCTCTATGGTATCATATGGAGCATCATGCCCAACTCCTTCTTCTGAGGCGTTACTAGAGTCAGAAATAATTTCTGCAATGTCATCATCTGATTCACCATGTACAGCTTTTGAGGCATCCTTTCCCCAATCTAGATTTGCAAGGATTTCCTTTTTATGATTCTCATCCCAATTCCAATCTTTATCTTCATCAAATACTACATCCCTGTTGACTTATCTGTTGAGAAATTGGATTATATAACATGTATGCTTTTGATTCATTATTGACTCCAAGCAAAAAAATGTTTGAGCTTTGTTCTTTTTTCATTTGGTATATGTGCATAAGAAACGCATTCAAATACTCTGAAATGATTCATAGTTGGTTTAGATCCTCTTCATGCTTATTCTGGAGTTATGTTTTTGAGAATGAGAGTTGGATTGTGATTCAAAATGTGAATAGTCTAGTTCACTACTTTGGGCCAGAACATTTTTGGAAGTTTCTTTTATGATAGTATGCTTTAAACAAGTTCATAACAATTTGATTCTTCCTTTCTCCCACACCATTTTGTTGTAGTGTGTATGCAGTTGTTAACTACCTACGTATTCCATTTTCTTTGTAAAAGTTAGAGAATTCATGTGATGTAAACTCTCCATCTCTATCTGTACGAAGACATTTCAAGCATGCACTAGTTTTCTTTTTAACATGACTCTTGAAGTGTTTGAAAGTACTAAAGGCTTCTAATTTTTCTACCAAAAAATATGTCTAAGTCTTTCGATTGAAATCATCAATAAAATTGATTAAGTACCTTTTCTTACTATTGAAAGTAGGAGAGATTGGTCCACTACTTTGGGCCAGAATCTAGTCTCACATTAATAATGAAAACATATTTACTTTAAATAGCCTAACAAAAGTTGAAAATAATAGCTACTAACACCATGTAGCTCCCTACTAAAATCTATCCCAGGAGACTTAGTAACATCTTATTGCAACTAATGTTATCGCTAAATGCTTCTACTAACACCATAATGTTATTTAATAACTAGTTTTCTTTTCAATTTTTATTTTAATTATAAGTTATCTAGTTCAATTTTCTAACATAATTTTAAAACTTGAGAAAATCAAAACTTATTTTGTGTATTCATATTTCAAAATTTATACAATTAAATTTCAAATTATATCTCTCATTTATTTATTTTTAAGATCATGAATCCACGTCTTTTATATTATCATCCACGTTAGATTAGAATTAAAATTGAAAATATAAAAGCAAGCATTAACTATACCATAGTTCTCACTTAAATTAAGTTTGTTTATTTTTGGTCTCTATTAAATATCTTCATCTAGTTTTAACCCTATGAAGTTTATTCTAATTTGTTCTCTACCTACTATTCTAGATTGATTGAAATTAGATAAAAAAGATGATTCACGTATATTTTTTAAAAAAATTGTATAAATATCATTTTTTGGGAAAAATAATAATTATAAAATGGAAAAGGAAAAACAACATTTATAACCCTTTAAAATATATAAACACAAATATAACACTCTTATATTCATGCATTCAACTCATATATTTTTACAATTAAAAAAAGTTTTGTTGAAATATTTCACATTGAATATATTTTAATTAGATATTTTTTAAATTAAATTATGATTATTTATATCCATTTAATGTTGAATTATTTTCAATTTGATCCCGTTCATTATTATTAGAGAATTATTTTTGTTTCTATAAGTTTATAAGTGTTATTTTATGTAATTTAATAAAAAAATCAAATATCATTTTATGTTTTTACACAAGTGTTAAAAAAATTAGAAAAATCACAAAACTAACATCTTTAAAACTTATACAATAAAAATAGTATCTCTAACACTAACTTATATACCTTTCAATTAAAAGAAATACTCGTGATATTATTTAAGGTAATTTTTTTTTAAATTAATTTTTGATAGAAAATAAACACTAATATCATATAATTTTTTTCATAATAAGGATTTAATTAGGAGAAACAAAAGGAAAAATCATATCATAAGATAAATAATATAATAAGGCACTTGATGAAATTTATTTTTCATTTTAGAGTGTCAATTAGTTGCATTTTTCTATATATAACACTAATAAGAGTATAAATTATAATCTAATTTTTAATTTAATCAAATTTGACAGACAAGATGGACATTAAATCTTTATGTTTTTATATAAATTCCTTTTGAGTATCTAACTCCAACAAATAAAAAATTACCAGGAACAAATTGGACAAGATAATAATTTAATGGGGTGTAAAATGGATAGACTTGATTTATCAGGGACCTCTTGTGTGAATAGTCCTAAAAATTTGCATATTAAATAAAAACTTAAAATAGAAAACAGAACACTTAATGCAATTTACTATGAGTTTTATATGTGCTATTTTCATATTTTAAAAAACATAATTTCTGTTTTCCAACAAATGAATTCAAAAATAGATAAAAACTGGTTTAAAAAAAACTAATTTTGTTTTTAATTATTGAAAATTAGTCCTACTTAGTCTAATTTTGCAACTTAAAAAACTTTAAATATTTTTTTAGATTTTAAAATTTCCAAGATTGGATTTCAAATTTTCCTCTAATTTTCATAAATATTATTACTTTCATTTTTTTTATCCTAGTTCTCAGTAAAAAAAATTTAATTTGAGAAAACAAAAGTTTATTAATAGAAAATAAAATCATATATAACACGTACGTAACACAATTTTATTAGACAAGTTTTTTTCATTTTCATATTTTAGAAAATATAATACAATACTCGTTAAGTTTTGTTTAATTTCTTTGATAAATAAATTAAAATTTGAAAATATGACTCATATTTCAAAATGAATGCAGGTCATCCTCGAATCATCCATAGAGATATTAAATCAGCTAACATTCTCATTGATAACAACTTTGAAGCCATGGTAAGTATTAATTGTTGCCTTGATATATATGTTTTTAAATTAATTAATCTCATATATATATATTTTCATTTTGTTATTAATATATAGTAACGAATTAATCATGACCCTTAATTTTGTTTTAAATCAGGTGGCTGATTTTGGATTGGCTAAATTATCTTCTGACAATTATACTCACGTATCTACTCGAGTTATGGGAACATTTGGGTAAGTAATTGTTGAATTAATTAAGAAAGCAAAATGAGAGCTCACTTAATGTGTGTGAGTATACTATAATTTATATATATATATATATATATTTAGGTATATATTTAGAGTTTTTTAATTCTTAAAAATTTCAATCAATTTCAAATTTTCTTTCTTTTCAAGGAAAGATTTTAAATTTTAAAAAATAAAAAAAATATTATAGTTTTTATGAATTACAATACTTGAGAAATCTTAACCCATTTCTTTTTTTTAAGACCAAAGATGTCTTAGACACACATTTAATTATATGTCACTTCCTCACACTTCAAGATTAATCAACCTATATCTTATTTACTTTGCTGCATGAATTTAGAAATATTTAGAGAGAATAAAAAAAATATTAAATTCATATAAATTTATATTTATATTTATACTCATATTAATTATATTATAATACGTGTTTAAATAAATTTAAGAATAAAAAAATTATTTATTTTTTAAAAAAATTTAAACACATTAAAATTAAAATTATAATTAATATAAATATAAATTTATGTGATTATAATATTATTCTTAGACAAGACAAAATGAATTTATTTAAACAAAGTTACAATAAATTCTCGTGGAAGAGATTTATATATATATCGAAATTTCATAATTATAAAATTAAAAAAAATGTAAGAAATAGAAATAAAATTAACAAATTGTATATATCTAAGACTTATTCAAGAAATGGGGAGACAAAAATTGTAAGATTTTACAGTTATGTTTAGTGTTATAATTAAGCAATTGGTATATAGGCTTAAGAATAAGTTATTTCAAATTAATTTAAATATAAAATACGATGATCTAATAGAAGAAATTTGTATGTTTGTTGTTAATGCAGATATTTGGCTCCAGAATATGCATCAAGTGGAAAATTGTCAGAAAAATCTGATGTTTTCTCTTTCGGGGTGATGCTCTTGGAAATAATAACTGGGAAACGACCAGTAGATCATACAATGAATGCAGATGATAGTTTAGTTGATTGGGTCCGTACAACTACATTCATCATCCATTTATCTTTTAGAATCATGCATCAATAAATTAATTAATTTTTATTTTTCTCTCTATAATTAGTCCAATTAATTACTGAAAATAAATCGATCTTATATATATATATATATATATACAGGCTCGACCACTCTTGAATCGTGCCATAGATGAAGGCATTTATGATGAATTAATAGATCCACGTCTAGAGAATAATTTAAACTCAACAGAGATGGCACGCATGATTGCGAGTGCTGCTGCTTGTATTCGTCATTCTGCTAGAAAACGACCTAAGATGAGCCAAGTACAATTAAAGAAATTAATTAATTAATTATTACATTTTAAACAAAATTATAATTATAATTGTTAATTAATTGTCTTAATTATTAATTTTATATTAATAATGTGAAACAGATAGTGCGAGCATTAGATGGAAATGTATCTATAGAAGACTTAAATGAGGGAGTAAAGCCTGGACAAAGTTCTATTTACACATCAGCTGGAGATCATGATGCAAATGCATATAATGCTGACATGATGAAGTTTAGAAAATTAGCTTTGACAAGTACTGAATTTTTGAGTGGTGAACATGGCACTGGATCATCGAGTACTGACTCTGGGAATCAGAGGCAACACTTTTGACAAATCAATTACTATACATTATATGCTTTGTCATTGCATCTCATTTTGTAGATAATTGTTATTAAAATATTTGGCTGCCATTTATGCTTCTTTTTTTCTTCCTTACTTTGGTTAGAAGTTTAATTAGCTGCATTTATTTGTTCTTTAGTAAAAAAATTAATATTTCTAATTATGTATCATATATGATAGACGCAAATTACCTTATGTTTCATGTTGGTATTTCCTTTGGGTTAGCAATTTTTTATATGTTATTTATTTTTATTATTTTTTATTAAACAAAGAAAATATTATACGAATAATATTCAAAGTTGAATGTACGATGATAGAATGGGGAGTCATATCACTAGCATGATAAATTAATTTTTTTATATATTCTTTATTAAAGTATAATACATGGTTGACATGATAAATCATCTTATAAATGCAAAAGGATTTATCCAAATTTTAAACAATTTTTTTTTAATAAAATTCCAAAATATTTTAAGTGTTTGGAATTGTAGAGTTCAATTTAATCTCCTGTGTTATTTTTAGTGTGTGGCTATATGTACTTTCAATACATGATAAATACATAGGTAAAAATGACTAGTTCAGTTTAAACATTGTTGTATAAAATGTAAATTTTCTGTACACATGTTTACTAATTAGCGATGACACACAAAGTGAAGTATCAAAAATATGATAGGTAAATTTTTTTATAGATTTAAGGCATATAAACACAACATCAATAAGCTATTTTTTTAACTTTTAAATCAAACATAGTAGAAATAAGAATGAAAAAGAAGATTTGCATTCTCATTTCATAGATAAAATGTTATAGTATAATAGCCTATTTATAACCCTAGACAATAAACCGTAATGACACAATAAAGTTAATAGACAAATAAGGTAGAGATAATATTTCAATTTATAATTCCTAAGTTAAAAGAAAATACAATATTTTATATTTATTTTCCTCACTTCCCTCCCACATAGAAACTATCTATATTTAGATTGGACAAATACAAAAACATTAAATATAATAAAAACATTAATAATAATAAGATAACAAGTATCTTAATATATTTAATGGATTAAAGCTGCTTATAGTTAACTTGAATGCAAAGAGATGAGTAATTGCTTCATGCAAACCGTGAAAATGATCTTTGAAACACATAAATGTAAATTGGTTTGAGAATTTTAAAAGACAACCAAAGACCTAACAACAAGTTGAAATAGATCTTAGAAAGCTAATACTCGGGTTATAACACTCACCTTGTCTCTATAAATATTATTCACTACAGATTCAATGATGATAGGATACCACAAGGTTTACAAATCCCTTGATAAGTTAGTTTATAAAAGAACAAAAAGGCTTAAAGCTCTCAACTTTGATATAAATCAAAAGTGTATTATATTTTGAATTGTCATGTTCAACTGATGACTAAATCCTACATATAAGCCTAATAAATGAAACCCTAAAAAAATTAAACAATGCATTTTGAACAGTTCAATGCTAGAATAAATATGAATTTAACTATGCATGTCATAGGGCACATTATATGATGATGTCGTGCAGTCTAAAAACTGGTAAATCAATTGAAATCTGAGAGACTCTTATCGCGGTGAATATTAAACCATGTCGCGACGCAACATAATAATCTAAAATTACATATTCACCAAAAGATACCTTGCTACAGAATGCTATATCTCATGCCACGATGCACCTTCAATTTCCAAAATTGTTCTTATTTCATTAACTTGTTCATTCCATGCCTTGTGCTCTATTTTGTGGTACTTTTTGATCATGATTTTAGTCTTGAACAAGCTCATTCAATTCTTATTTGAGTTGCTTCATTTTTGATCTTGTAATAGATCCACTCAAAATTTGTAACGATCCATAATTCTCATCATTTTAACTTTCTTCAAAAGGATTTGACATCGAATCATCACCTGCATAATTAAAAAGGAAAAAGATCCAAAGTATTGAAAGAAGTGCTAACATTATACACATCTTGAAGATCTAACGTGTTGGCATTGTCATTAATCTATGCAAGCACTTGAAATGGTCAATCTCCTTTAGGTTGCAACTTAGATCTTTATTTTTCAAAAAAATTGTTTTTTCCTCATGTGTGCCCAAACCCAATCACCGAGTTCAAAAATGACTCTTTGCCATTGTTTTTTTTTCTTTGAAAGCATAATCCTTATTCTTTTTCAGTACGTAAATGCTTTCATATTATTTCTTCACCATTTCAGCTTTCCTTTTACCATGTAAACTAGTTCTTTCTGAAATAGGCCAAGGTAATAAATGCATAGAAGTAAGTAGGTTAAAACCATAAACAATTTCAAATGGTGAATAGTTAGTGGTAGATTGCATGCTTCTATTATAAGCAAACTCAATAAAAGGTAAATAAAGTCTTATTGACTACTTCAGTTTGACCATTAGTCTAAGGATGATAAGTACTATAGTCCCCAACTTAGCTCATAAGATCTTCCAAAAATAACTAAGAAAACTAACATCTCGATCAAACCCAATACTTTTGGTACTCCATATAGCCTAACAATCTCTCTAAAAAATACCTTGTTATGTTAGTTGCATCATTCGTTTTATGACATGATATAAAGTGTGTCATTTTAGAATCCTATCCATAATCACAAAATGGAGTCTTTATCTTTTTTTGACCTAGGTAATCCTAAAACAAATTCCATATAAATATCTATCTAAGGTTCATTAGGTACAAGTAAGGGCATATAAAGTCTTTACGGTAACACCTTTGATTTGGCTTATCTATAGATAATGCATCTAAAACATAAATTTTCTACAACCCATCCCATTTTTGGCTAATAAAAATGTTCGTGCATAGTTCCTAAAAAATATTTAACACCAAAGTGTCTTATTGATTCTCCCACATATGCCTTCTTAACTAATAGTTCCCACATAGAATAATAAGATACACATAATTGATTTACTTTAAAAATGTACTTATCTAACTTGTAAAACTTACCCAAGGTAACTTTGTCACATGCATTGTAAATAACATAAAAAATCATCATAATTAATATACACTTTTTTAATATTTTTAAATCCTAACAACCTAGCATTTAACGTGGAAAGTAAAAATTACTTTCGAGATAATGCATCAACTACTTTACTTTCCTTACATCTCTTATATTAAATCACATAAATGAATGTCTCAATGAATTACATCCATTTGACATGTCTTCTATTCATGTTACCTCAATTTTTCAAGTGCTATAAGGAAGTGTTTCCATGTCTCAAGTTCCCTCACTAAAGCATAGAGTTCCTTGTCATATGTAGGGTAATTAAGGGCTATTCCATTGAGTTTCCCACAAAATAAGGCAATAGGTCTCCATTCTTGCATCAAAACAACTCCTATACCTAAAGCATCACACTTAACCTCAAATGTTTTAATAAAATCAAGTACAGATAAAACAGGTGTAGAACACAAACTTTCCTTTATCATTTTAAAATTTTTTTCCTTATCTTTTCCCCACTTAAAAACAACAATTTTTTTAACCTCAATTAAATGTGCAACTAGTGTACTAAAAGCTTTCACAAATTCACAATAAAAACTAACCAAACCATGAAAACTTTATACCTTGGTAACAATCTTAAGTGTGGGTTATTCCCTAGTAGCTTTCACATTCTCTTTATCCACTTCTATACCGTTAGAACTAACGACATAACCAAGAAAAATCAATATTTTTGTATAAAACAACACTTTTTTTATATTAGTATACAATTCTTCCTTTCTTAATACCTGAGGTACAGAATGCAAATGTATGACATGCTCATCTAAATTGTTACTATAAATAAGAATAATATCAAAGTAAACAACACAAATTTTCCAATAAATGCATGTAATACATGATTCATAAGTTTCATAAAAGTAATAGGTGCATTGGTTAATCCAAAGGGCATGACTAACCATTCATATAAATCATGTTTAGTCTTAAATGCAATTTTTCACTCATCACCCTCTCTCATCCTAATTTGGTGGTATCCACTTTTTTTAATCAATTTTAGTGAAAATATAAGAACCATGAAATTCATCTAACCTAGGAATGTGACATCTATACTTTATCGTAATGTTGTTGATGGCTTAGCAATCAATACACATTTGACATGAACCATCCTTCTTAGGCACAAGTAACACTAGTACTGCACATGGGCTCAAGCTCACCCTCACTTGACCTTTGGTCAAGTATTTCTTAACCTACCTTTGAATTTCCTTGGTGTCTTCTAGATTAGTTCTATAGACTGGTCGGTTTGGAAGGGATGCACCTAATATGAAGTGGATTTAAGGCTCAATCCCTTTAATTAGTGGCACAGTATTAAGAATCTCTTCAGAAAACACATTATCAAATTCCTACAACAAAGAAACAATGACACTAGGCAAAGAATCATTAAAGTCATTAGTAGAAAAACTAATCTCCTTGTACAAAAGTAAGTATGAGCCATTTTGAAAAAATAGCTTGCTTAGTCTCACTTTCCTTAGAATAAAAACTCATATTTTTTTTCTTTTTCTTTTCAACTCTGTTTTTCACTATTCTCTTTTTATTTTTATTTTCTACCTTTTTCTTCTTCTTTTTTCACTCTTCTCTATTTTTTTTTTCTTTTTTTCTTTTCTCATTTTCAACTGGTCTTCAAAGATTTGTCTTGGTAATATTTTTACCTTCTTTTAAAAATAAGTATTTTTTCCTAAACTCATCATGTATGACATTCCTGACATATTTCCACGATCTACCCAACAATATATGCCCAACTTGCATTGGTACCACATCACACAACACTTCATCTTTGAACTTTTCAATGAAAAAATGATACTAATACTTGCCTATTTATCCTTACCTCTCCACTATCATTCAACCATTTCAACTTATAAGGCCTAAGGTGTTTAATTATAGATAACCCTAACTTCTTAACTAGGATATTACTAGCTACATTAGTGCAACTTTCTCCCATCAATAATGAAACTAGATATCTTATTGTTCACATGACACTTTGTATGAAATATATTTTCTTTTTGTTGTTCCATTTCATCATTTTTTATTTAAGCAATTAATGCTCTCCTTATCATAAGCACTTCACCATCCACATCATCTAATTCCTTATCACTAGCTTCCTTTAGTGGTGACATTTCCTTATCTTCATTCTCAATATCAGTTCCCACCTCCTTATTTGCTTGTGCTATCATTGTTCTCTTGTTTTAACATTAAGATGTTATATGACCCTACCAAGACAACGAAAACAATTAATATCATGATTACGAGTTAGGATTTTCAATTTTATTTTTATCCTTTATTATCTCCACCTCTTTGGCTTTGAATGGTTCAGATCTACGCTTGGAACTTATCCCTTCGTCTTTCTTCCAATTACATTTCCAAGGTGTGGTAGGATCCAATCTCTATGTAGTAGGATTTATTCTTTGTGATAGTGATCGGTTACCCTTCTTTCTAAATTGTCTTTCCACTTTAATTACCATATGAACTATATTTTCCAACTCTACGTAATGATGAAGTTCCACTATGTGGGCAATATCTTGGTTCAACCCACTCAAAAATTGAGCCATTGTGGCTTCCCTATCCTCCTCTACATTAGCCCTTATCATTGTCACATCCATTTCTATACAATAATCCTCCATTGTCTTAAAACCTTGATTAATCCTTTGCAATTTCTGGTATAATTCCTTATAGTAATAGCTAGGAAAAAAACTTTTTCTTATGATAGCCTTCATGTCTTCCCAATTTTTAATTAACTTTTCATGGTTCCTTCTCCTACTAATCACTAATTGATCCCACCAAGTTAATGCATAACCGATAAACTCAATAACAACAAGTTTTATCCTTTTCTCTTCAACCTAATTATGGCACCCAAAGATGTGCGCCACATTTTTCTCTCATTCTAGTTATAATTTAGGGTCATTCTTCCCTTGAAAATGTGGCATATTCATTTTGATGCTTCTCAAGTTTTGATTAACCCCATTATATAGCATAGGTGGTGGTCTCTATATACCTCCCTACCATTTCTACCTCCCTTATTTTCATACATCCCTCTTATAGATACCATATCTTCTTCTTTCTTAAGGTGACATTTAGTTCACAAAATAGAATCAGAATAGGAATGATAATGGAAAGGAAATAATTTTGTTTAGTTTAGTTTGACCACTGGAATCAAAGAAGAATTTAGTATTATAGTGTTTAGTTTACAACTGGAATGGATAGAAAATATTATATATTACCTTAATACTCATATATTCATTAAAGTTTAAATAATATTATTTAATTATTATTTTTTCGTCAGACATAATACATTATTGAAATTATTATTTTTCTAAATAATTATTACTTAAAAATAAAATATATTATTAAAATTATTATTTTTCTAAATAGGGTTTAGGGTTTTGATGTTTGGGATTTAAGAATTTAGGATTTAGGGTTTTGGGATTTAGAATTTAGGGTTTAGGGATTTGGGATTTAGGATTTGGGGTTTAAGGTTTAGGGTTATATTTGTGGGTTAAAGTTTAGGGTTAAAATTATTATTTTTCTAAATAGGGTTTAGGGTTTTGGGATTTGGGGTTTAAGGTTTAGTGTTATATTTATGGGTTAAGGTTTAGGGTTAAAATTATTATTTTTATAAATAGGGTTTAGGGTTTTTGGATTTTGGGTTTAAAGTTTAGGGTTATATTTGTGGGTTAAGGTTTAGGATTAAAATTATTATTTTTCTAAATAGTTTTTAGGGCTTTTGGATTTAGATTTTAGGGTTATATTTGTGAGTTACGGTTTAGAGTTAAAATTATTACTTTTCTAAATAAAGTTTAAGGTTTTAGGATTTAGGGTTTAGAGTTTAGGGCTTAGGTTTTTGGGTTATATTTGGAGTTGGGATAAAATTGGAAAAAAAATTGAGATGGAAACGAAATCATGATTCCTTAAGGGGGAGAAGAAATTTTGATTCCTTCTTTTTTAGGAATCAATTTGATTCTATTCTCACTTTTCAACCCAATCAGACATAAAATTAGAAGGAATCAATACTAATTTCATTTCATTCCAATAAACCAAACATGGGATAAAGTCTCAAATATCCTCCCTCTTACTATCTTACTATCTTTAGATGTTCCTTTACATGGTTTTTTTCCATTTAGCCCCCTAACATTTGAAACTCCTTATGATACTCCCTATTGTAAGGTGGCTATTGTGGCATCTTTCCTCCCATCCTCTCATTTATATTTACTATTACTGCATTCATTCTATCAAATGACTGTTGCAAAGCCTGCAACATGAATGTTGTATCCTACCTTTTTTCTGGATAGTTTGATTTGTTCTTGATTGACATTTTGTAACAATTAGCACAAACAACATATTAGTAATAAGAATTAAATCCTCTCACCTACACCTCTCCTGTTTGACACTTAAATTGATTACTCGAGCATCCTTAGCCCCTAAGCAAACCAAACCGTTAAGGAATTTCAAATAGTGTAGAATTCAACTATCACTAATGTTAGTCCAAAATATCCAAGTAAGTCAAATCATTATGGAATAATATCGAAGGGTTTAAAATCCTAAAGCTAAAATACATTAGAGTTATTTTTTTTTACTCAAGAATGGACAGTAAGAATATAATTATATTAATTATTTATGAAAATTAGGGCAAAAATAATAAATTAAATAATAAAGTAAAAGTCTTGGAATAAAATTCTAATTTTTTTTATTATATCAATTTTTTTCTTGAATTTAGATCTTTTTTTAATATCAAATCTTTCTTTTCTTTCTTTTGTAGATGTGTTCTTTTTTTAATACTTCAAATATTTTTTATATATTTTTTAATAAATATATTCAGCAATCAAGAAAAATAAATCAAAAATAAAAGATGAAAACTGACAAAATCTTCATAAAACAAATCAAGAACACAAAAATTAAAGAATGAAAATAAAAAACTAGAAATCTAATATTAGAACCTAGGGTTTTGATACCAAATAATGTGAACACGTGAACACAATCATTGAAACCACAAATGCAAATTGGTTTGAAAACTCCAAGTGATATGGCCAAAGACCTAACAATAAATTAAAATAGATCTTAGAAAACTAATAGGTTTAAAGCTTTCAATTTTGATATAAATCAAAAGCGTATTATATTTTAAATTATCTTATTTAACTAACGACTAAATCCTATAATAAGTCTAATAAATGAAACCTTAAAAGAAAAATTAAACAATGCATTTGGAATAGGTCAACACAAGAAGAAATACGAATTTAACTATGCGTGCCATAATGCACATTATATCATACTACAACGCAGTCTAGAAACTAATAAATTAATTGAAACCCAAGAGACTCTTGCAACATCGAACAAAAAATCATGCTGTGGTGTGATAGAATAATGTTGAATTCCAAAATTCATCCGAACATACCATGCCATAGTGGGCTATATCTCATGTCGTGATGTACCTTAAGTTTTCAAAAAATCTCTTATTTCATTAACTAGTTCATTTTATACCTTATGTTTTATTTATGGTATTCTTTGATCATGACATAGATCTTGAATAAGTCCATTTAATACTTCATTGAGTTGCTTTATCTTTTATCTTATTATAGGTCTACTTATAATTTATATCAGTACGTGATTCTCATCATTGCTTGTCCAAACTAGCCTTGAAGTCATACCAATATTTTCGTATTCAAGACAATCATTGATAAATAATTAAAATAATACTTACATAGAGTACATTTAGTAGCTGATAATTGTTAGGTATAATAGAGATTCATGGAGTTAATAGGGATAATAGGAAATTCTTAAGAGTTGAGAGTAGATATGGTAATTTGATTTGATTGGTCGACAACTTGCGGGTACCTAACCTATTTAGGTTAGAATGGATCGATTCATAAATGGGTTGGGATATTATTCAAATATTAATTAAATATTTATTTAAATATAAATTAATTTATAAAATTATCATTTAAATATTTTTTAAATATGTTTCAATATTTTTTATAATATTAAAGTTTTTAATAGATTTTGAAAAATTAAGCCTAAAATATATTCAACCTTTAGGCTATTATTATTATTATTATTATTATTATTATTATTATATATATATATATATATATATATATAGACACACATTAGGATTGGAAAGGGAATTGGCCGAGCTGTTGAGAAAAAAAAAAAGTGGCTACTGCAATCTGCCGAGGTGCTGTCGAAAACTATTAAGAAAATAGATATCTCAGAAGCAACGAATGCTAAGGTAATTACCTATATAGAAATAGGAAAAATCAGAAGGTGAAACAAAGGTAATTACCTATAAAACAATATACATTGGTTTCATCATTGGATCAGTCAATGAGATATATATACACATGCAGTGACAGGTAAGGTAATATTATATATTGTTAAATTGATTTATAAGAAAAGAGACTAATGATGTCATAGTATAAATTAACTTCAATTTTTTTTATCTGTCCGTAATATATATTTTTATAATAATATAATTTTTTCTTAATTAAAATCATACATATTTAAATCAAATAATTACATAAATGATCATAATTATTTGAATTTAATTACACCAACTCAATCTCGAATACAACAAAAACTAATAATTTTTGTAAATTAGATAAAAATCACAAATTAAAATCTCACTTATCGAGACAAAATGAACTGACTTAGCTTGTTAGCTAGTCGAAGTAGAAGAATCTTTTGTACTGCCCAGTACAATAAGGTTGTAATTCACTAGCTATTGTAGATGCTTGCCAAAGTTGGAAAAAACTAGAGGATATTTGTATTTATCGACCTACATCACCATCTATCTCAACAGTTTACTATATAATAGAAGAAGGTTTTCGGTAAAAGAGCATGTTCTGGAGGAGTATCTTAACAAAATGTCGACAGACTTTAGCAACAGTATTCATTTTAAAAAACTTATAAGAGCTCGTGATAAACTGAATCTCAACCTGTAAAAACTCGAAGATTTATTTTATCAAAGTGATCTTTAATTTGAATCGTTTTGCATTCGCTTGGGAAAGGGTAACTATTTCCTGTGACTATGGGATCTTATGGTGAAGTCGTGGTCAGCCAGGGTAGGATAGACAGGGAGGGGAGTGGTGAGGTAGGGGAAATATTTTGATTGTGTATTGAATATAGATCCATGTCTTTCTTGTTCCACTAGCTAGGACAAAATTCTCACATGTTTCATTATTACAATCTTTTTTTAATGTCAAAGACCAAAAATTACGCACAAATTCTCATTAGATCTTGGTTATTCTTAATAGCAATGACTATTCATTTAAATCTTCGGGTAGCTTCAACAAGGTGAAAATTCTTGTATTCTATATGTACATGTTCCTGCGATTCACATGAGTATTCTTGTCTATTTGGCTACGGTTATAAACACTTTCTTTTTCTTATTAACAAAACAACCCATTTTTCTTTGCTCTTTAGAAACCGGTACAAAAATAGGTGTTTTTTTACGTTGTTTACCTTAGTGATTGGGGGGGTTCGGGGAAGACCTCTATGGGGTACCTTTTGGGTGTGGGATGCTTGTTTAACCTCTGTATTCATCTTATTCATTATTTACCTAGGTGTATTGCGTTTTCAAAAGCTTTTTATCGAACCGAATTCTATTTCAATCTGTGTTGGACCGATCGATATTCCAATAATCAAGTCTTGAGTAAACTGGTGGAATACATCGCATCAATAGATGTTCATATGCCCATTCCAATATTTTCTAACTTTTTTAACTTCCCATTCTTAACTTGTATCTTTTTTGTTCTGGAAACACGTCTTTTTATTCCATCTTTTCCCGAATCTCCTTTCATAAAAGGAATAGAAGCTTGAGAAGGAATACCAAAACCAAGTTCACTCGGTGAGTCTCTTTGCATCCAAGGCCAAATGCTTAAAGCACCAATCTAATAAAAGGGAATATTTGTAGGTTCTATTCTTACTGGATGCACTTGGAACGTTCAGTTCAATCGTTGCTCCAAAATTTATACATATAGCTTGCCTTTATAGCTTATGGGACACTTCACTCGCTCAACACTCGTTCAAAACATGCACTCATTCTTCACTCGCTAGGGAAAGAAAAGGAGTGGGGCAAAGGAATTGATTGAACAAATCTTTAATATTGTTCTTGAATCCCCCTTCAAAAATCGTTCGAGAATGCTCCAAATTAGATTTTTTTCTCAAATTTTTCTTAATATTTGTGACTTTTGACTACTCAATTGATTTAATGGAGTGTTGTTTGGATATTTAATTAAAAAAATTAAATTTTTAACCTCATATTAAATGGAGACCATTGGATGGGAGAAAATGAAAGCAAATCCATATTTTCATATGTCATAGAGAGAGAAATGAGGGTTAATATGGTCAAAATGCAATCATAATGAAAAATCCATATGTGTAGGGGCAGTGAAGTACATATACCTAATGTGGTGCATGATGGGTGAGGGGTTAAGGATACACATATCTGGCATGAATCGAGAAAGAATAGCATTTACAGGCCGACATATGGTGTGAAGGTTTGGTTGACACAAGTCACACATAGAGATGGAGTGTGAATGCGTGGTTTTTCTAAGTTTATCTATGGGATTTTCTAAGTTAATCCATGTAATCATAAAAAGCACAAAAAATCCAAAAATAAGTGTAAATGGAAAGGATTTTTTTTAATCTAAAAATATGTATAAAACAACACTTATAGTTAAAAAGCCTACTAATTGTTTACCTATTAATGTTTATGTAAGTTCTGTTGTACTTTGTGTCGTGTGTTAGCTTCTTATATGTAAAGCATAAAGTCTGTTTATTTTACTCAGTGTTTCTATCTTTTTTTATGTAAGATTGATCACTACTGATCAAGAATGCACACACACATAGTTAAGTATACTGTGATTAAAAACATATTTTACACACACCACAAGATTGGCTATTTAGTATAAATGCTAAGTCATGAGTGACAAATTTTGGCTCGGTTCGGGTGTGGGTATTTATGAAAACTACTCGATAATTTTTAGATCAAAAAATAAGATTTTTGGCACCTCGACGAGGTTCTTAAAAAGGGCACCATCGAACTCCTCAACGGACCCTCGATAAGGATCCTCGATACATCTTGTGTTGTTCATGCTCTCTTATTTTGCTAGTTCAATTTAAGTTTAAACTATGTATGTTACAGCGTATTAAATTTTAAACTCTGATTAGAAAGTTTTAATACTCTTCACTTGCCTTATGCTTATTAAATAATGTATTTGCTACTTATTATTTTTTTTGACTATATGAGATTATTATTTATTGTTGTTGTGTGTTATTAGTTGTTTATCTCTTTGTTTGTTGCGAGTTAGAGACGAGTCCTTAAATGATTTATATATCCTTACCCTAGTATAGTACCGGGTCTCAGACTCTTTCAATTTAATGCTAAATTATAATTTTGGTTTGAATTTGGTAATTATTATAATCTAAAAGTAACAACTTGTGATTTGTTAATTGTAAGAGGAATTAATAGGTTAAAAATTCTACACATGATCAATTTTTCTTAATTAATTTATTATTATTTTAGAACTTAAATTTGTAATTATTTTGTTAGGTTTTTAACAATTAAGATTGATTAGTGATCATTTTGATAATCAATTGAACTAAGAGAAAGAATAAGACGTTTTTGATAATATAAATATTTTAAAGTTAAAGTTACTAATAAAATAAGTGCTAAATTATGTCTCGTAATGAAGAATAAGAAAATAATTAAATTAGAATATTGAGTGAAGATTAACCTTAATCGCATATTTACTTATCATTGATGTTGATCTAGGTTTCATAATTATTTTAATTAATGTTATTTTTTTTCAACACCAAAACCCCTATTTGTTTTATTAGTGTTTTTTTAACACTTGTATCTAATGTTTTAATTATTATTCGTCCTTGTAATGACCCTTATATCAATTAATATATTTTTAATTAAAAGTAAAGTTAATATTTGACTTTTAGGATGATCAAATATGTTGAATTCTAATGTTAAAATGCTGACCTAACAAACATAAAGTATAAAATAAAATTTAAGTTATATTTTAAAAATGGGACAAAATTGTTAACATTTTTTTAGACATTTATGTCAATAAAAGTATAGTTTAGGGAACAACAAAGCTTATCACCCTTGTTTTAGATAAGTGTAGTTGAATTAACTAACTCCTTTAAAAATTTTAAATGAAAAACCGGTTGACATATTAACAAAACCTTTCTCTTCAAGATAATACTCACTTTTAACATTCAAACTCAAGTTAGATTCAAGTTTCAATTGCACTTCATTTGAATATTAGAAATGACTAAAAATAAATGTAAACTAAAATCAAACCTGTGATGAAATCAATATTATGTTTAAGTTTTTGAATTAAAGTTTTTAAAATGAATATTACTTGATAATTAAATTTATTTTTGTTCGAAAGAAGGTTAAAATTCAGGTTTACTTTTACATATTTTTTTAATTATTTTTGAAACTAAAAATAAAAAATATTTAATAACTATATTTCAAATTCACTTTTTCTTTTATTAATTAACTTTACTTTCTTTTAATATGACTTAAGAGGGAATTAATAAGAAAATTTTTTTTTTCATCGAACAAGCTTTTGTTTTTATTTTATTTATAAATATGTTAAAAAATATATAAAACTAGTTTCAAACAAAAAATATTAAATTTAAAAATAAAACTCAAAGAGCCCTTATTAATTTAAATATTATAAAAGTGGAAATAAAAGACTTAATATAATGAATATCAAATAACAAAAAAAAAATAACATGTTTAATAATTACAATGCATAGTTTTAAAAAATAAAAACACATATATATATATATATTAAACTATTAAAATAGTCCTAAATCTAATTGGTTTAGAATTTAAGATTTATAGTTTAATGATTAATAAAAAATATTATTAATAAGTTAATATTTTTCTTTTTTTTTAAATGTATTTTTTAATTACTAATCATGTTTTTTTCAATTTCACTCTTCGTCGTGAATAATCCCAAATTCATAAAAATAGATATAATTAAGATCTAAATTTTAGTGATGATATTAAATATGTTTATCTTTATTCTTTTTTTTTTAGTTTGTTAATCTCTCGTTGGAATAAACATAAATAAGATAGGAGAATGTAAAACTTATTTTTTTATATTAAATAATTATAAAAAATTCGAAAATATATTAATCTAATTAAATGTTATTTTAAAATTAATAATAAAAAACATAAAATAAAAAATATTAAAATAATTAATAGTTTTGCAGTTACATCTTTTGAATTTGGGAAAGAGAATCAATACCAAGGAAAAATACGAAAACAATCACCCAAGAGAGAGTATGAAAATAGTGTTGGTGTGTGTTGTTGTGGCAGACACCAATAACTCAGTGGAGTAAAACATGGAGCATATAATAATGGTAGTGGATCCATAAAACATGGATATGCAGGAATTATGGTTATTGTTTAATTTTCGTTTTATACATATATCTCAACTATTGTACAGAAACAAGAACAGAAAAAGAATATGAAAATACATGATAATTATCAGAGAATATTTTGACATGGTATCAGAGCAGGTTATTGGTGACTAATGAAACTACCTGCTGATTTTTGATGGAACTACCATTTTGATTCTGAATACGATTCTTTGATTCTTTGATTCTTGATTCTTTGATTTGTTGATTTACGATTTACGAATTAATTCGATTCGATTCCTGGTCGATTTGATTTACGGGTGGTCTTGATTGTAGCATCTGTTTTTCGTTTTTTTTGCTGAGTTCTGATCTCTGGTTTGTATTTGTCCCGAAGCTGTTTCTGGTTTCTGATTTCTTATTTCTGAAACCGATCAGTGTTGCAACACTGGAAAAAAAAAATATCAAGTAAAACAACATCAGTACAAAGAACATTGTGTAAGGCGTAACAAGAAAACCTGAGGGGATAGGTAGACAGTGCAACCTCACCAGTGCTGCGACCATCTAGTATTCAGAGTCACCATTTCTTCTCAACGTCAGTTCCGCCGTTGCAACCTCAATAGAACACTTCAGGGAGCCATACTGATCTAGCTGCTCATTCGAACCACTCATGAAGCTGTCGCAGTTGGCCAACGTCTCTTACTAGCAGCCATCGTGGAGAAACTTGGAACGAAGAAGAAGAAGAGCGCCGCTTCACAGAGATGGAGGACCAAGTAGAGGGCTGACTCCGGCTGGATGCTTGTAGTCGGCTAGGGTTCTTCCATCAGAAGAAGAGAGGCGCAGAGGCGGCGTGAAGGTCGCGCGCGGTCGTGAGAGGTCGCGAGAGAAAAAAAGGGATTTAGGGTTACGAAGGGCTGCGAAAATGATTTAGGTTTAGAAATTTTTCTTTATATAGTGTTGTACGAATTGTAAAAAAAAAAAAGGAAAAACGGAAGGAAAAAAATTTTAGATTTCATGGCGGAATCTAGTGATTTAACTACCAATTTCATGTTGGAAGATTTGACGGCGAAAATGACGGAAGTTTTCACTAGAGCTCAGATCAGCTCACAACCTCTGTCAACTGAAGCGTCGACTGCTCCCATTAGTATCAAGTTGGGAGGATCCAACTATGCCTTGTGGTCCCAGGTGGTGGAGATGTATATCTCTGGCAAAGACAAACTGGGATATATTAATGGGGATTTTCCTCAACCTGTTGAAACCGACCCCTCATTCAGGAGATGGCGCACTGAAAATGCCATTGTTAAAGGATGGTTGATCAATTCGATGGACCCCTCCTTGATTGCAAATTTTATTCGATTCCCAACTGCGAAACAAGTTTGGGATTCTGCTGCTACCACCTTCTATGATGGGACAGACACGTCTCAAGTGTATGATCTTCGTCGTCGAGTTACTCGTATGAAACAGGCGGGTGGATCCATTGAAAAATACTACAATGACCTTCAAGGGTTGTGGCGAGAAATTGATTTCCGTCGTCCTAATCCAATGGAGTGTGCAAATGACATACAAAAATACAACTCCATCGTACAGGAAGATCGAGTGTATACCTTCCTTGATGGACTTGATGACAGACTCGACAAAACTCGAAGTGATGTGCTTCAAATCAAACCATTCCCTACGGTGGAACAAGCCTATGGATTCGTCCGTCGGGAAGAGGTCAGGCAGACCGTGATGATCACAGGTGTAGATACGACACCCGGAGCAGTTATGACTTTTAAAGGGGTCAAGGGACACCATAATCAGATGCCACCAAAAACAGGAACCTCTTTGGGTAGCAAGAAATCCTCGGGAAATCCACCATCTCTTGACATGAAATGTGGCCATTGCGGAAACTCCAAACACACCCGTGAAAACTGCTTCAAACTCCATGGGTATCCAGAATGGTGGAATGATCTTCAAGCACGGAAGAAACGGGACACCACTGGACGAGCAGCTGTGGCTACCAATAATGCCTCACTATCCCTTACTTCCCAGGCTGAATCTTTCCAGGATCCAGGTATTTCAAGTAAAGCATTTCACATCTCTACTCGTAGTGATAAAGAGGATTGGATTCTGGACTCTGGAGCTACAGATCACATGACATTTGACCCAAACGATCTCTCCAATACAACCCAGCCAAGACGAAGCCGTGTTGCTAATGCAAATGGGGTCACTTATCCAGTTACAGGAGCTGGAACAGTGACCTTATCTCCCTCATTATCATTATCTAATACTTTGCTTGTACCATCTCTGTCAAACCGACTAATGTCTGTAAGTCAGGTCACTTCAGACCTTAACTGTGTAGTATTGATGTATTCTACTTTTTGCCTTCTACAGGATATTCTCACCAAGGAGATCATTGGGCGTGGTACTAGGAGAGGAGGGCTATATTATGTGGATGACCTCAGTTCAGGAAGAGCCAATCACATGCAACATACTGTTGGTAACAAGGAACGACAGATTTGGCTATGTCATCGTAGATTTGGGCATCCATCATTCGGGTATTTAAGGCACCTACTCCCTAGTTTATTTTCAAATATCACACATTCAGATTTCAAATGTGATACTTGTATCCTAGCAAAAAGTCATAGGGCGTCTTATCCTATGAGCATGAATAAAAGTATGACTCCTTTTGCTTTGGTACATTCTGATGTTTGGGGACCTTCCCCGGTTATTACGTCATCGGGTCATCGTTGGTTTGTTATTTTTGTTGATGATTGTACACGAATGACATGGCTTTACCTTCTCAAACATAAAGATGAAGTATTTGCTACATTTCACCTGTTTCACACCATGATTCAGACCCAATTTTCTGAAAAAATTAAGATACTTAGGTCTGATAATAGAGGGGAGTATGTTAATCAACAATTCCGGACATACTTGGACAACCATGGTATTCTCCATGAAACCTCATGTTCACAAACCCCACAAATGAATGGGATCATGGAGAGGAAGAATAGGCATATTTTAGAAACGGCTCGGGCCTTACTAATCGGTGCACATATGCCTAATAAATACTGGAGTGATGCTGTTACTACAGCTGTGTATCTACTGAATCGAATGCCCACAAAGACCTTACAATTTCAAACTCCATTAAAGGTGTTATCTGATCATCTTCCCTTACCTACTATTTTAATGCTTCCGCCCCGAATTTTTGGATGTGTTGCTTTTGTCCACCTCCATAAAAATCAACAAACTAAGTTGGATCCATGTGCTGTCCGATGTGTATTCTTGGGGTATGGTGTACAAAAAAAGGGGTACCGATGTTATGATCCAATTACTAAAAGAAACTATACTACCATGGATGTCACTTTCCTTGAATCAGAATGTTTTTTCCCATCACCGGTATCCAATTACACTCTTCAGGAGGAGAGTTATGGTGAAGAACGAAATTGGCTTGATGTTGAAATATTAGACACTAATCCAACATACTTGGATCGTGCCAATAATATGGAGGAGCCCGTATCTAGACCCGAGCTTGAACTTCCAAGAACTGAAGCTGAAGTAGTAATTGAATCTCCAGAAGATGAAGTGGTTGATGTACCCCTCCATTCTCTAGTACCCAATGATCCTCCTGCTGAGAACACTCCTGAGGTAAGCTATCCTATCACACCTTTACAAACTAATGCTATAGATACACCTGTTGGTTATGTTTTACCTTTCAGACACAATCGAGGTAAACCTCCAAATCGATACTCCCCAGAAAGAGAAGAACGACAACCCAAGTATCCAATAGCAAATTATGTATCTACTCAAAGATTATCAGAACCTATCAGGGCATTCGCACAAACACTCTCATCGTGTCAAATTCCGAGTAGCATTGAAGAAGCCTTATCTGATCCAAAATGGGCTCAAGCTATAAAAGAGGAATTTGAGGCATTGCAGAAGAATAACACATGGGTGTTAAGCGAGTTGCCTCAAGGGAGGAAGATGGTAGGATGCAAGTGGATTTTCTCCATTAAGTATAAAGCAGATGGGTTAGTTGATCGTTACAAGGCGAGGCTTGTAGCAAAAGGATATACACAGAAACATGGGATAGATTATCAAGAAACCTTCTCACCTGTGGCTAAACTAAAAACTGTGAGAGTTTTGTTATCTCTTGCAGCAAATTTAGATTGGCCATTGCACCAACTTGACGTGAAGAATGCCTTCCTTCATGGTGACCTTGAAGAAGAGATTTACATGGATATCCCACCAGGATATACTGTTACATCAGGAAAAGAAACTGCATGTAGATTACAACGAGCATTGTATGGACTAAAACAATCACCTCGAGCGTGGTTTGGTAGGTTGAGTTCAGCAATGAAGAAATATGGGTTCCAACAAAGCAACTCTGATCATACTCTTTTCCTAAAACATCGATTAGGGAAGATAATGTACTTATAGTCTATGTAGACAACATGATCATTACAGGGGATGATAAAGAAGAAATCTCTAAGCTTCAAGAACAACTGTCAAATGAGTTTGAAATGAAGAACTTGGGAGGACTCAAATACTTCTTAGGTATTGAGGTAACAAGATCAAAACAAGGCATATGTCTTTCCCAAAGGAAATATACTGTAGAGCTACTAGCAGAAGCAGGACTACTAGATTGTAAACCTGTCGATATTCCAATGGTTCAAAATCATAAACTCGGAGAATATGTGGACCAAGTACCAGCAGATAAACAGAGATATCAACGGTTAGTAGGTAAACTCATATATTTATCTCATACTCGACTTGATATTGCGTATGTTGTGAGTGTCGTGAGTCGGGCTCACGACCTTTGCCCAAGTGAAGACCATATGGATGCGGTCATGCGAATACTTCGTTACTTAAAATCCTCCCCTGGGAAAGGACTTATGTTTTCAAAGAATGGTCAATTGGAAGTCCTTGGATATACAGATTCAGACTGGGCAGGGAATATGAAGGATAGGAAATCTACTGCTGGGTACTTTACTTTCGTGGGGGGCAATCTTGTTACATGGAGAATCAAGAAGCAAAATGTAGTTGCCTTATCCAGTGCTGAAGCTGAATTTCGAGGAATGGTCAAGGGAATATGTGAGCTCCTTTGGTTGAAAAACCTTCTAACTGAGATTGATGTTGCTCCTAACTCTGAAATGAACTTATTTTGTGATAACAAAGCAGCCATTGCCATCGCTCACAATCCAGTTCAACATGATCGCACGAAGCACGTTGAAGTGGATCGGAACTTCATCAAACAGAATCTTGAAGAAAAGATTATTAAGCTTCCATTTGTTAAATCAGAAGATCAATTGGCTGATATACTCACAAAATCTGTGTCTGCAAGGAACTTCTACAACTCACTTGACAAGTTGGGCATAAGAGACATATATGCACCAACTTGAGGAGGAGTGTTGGTGTGTGTTGTTGTGGCAGACACCAATAACTCAGTGGAGTAAAACATAGAGCATACAATAATGGTAGTGGATCCATAAAACATGGATATGCAGGAATTATGGTTATTGTTTAATTTTCGTTTTATACATATATCTCAACTATTGTACAGAAACAAGAACAGAAAAAGAATATGAAAATACATGATAATTATCAGAGAATATTTTGACAAATAGTACATGAAATTGACTCCTAAATTTGTATCTTTTCCACCATATTTTTAAGAAATAAACAGGGAATGAAAATGACCCATTTTCTCCATTTAATTCCTTGTTAGTAAACACAAATACACTCAATTCACATACCTGATATCATTCAAATTTTTCATCCTATTTATCATTAGGTTAAAAAAATTAATATATATCATTGATCTTAAACTTTATTTAAATTCATTTTTAGAACGTAATATTTTGTTCTAAATTTTTTAAAAATTCACACATATATCTTTAAACATTTAAATCATATGATTTCATTATTATATTTTTAAAACTTCACGTATAAGTCATTGTTTGACTACTAAAATATATATTTGTTATTTAAATTTTTTAAACTATATTCATGTTTGTTTGACAATAATATGAATGATATACATGATTCAAGATATTTATGTATTTGGTTTGAGAATAGAATATAAAAACATTCCAATAGCACCAAAAATACTTATTCCTCTTACACCCTTCAAGAATACATTGAAATGTTATATTTTTCTCATATATTTGTATAATTATTAATTGTTTTTTTATCTTATCTCATTAAAAAAAAGCTCATATTTTTCAATTTTACTTCATTTATAATTTTATAAAATTTACTTTAATATTTATTATTATTTGATTATAATGTTAAAAAATAATAATAGTAATATTATTTTCATTGAATTTCATTCCTATTAACATTTTGATTCTTATTAAGTTTTTATTTTACAAATCAAACATGGTGTGAAGTTTTAAAAGATTAAGTCTAAATCATCATTTATTTAAAGTTTTAAAAGTTGGAGGGTTATATCTTATATTTTAGAGGTTTTAAATCTTTTGTTAAAATTTAGTTAAAATTTGAGACCAATTATATAATTTAGCCTAAAAATAACTTTAAAGATAAAAATAAAATAATATATAATGTAATATTATGTACATTAAGTTATTTTATTTCAAGTAATGATGAGTTCATTTATTAATGTGAAATAGATATATAGTTATATTATGACATGTAATCTGTTCTATGTATTAACTTCATAAATTTTTTTTTACAATAAACTATTGGACATTACGAATGAATTATAATTATCAACATACTTAGTCATAGTAATAGCATTAACAAAACTCATTTTTCATTTTTATTTCTCATCCCCGCTTTAAATCTTTATAGTGATATAGAAAAATCTTTATAGTGATACAGAGGTGATCATGAGAATCTTTAAACAAAAAGTAGATCCAAACAATATTATAAATATTATTTTAATTTTTATTATAAAAAATATATATAGAAAAACTAAGTCAATAATAAAAAAAAATTTTATAAATACAACCAAACCTAAGTATCTATATTAAATGAAAAATTATTACGTTAATTATAATTATAATTATAATATAATTGTTATATATAAAAATAATCTAAATTTTATGATAAAAGAAAATTTTAAGCTAATAAATAATATTTACATGATAACAAGAAAAAAATGTAACAATATGTAAATAATTCTTTTATAGAGGATTTTGTAATAAAAATAACTAAAAGTTTTACATATTTGAAAAAAAACATTCGCATTCGTTCTTGTCATTATTTCCAGAGAGGATTTTGCAATAAAAATAACTGAAACGATATAATTGTCTTTTTTTTTAAACTAACGAGTGTTTTTGTTATTTTTGAAAACTTAAGAGAATTCTAATTTAAATATTTTTTATAAGGTGAATAAAAATATAACTTAAAAATCAAATATAAAATATATTATTTTAATATTATTTTAAGTTTTTGGGTAATTAAATTTATGAAAAATTTAAAAAATATAATTTTTTTATATATTTATTAAAATAAAATATATAATTTTAAAATTAGAAAAAGAAGAAAAAGGAAAGGAAGTAGAGTTTTGGAGGAGAATGGGATGGGATGCAATTTTCGTTCATAACCCACCTTTTTATTTTTTATTTTGTTGTCCCATTTTTACCTTCAGATAATAGATTTGCCCAACCCTACTTCCGGAGAACCTTTGTAAACGTCGTTGCCGCTGTCAAGTGCTTTCAGGGTTTGATCCGATCGTTTAAGCAGAGCCGGACTAATCCATCGATGCACGTTATCTTCTCTACCACATCACGATTGCTCCTACTGTCTTAAGCAAAACCCGAGTTCATCCCCAATCGATTTTCCATGGGAGATGAAAATGATGCCTTCATGCGCAACCAGAACTCGGCCGTCCAGGCCCGTACAAAAGCTCAGAACCGTGCCAACGTTCTTCAGCTTAAGCTGGTACGTCCTCTTTCTTGTTTCCTTTTTGCTCTTGAATTCTTAAATTGTGTCTTTATTGGTTAATAATCTAATGGTTTGAATATTTGCTCGTAGCTAGGGTTTTCTACTTGATGCAAAATAAAAAAAATAAAAATCATTTAAATTAAAATTTATTTAGATTGAAATTATTATACCGTAATTAAGATATTATTTGTTTTTATCTTTTAAATTTTGTATTTATATTTAGATTTATCAGTTATTTAGACTATTATTTAGGATTATTACTAATTATTTATAATTATTTAGTTTTTTTATCTTAATCCTAAGACATAAGATTGTACTTTTAAATCAGACCTGTAATAATTTGAGTAATAATTATTGATTTTATCTATACCCTCTCCTATTATCTCACTCTTTTCGTCTATTAGTTCTTCTATTTCTCAATCTGTTATTTATCAGTATGGTATCAGAATCGAACCAATTTCTTTTCCTTAAATGAAATTTCCTATCCAAATTTTTTTATTGCACAAAAAATGATAATTAGAAAAGCAAACACATCAACCATCTTTGTGGACCGCCCACCCCTACCATATCACGATAGCCAACCGTCACCCCACCCCACCTCACCCCACCGTAATAACTAGAATACCATCACCAATCTTACCCACCCATCGGATTATCGATCCTGGAACCAACATTGTTGCAAATGAGAGATTTAATTGAAAACCCAACTCGGCCGCTGCCATTCCCGACATCTTTCTTTTACATTGCCGGCACGTGCAAGCTTCCCGGAAGTCGACTAGTTGATTACGAGTGGTCCCTTGACTTGTCACCTTCATCATCAACTTTCACTTGATGAGACAATTCTCCAACGCTTTCACCTCAGATCCACGCACCCTCACTATTATCTCAAGTTACAGTTCATCCAGAAAACTCTCATAGGTTATGGCTATTTGGTTACATCCTTTTTGCCACCACGTGCCTCCTTTTGTGTTGAACGACGTGGTCAACTTCAGACAACTAACAATTTATTCTACTTTTTTGTTTTGTAGGTTGATCATTTTTGTCACCAGTGTGAAGATTCAATAAATCTCAAATCAACGGTAGAAATATGAGTTCTAATTCAATTCAAGCTATTAAATCTTTATGATAAGACATGAACACTCGAATGGAAGATTTTTCAATTCAAAATAACTCCTTTTCTTTACCTATTATCATCAACAAACAAGTAAAAAAATAAGGTAGATGATGAATCATATATGATCCAAAAAAAATATCAACTATAACCAAACAGGAGAAGGATACTTGTTTGGATATTGTTATTCAAACAAAGTCTTCAGAGCAATTTGTCCATGTGTGATGACATCTCTTATTAAAAATAAATAAATAAGAATCTACCATCTCTTTAGGGGACACATGTCTAGATGTAGTTGAGTTTTTGACTTTTGATTTGTGCTTATTCTCGAACGATAAATTTCAACCACGTTTTGGATTACTAAGTACTATAAAGGTGAATTTGTTGCTCGAATATCTACATAATCTATTGATCGCAAATTTTAAGGACGACCTACCGTTATATCTCAGGTTTCGATTATTAATCTATGCGTCAGAAGTTGAATTTTTGTCACCCGAGGAGAATGATGCAAAATAAAGAAATAATAATAATATAAATTGGTATTTATCTAAATTGAGATTATTATCTTGTAATTAGGATATTATTTGTTTTATCTTTAAATTTTGTATTTATATCTAGATTTATTATTTACTAATTTATATTATTATTTAGGATTAGTATTAATCATTTTATGATTATCTAATTCATTATTTCAATTCTATAAATAAGACATAACACAACACTTCTAAATCAAACCTAAAATGAATTGAGTAATAGTTATTATTTTTATCTCTCCCATCTCCTATTTGTCTGATAATTCTACCTTTTGTCTATTACCTCACCCCTTTCGTCTATTTTCTCTATTATTTCTGTATCTGTTATTGATGCATAACAAAGAGAGAAATAAGAGAGAATAGATAAAAGGCGAGAAATAATAGAATTGGGATGAATAAGAAAAGAGAGAAATAGACAGATAATTGGCAGAAAACTAATAAATTGTAATTCAATTCATTTTTGGTCTAATTTTGAAGTACAATGATATGTCCTCTTTATAGAAGTGAAATAAAAAATAATAATCTTAGTAACTAAATGATAAATCTAAATATAAATATGAAATTTAAAAATAAAACAAATAATATCATAATTATGAGATACTAATCTTAATTTAGATAAATATTAATGTAAATGATTATTATCTATTTATTTTGCATCATTCTCTTTGGGTGACAAAAATTCGACTCCTGACGAGTTGTAGAGTCAAAGATTAATAATTGAAACTTGAGATATAACGATAGTTCGTCCTTAAGATTCACGATCCATAGATTATGTAGATGTTCGAATAACAAGTTTACTCTTATAGTATTTAGCAATCCAAGACGTGGTTGAGTTTAATCATTCAAGAATAATTACAAATCAAAAGTTGAAAATTCAATTACATCCGAACATATGTCTATGAATAGATGGTAGACAGGTAAACTTTTTTTTTTGAATAATAAATACCATCATACATGGACAAATTTGCTTTGTAGATTTTGTTTGGATAACAATATATGAACAAGTATCCTCTTTCTCTTGTTTGGTTACAGTTGATATTTATTGAAGATTAAAAATCAATATGGTCTGTGGGGTTTGTTCAAAGTTTTAGGTCATACATGATTCATCATCTGTCTTATCTTTTTGCTTGTTTGTTGATGACAATAGTCGAAAAAAATAAGTCATTTTGAATTGGAACATCTCTCTCATTTGATTCGTTAATAAATCCATTCGAGAGTTCATGTCTTGCCTTAAAGGCTTAATGGTTTGAAGAATTGAACGAGAGCTCATATTTCTATTGTTGATTTGAGTGCAATAAATTTTTATTGGATTTATTAAATCTTTGTACCAGTGACAAAAACGGATCAACTTGATGTTGATTGGAGTTGACCACGTCGATCAACACAAAAGGCGACGCATGATGACAAGAGGGATGTCACCAGATAGTCGTGGACGAGGCATTTTTTTGGCTTGGATAATAATCGGATATAATGTTGGTGCACATGGAACTAAAGTGAAGGCAATGGAGAACTGTATTGGCGAGTGAAGTTGATGACAGAGGTGACAAGCCATGGGACCACATAGAATCAACTAATTGATGTTCGAGAAGCTTTGTAGGTGGTATAAAAGGAAGAAGTCAAGAATGGCAGCAGTTGAATTGGGTTTTCGATTAAATCCTTCCTTTGTAATGATGCTGGTTCCAAGATCGGTAATTCGATGGGTGGGTAAAGCCGTCGATGGTGTTCCGGTTATTAAGATGATCGTTGGCGATGGTGATATGGTGTGGGTGGTCCATGGGGATGGTTGGCGTGTTTTTTTTTTTTAATATTGTTTCCTTTTCTTTTGGTATCTTCTTTTTATTTTTTTGGTGCAAGAAAAAAATTTCTATCGGAGATTTCGTTGAAGGAAAGGAAATTGGTTTGGCTCTGGTACTAAACTAATATAGAACATATAAAGAAATAGGAGAGAGAATAGACGAATTAGATTCAGGGATTTAAACGAATAAGAAAAGAGAAAATTGGACAGATAATTGGGGGATAAACTAATAAATTGTAATTCAATTCATTATAATCTGATTTATAAGTATTATGTCCTATTTATAAGAATGAAATAACAAACTAGATAATTATAAAACAATTAAGAAAAATTTAAATAACTAAATGTAAATATGAAATTTGAAGATAAACAAATAAGAAAAAAGGGTAGCATAAGTCTGTTATCTTTAACAAAAGTACATTTTAGACTCATACTTATTTAGTGGGACAATACGAGTTTACTACTTTTACAAAATGGATATCAGAAGTTTATTTTCAAAAAGTTGTTACATGCACCACGTGTCTGGTTAAGGAAGGTGACACGTGGTGCGTATTTGACAATCTTTTTTTTTTTAAATAGATTTTTGTTACCTTTATTTTTGGTAAAGGTAATGGATTTTTGCTATCCTACCCAAAGTATGGATTTAAAGTGCATTTTCATTAGTTACCCTTTGTCCAACAAATAATATCCAAATTACGAGATAATAATCTCAATCAAGATAAACCATAATTTAAATGATTTTTCTCTTTATTTTGTATCAGTTCTACACCACTACTTTACATTCTCTAAACTGTAATTTATTTTAGAGAAGCTTTATTTGTTTAGAAGGCATTATTTCTTAAACTAGATCATACAGGACATTTCACTTCTTTTTGGTTTTGATTGACATATATTACTTTCTTTTTTCCTTTCCCTTTTGCACCATTTTATTCTGTTTATTGATATGAATTTATGTTGGATGACAGAAATAGTTAGAGGTTGGTGCATTAAGTTTGAATCATGTTCTTAACTCTTGTTTTTGATGCAGATTGGACAGAGTCATTCCACTGGTCTAACTAACAATCTCTTGAAGCTTTTTGAGCCTAGACCACCATTGGAGTATAAACCACCTACAGAGAAAAGAAAATGCCCCCCTTTGACAGGTTTTTGTAAAATTAATTTTGTTTGTTTCAGTTTGCGGTCTGGATATTGATTACATATGTATCAGTAGTTGATAATTTCTTTTGTTCATTAAGGTATGGCGCAATTCCTGAGTAAGTTTTCAGAGCCTGGAGATCTTGAGTATGCTCCACCTGTCCAAAAGGGTGAAACTCCTGTAAGATATTTTCTGAATCACTTCTAAGGAGATTGTTAGCTTAACTTATTTGGGAAAGATAAATACTCTGATTGATCCATGGAATTCTATTATGTTGAAGACATTGTAATTTAACATTTCATTTTGATTATTTTGTTCAAAGATGCATATCTCTGCTGTGCAATCCTGGCACTAATGATGTAAGCATTTCATATATGGAGAGGTGTACATTTTGTTCTATTACGTGTTTCTTGCTCACTTGCTTCCATTTTATCTTTTGTAAGCTTATGCTGATGAATAAGTTCACATAATCTGGAGTATATATAGTCAAGCTAGGAGTTGGCAATTTTGATCGATAAAAGGGAAATGTAATGGGAATTCATCACTAGAATCCTTTTAAGCTCAGTATAAAGTAATTCTGCTCGTTATAAATTAAAAAAAAAAGTACTTCTGCTCTTGGTATTGACATGTTTAAACAAATTTGTGGATTCAGGCGCAAAGAAAGGCTAGAATACACCAGTTGAGACTCGAGAAGGGTGCAGCAAAGGCTGCCGAGGATCTAGAGAAATGTGATTATAGCTCTGATTACCTGTGGTGATTTAGATTTTAGTAGTATTCTTACATTTTTTTGTGTGCCCTATTTAATGCAGATGATCCAAATAATGACTCTAATATATCTGGGGATCCATACAAGACTTTGTTTGTGGCTAGACTAGTGAGTAATATTTATTCCCACCCACCCCCGCCCCGCCCCTCCCCCCCAACCCCCGCCCTGCCCCTCCCCTCCCCTATTAGGGCTCCCTTTCATATAAGCTTTACTTTGTTAACTTTTCATATTGATGCTTGCAGAATTATGAGTCAACTGAGAGCAGAATCAAAAGGGAGTTTGACGTTTATGGTCCTGTCAAGCGGGTAGGTTTTTTTAACATCCCCGAGGGGATTCGGTAAGAGATTGACTTATGTTACCGCATTAACCCTTTACCCTTCTCTGCTTATACAATTATTTGTCTAAGTGTTCAAAGCTCTGAAAGTTGGTATTTGTGGTCTTAATATTCTCATATATGATTTTTCTTTTCACATCCTAGCAAAAGAAATGACGTTCACCTGTATTTTTTATAGTTAGCTTTCTCTTTGATATGGTGGATCTTCTTGCTCCTGTTTTTTTATGGGGTTTATGTTGGTATAAGTTTTAACATTAATGTAATATCTTTGGTAAGTTGGATACCATTCTGCAAATTGTCTATTGCATATTTCCTACCAATCTGGTTTCAAAGATGGTGCTTCCCCCTGTATGGCAAACCTTATTTTTTAAGTTGAGCAGAGTAGTGATGCATTGTGCTTTGTCAAAACTGATTTTTAAGTTGAGCAGAGCCAGTGGCGGAGCCATGTTGTAAGCTTACCGGGCTTTAGCCCAATCCAATATTGTCTAAAATGACTTATTAGTCTAGCCCACATATAATTTATAAATCATCTTCTTGTTTTTTCTTTAAAACTGAAAGGTAATTCATTAGAAAAAAAAGTACACTTAAGGTCACTTTACTTTTATAAATTAAATATATTGGTAACTTTACTTTGAATTGTTGCACTTTAGTCATTTTATTTTCCATTTGTGGTTATTTTAATTAGGCAAATTTTGGTGATTTTAATCACTTTATTTTTCTTTTCTTTTTTTCAACTTTTTGAGACATTTTCTTTTCAAATATCTAACATTCCCTACTGGTAATGTTCAATGCGATCCAATTTAAGTTTTTTCCACAAAAAAATGATCTTATAAAACCAAAATTGACAAGAAATTACTAAAGTGTTTAAAATGCAACGGGAAGATGAAAATGAACCAATTTTAAGAGAGTGATTAATGTATCAAATTTGTTAATGTAAAGTGATGATAATATCATGCTACCAATTCATTAACATGTAAGAAACAATGAACTTGTTTTTGTAATATTTAAGGATTAGAAAGTGATTATTCTCTTTTGCAGTAAAATTAGTTTTCTAATGTAGAATTGCAGTTTATTTATTCTTATATTTGTAAAATATAATGATTGTAATTTTAAAATTATTTTGATTCTAAAAATAAAAGGACAATTTGTAATTTAATCCATAGATACAAGGTGGGTATTAAAAAAAAATTATGCTACTAAATGTGATTTTAATTAACATTAATGATATATATATTTTAGCATGTGTTGTTTTTTCATTCTAGATTATTTTAATTCATAAAACCTCTTAACTATCAAATATCCATTTTACTAATCTATTATTTCAACTAATGACATTTTTCTCATAAAAAAAAAAATAATTCAATATATATGTTGAGAAGTTCTATAAAATATACAATTAGTTTTCTAACTTAGAATTGCAGTTAATTTATTCTTATATTTGTAAAATATAATGATTGTAATTTTAAAATTATTTTGATTCTAAAAATTAAAGGACAATTCGTAATTTAATCCATAGATACAAGGTGGGTATTAAAAAAATATTATGCTACTAAATGTGATTTTAATTAACATTATGATATATATATTTTAGCATGTGTTTTTTTTTCATTCTAGATTATTTTAATTCATAAAACCTCTTAACTATCAAATACTCCATTTTACTAATCTATTATTTCAACTAATGACATTTTTCTCATAAAAAAGATAATAACTCTATTGAATATATGATGAGAAGTTCTGTAAAGTATCTATTATTTGTTTTATATTGAAAATATTGATATTAATAGTGATTGGATGTTAAATTAGTACGAATTATATCTATAATAATTTTTGGTTTTTTTATGCAACTCAATGAATACACTTGTAACTGAAACATGAACTCTAGTGCTTCAACATGTTCAAATGAGTTTCATGTTGTTAAGTTATAGCTCTTTGTCTCTAATTTATGATTTTATATATAATATTTGGTACGCTAAAACATGCTCAATCTAGCATAGTCTAAAAACATTTTCTGGCTATGCCACTGAGCAGAGCAGTGATGCATTGTGCATTTTGGCGTTCAAGCAAGAAAAAAGACACCAGTAATTTCTTTTCTTTTTCCTGACTGGGTAAAAATTATTGGGCATAATAGTATCTCTTTCCCCTTATTTTAAATTCTTCACACTTGCAATTTCTGCAGCTAAAATTCTTACTTTGACCTTAAAGGCCCTCAAATATATATCAGCTGTCAAGAAGCCCTGGTATTTCTAACTCTTTACAACTTTTTATAATTTAAGAAACTTCCTGGTAAGGGGAACATAGTATGTTCAACCATTGGTAAAATGGCCACAAAATACAATTTTTCTGCAACTCTAGATGTTGGTGATGCATCTTGCGATGGGAAGGTTATAAGTGAAAGGTGAGCACGGCTAATGAGGCATACTGCCTGTCTGCCGTGCCATTTAGGTTTCAATATTTTGCAGTATTGTTACTTAGTTGTATCAGATATTATATTCGTAATCATTATTGTTATTATTATTATTTCTAATTTTGCTTGTTTCTGGTCTTGCTCATTATCGTTCTTCATGAGTTTTCAGATTCGAATAGTAACGGACAATGTGACAAACAAGCCTAAAGGCTATTGCTTCATCGAGTACATGCATACAAGGGACATGAAAGGTTCGGTTACTCATTACATCCTGTTGGCTTTTGTTGTTATTTTTGTATTAAGCACTGAAATAAATCTTATAGCTGCATACAAGCAAGCTGATGGGAAGAAGATTGAAGGTAAAAGGGTGCTTGTAGATGTTGAACGAGGAAGGACTGTGCCAAATTGGAGACCCCGCTGGCTAGGTGGTGGGCTTGGAACTACAAGAGTTGGAAGTGAAGATCTTAATCAGAAACATGATGGGAGGTAACTCATGTGATTCCTTGCCATAACTGTCATAGTTGGAAAGATTTTTTCTTCCGTCATGTGCCGTCTATTGTAATTACCGGAACATGTTAGAAGTGCAATCAAGCATGTTGCATAGTTGCAGACATATGTTTAGGTATCCTCTTGATTGTTTATGGTCAATATAATCTCATTTAATTATTGTTATATGTATAAAATGATTGTTTTGTTAGTCCTTCTCCCAATAGTTTAACATGATAGACTTGCTTTCTGACTGAGTATTGAATTTCCTTGGCAGCCTTGGTTCTCTTATATACCCGTGATACAAGTGATGGTGAATAAACGAAATCAGTAAAAGTTGAACAAAATTACAAAAATGACTTGAGGCTTTCTACGAGTAACAACTAGACCTGGGCTTAAAGACTTAAAGAGTGATTTCTCTTTGGATTTAACTAATTTCAATCATACCTGATGAATTTCTTTGATTTGCATTATGTTAACTTGTTAGATTTATACTGTTTCAAATGTTACTATTTGTTGTTTCCTATTAGAAGCCTAGTTTAGTTCTCTTCCTGTTCTCAGTTGTTAACTTCTTATTTTCCATTGATGCTTCAGGGAGCAATCACAAACAGTAACACGACCTCGGTCAGAGGAGCCAAGGGTAAGAGAGGATCGTCACGCAGATCAGTAAGATTCTCTCAAATGATTTATTTCTTCTTCTGTTGTTAATATTGTATTCTCTCCTCGATTGCACCATATGGGCTAAAATAGATGCATTATGTTAGAAGAGAGGATTGATGCGGAAAGGGGGTTGCTTATCAATGGAAATACCATATGCATTGTACCCTGTACAGATTAGGAAACCACCCTTGAAATTTATTTTATTATTGCATCTCATGTGATTATACTTTGTGAAATGATTTCAGTGATAGAGAAAAATCTCATGAAAGGGGAAGGGACAGGGGCAAGGGCAAGGAGAGAGAATTGGAGATGCCCCGTGAGCGCTCTCATGAGCGATCCCGCGATAAACCTAGGGATCGTGATCATAGGGAGGACAGACACCACAGAGATCGTGATAGGAAGAGGGAAAGGGATAGAGAACGAGACCGTGGAGGCCGTGATAGAGGGAGGGATCGTGGCCATGATCGTGATCGTGATCGTGATCACGGACGTCACCGAGATAGGGAGCATGATCATGATCATCCTCGAGAAAGAGAGAGGGATTATGAAACTGGGGACCCTGATCATGAACGTGGCCGTTTTCATGATAGGGAGTCTGACAAGGAACATGATTATGATCAGACTGTGCCAGAAAATGATCAGGGTTGGTATGATCAATCTCTTGGACAGAGGCTTCCTGACTCTGGCCATGACTCAGAGCATTATGAACATCGCCTGGAGCAGTACAATCATATGAATGTCCAAGGTGACCATGATCGTTATGAACAGGGCCATGATGGTTATGATCATATGAAAGAGGATTACCGTTATGAAGGCGCATCTGATTCACATGAAAAGGGAAGAACCCAGGATCTGGATTGTGATTATCGGCACTCAGAAAGGTCGATATCTCAGGAGCATTAATGCTAAGACTGGCATCTCCACCTCCAAAATCTTTTACTCTGCAGGTTTAAACCCTTTATTTATTTATTTTGAAGTTCTTAATCAACTCTTGAATTAGAATGATGACTGCATTTGTTTCTGAAAATTTACTTCTTTGAATCTTGTATGCCGTGTCTGCTTATGATATTGGAATATCTTATCTTCAGCGATTTTGGCATCGGCCCTATTTATTTCTATTTGGATTCATATTCATCTTAATTGCAATAGTGTAGTTTATTTGTAAAATTTATATATTCTTGTGCGAATATTTAATTTTTAGACCAAGACTTGTGTTATTGTTACAACATGGACTTGATCTTTCTTATGAATGAGCCCTGACGAGGACAAACATAACTGAAGTTACTTCTTCTTTTATTTTGTCGTGGACTTCAATTCTAATTAGATATCTTTTTTTTAATATTAAAAATATATATTAGATAGAAATTAGTGTTATTTTGGAGTTAAAACAAATCTTCGAGAAAAACAACATGCAATGTCAAGAGCGATAGATACTGTACTCTTTCTTTTAAAAAATGAACGATATGGTTTGTCGTAAGTTTAAACGGATTGTGGGTGTGTACTTTTTTGGGAGCTCAAGTAATAAAACACTGCTTGTAAGTTTATTCAACATGGCTGAAAAGTTTAACTATTATTTTATTTTTATTTAAAATTAAAAAAATGAAAAATTATTGTAATTAACTCATCTAAAATTTATATATATAATAAAATAACACATTCAATGAGATTTAATTGGTCTAAGTTTAGTATTATTTGGATCTAATTATATAAAGTTTGATATTGATTCAAATTATCAATATTTAATGTAAAATATTTAGATTAATTTTCAATTTGTAATAAAAAGGTAAAATATATGTTTTTATAATTATAAGTTTTAAAAGTGTAATAAAATATTATTTTTTCAATTTCAATCGTCTAATTTTGTTATAAAAAACATTTAATTTTATGTTTTTATAAGAGTAATTTACATATACAAATATATCATCACAATTTTCATTTATGAATAATTTCGAGTTTTGTGGATTCCAACGAGGCAAGAACATTTGGAGTCACTTGGTTTATGAAAATATGTATCTTAATTTTTAATTTTTTGAAAAGTATATCTAAAGTGATTCATTTATTTTAAGGCTAGATATAAATTTATTTTAATTTAATTATTATTCAAATATATAAAAGTCTCATAATATTATAAATAACTAATAAATTTATCAATATATAAATTTATTTTTATTATTGATAAATTTATCTCTTAATAATACATAATTTTTATAAATTTATTAATATATAAATTTATTTTTATTATTGACAAATTTTTCTCTCGATAATACATAATTTTTATATGTTTATATTATAACTAAATTAAAATAAAATTAAAAATAATTTTTTATTTTGAAAATTTAAGATTTGAATTTAAGGTTATATTTTAGACGAGGGTAAAATAAAAAAAAATTTAAATGAAAATAAAATTATGATTATCAAAGGGAGAAAAAAAATTATAATTTACTCTCTTATATTAAACAAATAAAATGAATCAAATATGAGTTAATTAAAAATTATGAAATAAAATACATTTTTTTTAAACTATCGTCCCTTATAATAATACTGCTAAAGATGTATACACAGCATTTACAAATTTCTTGAGATAATTGATACATGAGTAACTTGCACAGGTTCGAAACTGGTATTAAGATAATTGGCACATAAGCAAGCACTCGTCAGAATACTGATACATCACTTTGTTTATTGGCGTATAAATTTCACAATTGGTTGATAGTTTATCATAAATTCTTAACTTCGAAATCAAAAACATCGTTTTTTTATGTCCTTTTGCAAAAGTTAATTGATGTTGTTGATTTTTGGGGTGGGGGTGATCGGGTGAGTAAAGAAGATCGGAGATCTCCGACCCAAGACATGATAACGCGATCTAAACTCGCGGAACAACTCAGAGACTACCAGATTAGATCTCAACACAAGTGTCCTGCGCTTATTATCTTCTCCCCCAAACCCCATCTATCTTCCAGGTATCGATTTACAACAGCTATTTTCTTCGTTCATATGCATTTATTTCCTTTTTTGCTCGAAGTAATGAAATTAAAGTTAAAGCATTTTGAAATTTTTTGAACAAGTCGCAAACATCATGTTTGATAGGGGTAGGAGATGCTTCTAATTCCAACATTGGATTTTGGAATATGCAGCCGTTTGGAACGAAGGCTTGGACTAAAACGAATGCAAATATTTACTTTAGTTTGATTAGGAATGACGATACACGAACAAATTGAAATTCAATCCCTTTGGTTCGATCGCTCTTTTACATCTCATGTTTGATTGTACTTGGCTAGACTTCGTCTTTTCTTTTACCAATTGACTGTGCCCTACTACCATTTCTAGAGGAAATTGTTCACCCTCCTCACAATTTTTTTATGTGTGTCATTCCGAAATGGTCAAGTTGCTTGCCACAAGTTATACACATTAGTCCACTAATTTTTAGTTAGTATCGTAGCAGTCTACTAAATTTGCAAAATAAAACACCAGAAGAATAGTGTCCCACAATAGGTCCATTAAGTTTGAAAAATGGGATACCAGACATCTTCACGGATTTTTAGTGACTTATTTTTCAAACTTAGTAGAGTTTTAAGATACTATGTGAAAGCTAGTGTGCTAAAGTATCCAATTTATCTAACATATTGGATTTCTAAGGTATTTTTCTGCAAGTATTTCATGACTTTTTTACGATGTCAAATTATCCTATTGCAATTATGTGTTTCTTCTCCTCTCTATCCTTTAGTCTTAGTTATGAATGGAAAATATAAAAGACTTAATGTTGTTATTCATTAAAAACGGTCACTTTCATGGGGGCATATTTGAGTTATGTTAACTTTATTGAAGCCCTATGTATTGCTGCAGATGCAATGAGTGTAATTGATTACCCCCAATAGAAGTTCAAGAACTAGTTATCTATGAACTTTTTGATTGGAATTACTGAGGGAAAAGAAAAATATGAGTAGATTTGGCTAAGAAGTAGATAAGATCAGTTAAAATTACTCTTTGGAGGAAATGTCGATGTTGTTTTGTTCCTGACCTCGTGCTATAAGTTCATGGCATGTATAGCCCAAATCCAGAAGTCTGCATTAAGATTAAAAAAATTTGCATTGATGAGGGTCAGTGGAAATCAAAGACACATGTTTACTGCTTCTTTGTTAGTGACTGGAAATTCCTTAATTTTTGAGATTTTTTTTTTTTTGCTATAAAATTTGAATACATCATTAGAATTTTGACGGGATTAATTTCTCAATAGAAGGAATAAGCTTAGATTATTGTGTTGTGATTTCTAATTGCTGGTGTCTGAATAGTGAAAATGGTCGTCATCCTTGAAGAGTTGTAATCCCAACAAGGGTTGATACCATATTTACTCAACAAAACCCTGCCAACCTTTCCGTTTGAATATATAATTAAATGCCACTTTAGGAGGTCAAATTGGTTACGAGTTAAGCATTCTTAAAGCTTATGAAAAAGCAGCTAGATATACTTGCAACATCCAAAAATAGCTTTCAGGCACAATTATTATTATTATTATTTTCCCCTCTTTTTGTCTAATGTGTACTGCAACTCTAGTTAAGTTGATTAGAGCAGAGTTGAGAGTGCTTTGGTTGAGCAAAGATTGTGTTTAAATTGTGGTAAACAGATGTCACGTTCAGTTTACTTGAGGTTGGCTTCAGTGAGTATAATTTAGATTTTACATTTTTATCTTATGTAACTTTGATGAGTTTTCAGTGGCTTGTTTTGAAAACTTAGGCCAGTAAAGGTGGCCTGAAAACACCCTTCTCTCTACATCTCCAGTGTAAATTGTATATTTTGACAGTCTTTGTTGAATATTTTATTGATCTTGTTCAATGTAATATACATTCACCTTTTTCAGTTCAAATGCATTAAATTGCTTTTGCCATTAAATCTAAATATTTGTACTTCACTTGCAGGGTTGATGTTGTTGTGGCTATCTTTTGGTTCTTAGTCTTCAGTATGCTCGTTCTATCATCCTATATGACTCTTTACTTCCGACACTTTTGGCTTTCTTTTGTCATCATATGCTTTGGCATTTTTCTTCCTATACGGCTTAGAATATCTAGACAGGCACTGACCAAGAGAAGGGAGGGGAGATTATTGTTACCATTGTCTATGTGACCATCTATAGCTGTTTGTGCATTACCATATAAGCTGATCATCAAAAACTTACTGCCCAAATTTGACTCGCAGATGTTGTTCTCAATGTTGATTTTGCCAAGGACCATGAAATAGATGGTAATGTTCCTTTCCATCCATAAATCATGAGAATTTGCTGGTCAGTCCACACTTTTCTTCACACGGCTAAACCTTACTTTGGAGTTTCAAACCAAAAGGATATTGTCTTTATATTTTCTATGTAAATTAACCCAAATCAAGTTATTTACGCTTAAATGTTCAATAAATAGAGTTGCTCAATGTATTTTTTCTTGCAAGGTTAACATGAGAGGAAGTGAGGAACTACCAACTTGGTAGTCATATTTAGCAAATAGATCTTATAAGCAATAGAAACATTCCATGATGTGTCAAGTGTGTATTCTAGCAGTTGTTTGGGTAGATTTTGAAATGTCTAGTGTCTTCTTGATGAAATGATGAAATTATTTAATAGAAAGTATAAGAGGTAAGTGTTCACTAGGAAACCAATAATTTTAAAATTAGAATGACTGGTGCTTGACAATAGTCATTTGGGCACCTTAGTTGGATTTGAGGATCAATTGTTGTTTGATATTGTAAGGATTATAAATGTTTGTTGTTTTCGTGGACAAAATATTTGTAGATAAACTTGTTTTTAAACTCGCTAGTAAGTCTATGAAGCAAAGTTAAAAAACATCAGAACTTCAAATAGTCGTACTTTAGGTATATTTTTTATAACTATAATAAATAGGATTATACTCACGCATTTAATAAAACATATTTATAAATTTAGAATTATTTTTGTTACTAAAATATCTATGCTAAAATAGAGAATAAGATATATGCTAAAAATCTAGATAAGATATAGAATAAATTATATGTTTAATCTTAACTTAAAAGATAGTTTAAAATATACTTTAAAATATCTCTTCTTTAAATAAGAACTTCTTAATTAATGAGTCTATTTTAAAAGAATATTTTTTTAAATAAGAGTTTATTTATTTATTAATGAGTCTATTTTAAAAAAATTCTTCTTTAAATATGAGTCTTCTTGATTAATGAGTATTATTAATTTTATTTGTAATAGAAAATATATTTATCAATTACATATAATTAAGGGTTTTAATTTTTTCTATAAATAAAACTTATTCCTCATTGTTTCAATTAATCACACAAGAGTATTATTCTTTTTTCTTAATCTCTTTTTTGTTTTGTAAATATAAGATCATAATTGTGTAGGCTTCTTTATTTGGTTAATCTATGAAATATTGTTGGTTGTATTTGATTGATTAATAAGTCTAATTAGTTTATGATATTTTGTTTATATGTTTTTATAACTTCTTTATTTTTGTTCTGAAATTATTAGATTAAATAATTATGTGTGTTATATCATAATTATTTGGTTTGATTATTAGTTTCAAAGGAGCTATTTTGATTGAACTTATGCTTAATCTTTTTTCTCTAGAATTTGTTAATTGATTTGATTTAAGTGATATGTTTTGAATCATTTGGTTAGGATTATTCATTATTAAATTCGTTTTAAAACACACATGGGTACTTGTGTTTTTGAGATAATTTTTTGTAGTTGATTCATGAATATATCTGATTAGCGAAAAGTTTATTGGAATATTTGTTAGAAACTGTTCACATTAATATTAGAAACTATAATAACAAAACAGGGATTCCTAAGTAAGGTATATTAGGACAGTATCCTAGGAAGAATAGCATAAGATCGAGTTTGTAATTGAACATTTGGTTTTCATAGTACAAAGAGAGGTGGTTCGGTAGACTTGTGGTCTTCTTAGGTCATGGTAGTGGCTTAAGTTGTTTCCATCTAAAAATATTATGTTATTCTTTTATTTTCATACTTTATTTTTACAAGCGATTATATACCTTACCGTTGTATTTAGATTATTAAATTTATAAATTGATAAAAATTAAAAATAATTTATTTATCCCTTCTACGTTAATCAAGTCCATATTTTATAAACTTTCATAAATACTTAAATAATTAGCTATATTTTGCATATTTCTGTGTGCTTTTGTGCAATCTGTTGTTTTAGATGCAACATATAAGGAAACCAATCAATGAAGAAGACAATAATATCATATTTTATGAAGGTATGATGTGATTTCTTTTTTACTATGATTGAAAGTCTAAAATTTTGAAATTTTCATCTCATAACGTTATAATTTTTTGTAGATTAATCTCTTGTTTCTAGTGGCATTAGATAAGTAAAGATTTATAACACTGAAGTGAGACCCTTTGTGCATTATATATAAATTACATGTTCTAATTTCTCTTATTTCTATCACTTGATATATCTTCTGGAATTTTGAATTTGTTCTTTTCACAAAGTTTATCCTCTGCTAGTTTTCCATGGGAGACCATTTGCTCCTTCACTTAAACCTCTGTTACATAGTCCACATGTTTAAGGTGTCCTAAGACTAACACAATGCCGATACGGGTGTGTGTAATGTGTTAGACGCAGTGTAAATCAATCGGAATTGTCTCTCTTTCCTTGAAAAAAAAAATTGAGGTGAGGAACCAAAGAAAGAGACGAAATTACATTCGGAAACGAATAAGAGGAGTAAACTTAAGAGAGGAATAATAGGCCTTGGGGTTGGATCATATGACCCCGGAAAGTTTAAAAATTCTATTCACATCCAAATAAATAAATAAATAACTATCAGTCAAGCCCATGTCTTAGACATGGCTGGGCTTTATAATTGTTTCTCTTTAAATAACAACTTTATTTAAATTAGAATGATACCCATAAAATCAATACCATTTTTAATAATTAAAAAATATAAAATTATATATATTATATAGAGTAAATTTATAAATATATTATCGAATTATCGTAGAAGTTACAAATATATTATCTAATTTTATCAAGTGATAAAAATAGCATTCAAGTATTATTAGTGGTACAAATTTATCACCAAACTCATTATTGGTACAATTATATCATCAAATTTTTTATTAGTAATACAAATTTACTATCAAATTTTTATTTACTTATACAAATCAATTATAAAAAATATAACATAATCATTGAAAAAATAACGTAGTGATATATTTATACTATTAATTATAGTTAAGTATTATTTTTATAACTTAATAAAATTAGATTATATATTTATAATTTTTATGATAATTAGATAGTGTATTTGTTAGATTATCTTATTATATAATATTAATATCATTTTTAAATATAAATTGACACATTAATATAGATATTTATTAAATATGTCATATGTTGTGATCGGACACGAATTGTGTTCAATGAATACACAATTATACGTATTACAACAAGTAATATAATGATAAGAAAATATCGTTCAACAGAGATTATGTTATTAGAAACTAATTTTTAAAACTAAAAAAAATAAAAATCAACTTTTTGTGTTTTATATTTTAAGGAAGAAAAATTAAAATAACTAAAAATAAATAACAATAATTAATTAAATCTGATTTGATAACTAAAAAGATATATGAGAAAATATCGAAGAATACTTAATCCCTAAATTTTCTAAACATGTAAATCACTAAAATCCTTCTAATATAATTATCAATCAATTACATGATTAATTGAATCTACACTAGCATGTATTCTTCTCTCAAGTAAATCATACATTATATAGTAATTAACCTAATCATACTCTCATATCAATTAAATTACACACTACTCATTAAGTTCATCAATTATGGATCATATATATAAAAATCATGCATCTCTACATAGAAACTATGCATGATATTTAATCAAAATAAACAATTAAATAATTCTCTCAAATTTATTTAATTGCCTCTATAGATCAATTATTGGCTAGATAATTTATAGCATAAAAATTAGATTAATTAATGTAATTAAATTGAAATCATAATTGGGGTAAAATATTATATCATCACATATTGAAAATTGGGTTTATAATATCCCTAGATTAATAAATTAACTAGACATAATTTTATTCATAAAACTCATATTTTTCATAAAAAAAAAAATAAAAATTGATAAAGAAAGAAAAAGAAGAAGAAGTGCAATCAATATCTTGAATTGTTGTACCAATCTCTTCTTGAACCTCCACCAAAATTGGATCTCTTTTTGAATTTTTCTATGTTTTTTTTCTCTTCTTGGATCCAAAAACCAATAAAAATTATGTCAATTTCAGCTCATTGGGATTTATGGGTAATCAGAGGGGTTAAATCAAGCTCATGTAGAATTTGAACCATCAGATCAACTTCTCATTAAGGGGTGAGATTAAAAAGAAAAAATTAACAATGCTAACCAATAGGAACATGACACATGGCACACAGGATTTATAGGGCAAGTTAAAGTGAGACATGTGGCAGGAGGACTGGTCTCGATCAACGTAGGTTGAGTCAACACCACGTGGTGAAATGTGATTCTCAATTAGGGATTGTGTGGTGTATAGTTGGAAAGATTGGACGAGTAGCATGACAACATGTGGAAAGATGTTGACGCGTGGCAAATGCACATGGAATGCAATGCTAACACGTGTCAAAGCGCTATATCACTCTATACATGCAACTTTTTGTGATTCCCCTTCTCTGATTATGTGGTGTCCACGTGGCTTACTCAGTAAGCTGTGTTGATTGCGTGGCATCCATGTGGTAGCTTCTGATTGGTCATGTGTTAAAATTTCATAAAAATTCATAAAAATTTCAAACAAATCCCAAAAACTTTGAAAAAATATATTTTCATCCCTTTTCACTATAAAGTTCATATCTTAATATTTTTAACCCCAAAAATATTACTTATTAAATAAAACGAGAAAATATTAAGGAGAAAAGTGTATTGATGACTCTACTTTCATAGAGTCATCACATCCCTAAACTTAATTCTTTGTTTGTCCTCAAGTAAAGACAAATCTAACTAAATAAAATGACATGGGTAGAATATTCATAAATATATATCTATTAATACATGCATATTTAGTGAAAACTATCACTCTCAAAAGTCGTACAATTCTATGACTATAAGGTTCACATATTCATCCATCAACACTCCATCAATACAAGGATATGTAAGGTTTTTGACGAATTGATTTGTGTGTGTGTGTGTGCATGGCACATGATATCATTCATTGCACTCATAAAATTAACCTACATGAGCATGCTAACCAATTCATTCTTAAAACAAGCCTTATAAGTCTATTTTTCACATCCATTTCCACTAATATAAATATGCACTTAACTAAAGATTAATAAGGACTTTACATGCTTCTAATGTAAGACTTAGGTGAGGGTCTATAAATGAAGACATTTAGGCTCTTTCCATACCTTAGCTTTATTTTTTATCCATCATGTACTTTTTAACTACAATTGAGCTTTAACTTGATATTATAGTGCACCCTCTCTTATCATTCTTTTTATATTCTTTTATTCCACATCTCTTTTTTTTTTGTAACTTCATAACACCTCCAAACTTATTTTCAATTTTATTTTCTTTTTCTTTAAAAGGATAATTTTGTTGTGAGTTTTGCTTCTTCTTTTTTTTCTCTTTGTTTTTAATAGGGTGCATTACATTTCACCTTATTTTGTAGCATAACATATGATTGTATTTTTTTTCATACAAGCTAAAGGTGCAAGGGTAAAGGTAATGCTTATTGGTTAGGCATAAAATGCGGCTTAAAGATATAAAGGTTTTTTATTAGGCTTGAATGGATGACTATGAATATTAACAATGATTAGCTTGAAATGCTCAATCGATCCAAATAAGGCCTAAATAATCTATTTTACTAAACACTATTCAGGATTTTGCCTCAAGAATAGATTCTAAAACCTAATAGATCTCATCAACTTGCATAACTTACTATAAATTTTCTCTCAACAAGAACACCAAAATCAATCATGAACATGTACATCAAAATTTGAATCAATCCAATCAAAACTAGCAAGCATATCACATGATTTATGTAAGTATCTCAACGAGTGTGTTACAATCTTTATTTTAGTCATAACAACAAATTTTTATCATTGAGTTCATATGTTTCATAATCAGTTATCTTAGTCATACACTGGTATACATAATCAGTAACATTTATCTTAGTCATACACTAGTATACATAATCAGTAACATTTATCCTTAAGCATTTATCAACATTATCAATATCAAGGGGTTTCGATGCTTTAAAATTTTTAAAGGTTACTTGTTCATCTTACACTCTCATTATAAGCTCACATTTTTGTACATCAATGAATGCTCTACCGATTGCTAAGAATGGAAAACTAAGTATGATAGAAATCTTACGGTCCTCTACCATGTCTACACTACTACAATACATACATATGACCTTGATTTTAATAGTGACTGTAGGTTTATGGCCACGGTTATAAGAACCGAGGCCTAAGTGAGAGAAACAATAGACTGTTACATATGGCCTCAGTTTTTAAATAAACAAGGCCATAAGACATGTCTATGATCTCGTTTTTTTCAATAAATGAGGTCATAGGGTATGTCTATGGCTATAAATTTAAATAAACTACAATTATTAAATACAATATTAAAAATCAATATAAATTACAATAAATTTATTAATTACAATAGTAAAAATCATATTATATTAAAATTAAAAGTGCAAATACATTTGAGAGTTTATACACTAAAACATAATAAAACATTAATAGCTAAATCTAATATTTACAATGACTATAAAGAATAACCTTATTATTACAAACTAACTTTTTAACTATTACAAGCATTTATAAGTATACTTCAAATCAACATAATCAAGTCCATAACGACTTCAGCATAAGTGTAAAGAAAAGGCAAATGCCATAGGTTCTGGTGTGCTAATGATGTGGTGCATAGGTGGTTGTGTGCTGGTGAGGTGATGCATTGGCTTTAGTGTGTTGGTGAAATGGTGCATAGGCGTTGGTGTGCTGGTGAGATGGTGCATATACGTTGGTGATCTAGTGCATAGGCGCTGGTGGGCTGGTGCACAAGCATTGTGTGCTAGTACTTAAGCATTGATGTGTTGGTGCGTTGGTGCATAGGCATTGGTGTGCTAGTGCACAAGCGCTGGTTTCATGAAGGTCTGTGGATTCTGTTGAGTTTCATTCTTGTTCATACATGCTTTATGTAGAACACTCTTGTACTTCCCATTTGTTAGGATCTTCAATTCAAAAAAATCCAATTTAGATTTATAAGTAATTTTAATGGGATTTTTAAAGATATGGATATATAGAATTTATAACTTATATTAATACTAGGTACTAGGCAACTTACTTGTATGTCGTGAAAGGCCAATGACACTTTATGGTTGTGGGCAAGATGGGTAGAATTTTGCTGACAAATGTTGATACCCATTTTCCAAATTCATTATCTTGTATATGTAATCAGCCTCTAGTCCTAGGCCCTCTGATATAGCTTCTAGTAGTTGAAATGTTATTTAATACTGCTAGTTCATTAGCAAGAAGTAGGAAGCTCTCCAGTACCAACACTAGGCACCAACACAGAAACCAATACCAACACCATACACCAGTACCAATGCCAGCACATACCAACACATATGGTCTCATAAATTTAGCCTCGGTTTTTAGACATCCTATCAATTTTTTACACCACATACCAACACACATCATTTTCTCCTTTTAATTTTCCTTTTCCCCAACATGTACCATCCCTCTCTTCTTCATTTTTGTGACCCAACTCTGGCCATACCGCTCACCCTCTCCAAGTCCTAGATAGATGTTTCATAACCAAGTCAGCTTGTTGATGTTACTCCACTATTAGATCCTTCCTTAAAATTTGTTAACGTATGAAATGTTACTCCATCTCAGGACCCTCCCATTTGTCAACCAATTCTTGAAGTTTCTCAAATCCCTAATAGTAACAATAGTAAACTCAACTAGTTCAGTTCAAGATTTCAACAGTAGCCTAGAAGGTAAAAAAGATGACGTAGTAGTTCCACTACTTACCATGCAGTTTGTAAAGTCGCCAAATGGTATACCCAGATTGTCGTTTGTGTTTCCAATGACAAAATAATGGCTCAAAAACTTTCTCAAGATCTTGAACCTTGACCTTGTTCATAAAGCTTCTTGCCAAAGAGGTTTGATTAGGTGTTCCTTCAAGCCAACCCTATTTTAGTTTTTTTTTTAAATTCATAAATCAACATGAATTGATGCTACTTCATTCTGAGAAGGATGGGAAAGAGTAGCGCAATAGAATTACCTGAAAACTGTTGGGTCCATCTCCAACCAATCCAAGTTCAACCATGTATGGTCAAGCACAACCATTTGGACAACCAATTAACCTTATAACCTAACAAAATTGCACGAAATAGGAGTAGGAATCAACTAGCTGTTCATGAACAGAGAAGGTATAGCTCATGAAGAAAGCTCAAGACCAAAGATGGCATATCTCATAGGGTTATATGAGTGTCCAAAATAGGGTTTTACTAGAGGACCTAATAGGCCTCTATTTTGGTACAACTTGTAACCTTCTTCATTTATCCTCATCTTTGCGAATTCTTCGACAATATCTTGTAACAGATTTGAAGGATAACATGAGCTTCTTTAGGGTTAGGAGGTTGATAATCTCCACTACATTTTGGGATTTCTCAACTACTTCGAGAAGTGAAAGGTCGATATCGTTACCATTAACGGTGACAAATAGAGCGGTAGAAAGGGTGAGCAGTATGGCCAGAGTTGGGTCACAAAAATGAAGAAGAGAGGGATGGTACACGTTGGGGAAAAGGAAAAAGAAAAGGAGAAAATGATGCGTGTTGATGATGCTTAACATTGGGGAAAAGAAAGGAAAAGGAAAAAAGAGGGGAAAAGAAAAAAAAGAGGGAAAAGGGAAAAAAGAGAGGAAAAATAAAAAAAAATTGATAAATAAATTTGTATGTGGTGTAAAAAATTGATAGGGTATGTCTAAAAACCGAGGCTAAATTTATGAGACCATGTGTATGTATTGTAGTAGTGCCAGTACAATGAAATCTGCTAGAAATATGAACTTGTCTACTTTTACTAGCACATCTTCTACCACACCCCTAAGTCTCTTAATTGACTTATCTACCATTTGTAATTTTATTGAAGTGGGTTTTCTTTTACCAACCCCTAATCTTTTTAAAATCAATAATGACATAAGGTTAATGTTGGAATCCAAGGATGTCAAAACTACTTGGATGTTTCATTTTTGGGATAGTTTTCTAATAAGGATGGAACTACAACCTTCAATGAGGGTTATTGTTTCATTATCTCTAAGCCTTCTTTTATTTGAAAATATATCCTTTATGAATTTAGCCTAAGATGACATCTGTTCAGGTGCATCTACAAATGATATATTTATATGCAATTTCTTGAAGACTTCCAAGAATTTTGAAAATTATGTATTTGACCTTTTCTTTTACAGTTTTTGAGGGAAAGGAATAAGGAATTTGTAGAGCTTTCTCTTTTTTGTCTTAATTATTTCTTTTTCATTACTCTCTTTGTCTACTAATTCCTCCTTATCCTTATTAGTTTTTGGTTCATCATTATTCTTTTAACTCTCATGGTCCCCTCAAGAGTTTTACCACTCCTTAAGGCAATGGTATTGTAATGCTATTTACCTTATCTTCTCAGGTTTACAATTGTGTCACTTTGAAGGTTAGATTGATTCCTTTGGCTTATAGTATGGGAAAATTCCACATTTGAGTCTCTAAATTTTGAATTGAAGCCTCTTAAGTTGACACTTTTGTATTTATAGATTGGATCAAATATTTCATCATCCCCATTAAAGATTTGTATTATCCTCAGTAGGTGGCTTCTTCTCTAAGGCTTGTGATTGTTATAGTTGTTGAAAACCAGGTGGTGGAAATGATGGATGGTTGAATTGATTACCATCTTGATTGTTGTTATTACTCCAAGAGAAATTTGGATGTTGTCTCCATCCTGGGCTATATTTGTTTGAGTAGGGATTATTGTTTCAATTCACATTACCCATATAGAATGCCGATTCAGTATTATTTGGACAATTATCAAACAAACGAGCTTCCCATAAAATACACAAGACACCTATGAATCTAAGAACTGATTTATATTCACTAGTAAGTTTTAAGCCTTCAAAAGATTTACCAAAGATGACATTTGAGTTGTAAGTTTCGTGATATCATTTACCTCATAGACACCATGTACTCTTCTTGTGGCCGTCATTCTGTCCATATGCCATTGATAATTGTTACTAGTCATTTTCTCAAGTAAATCATAAACTTGATTTTAAGATTTGACTAGTAAACCTCCATTAGCAAATGCATAAATAATGGTTCTTGTTTGAGCGTCAAGACTATTGTAGAAAGTCTCCATTTGGATCCAATGAGAGATACAATGGTAAAGAAACTTCCTTAACAATTCTTTGAATCTTTCCCATACTTCATATAAAGATTCTCCTTCATATTGTTGGTAAGAGGTAATGTCATTCCTAAGCTTGACATTCTTTATTGGTGGAAAATATTTCATCAAGAATTTCTTAGCCAAATCATTCTAAGTTGTAATGGAATCACGTGGCAAAGAGTTTAACCAAGCTCGAGCACAGTTTTATAAAGAGTAAGGGAATATCTTAAGCCTAAATATCTCCTTGATCACACCACTAAATTTGAATGAATCTTCAACTTCAATAAACAATTTGAGATGTAAATGAGGATCCTCTGTTGGAAATCCGTTGAATTGTCTAACTATTTGTAGCATTTGAAACATCGTTGCCTTTTGTTCAAACTAATCAGCATGAATGTTTGGCCTTGTAACACTTGGATTCAACCCTCTAATGTAGGTATTGCATATTCATTCACAGCTTTGTCCCTATCACCCATCAAAGGTATCTAGTTGTTTAAATTTAGCTCATTATTCTTTATTCCAAATGGATTAGCTATTTTTTTGCTTTAGTAACAATTTTTTGTTTCTTATTGATCTCAAAGTATGCTCAATTTTGGGATCTAAACGTAAGATTTCTCCCTCACGTGATTTACTCGTGTAATAGACTCAAATGTGTTTCTACTAGCACTATAGGGAATGTCTAAATTAAAACTAAATAAATATTAAAAATAAATAATTAACTAACTAGATAACTAAATAAATTAAAATTAAAATTATGAAAAATAAATAAAGAAAAATAACTAAAATAAAATAAAACAATAAATTTCTAATGTTTATAATCCTCGATAACGGTGCCAAAAAATTTATTGGACACGAATTGTATTCAATGAATAAACAAATATATATATCGTAATAAGTTATATAATGATAAAAAATATTATTCCTATGGACATTATATTATTAGAAACTAATTTTTAAAACTAAAAATAAATAAAAAAATCAATTTTTTGTGTTTTTATATTTTAAGGAAGCAAAATTAAAAACAATAAAAATAAGTAACAATAATTAATTAAATCAGATTTGGTTGCTAAGAAGATATATGAAAAAATATATAAAAATATTTAATCTCTCAATTTTTTAAACATGTGAATCACCAAAATCCCCCCAATATAATATCAATTAATTAAATGATCAATTGAATCTAACCTATCATGTATTCTTCTCTCAAGTAAACTACACACTATATAGAAATTAATCTAATCACATTTTTATGTCAATTAAATTGCATACAACTCATCAAGCTCATCAATTATAGATCACATACATAAGAATCATATACTTATACCTAAAACATAAACATGGTATTTAATCAAGATAAATAATTAAATAATTATATTAAATATATTTAATTGCCTTTATAGATCACTTGTTGGTAAAACAATGCATAGCATAAAAATTAGATTAATTAATATAATTAAGGTAAAATATTAGATCATCACATATTAAAAATTGGATTTATAAGACCCATAGATTAATAAATTAACTACACATAATTTTATTCATAAAACTCATATTTTTCATAAATAAAGACATAAAAATTGATAAAGAAAGAAGAAATACAATCATTCTCTAGAATTAGAGTACCAATCTTCTCTTAAATATCTTAAATATCTTAAATCTCTACCAAAACTATATTTTCTTTTAAATTTTGTGTTCTTCTTTCTTCTTGGCTTCAAAGACTGATAAAAATTATGTTAATTTTAGCTCATTAGGGAGTTAATTTAGGCTCAAGTAGAATTTGGACCGTTATATCAGTATCAAATTAAGGGCTAAGATTAAAAAAGGAAAAAATTAACAATGCCAGCTAATAGGAATGCACCATGTGGCATACATAATTTATGGGATGAATGAGAGTACAACATGTGGTGGAAGGACTGGTCTCGGTCAATGCATACTGACTCAGCACCACCTGGTAATACGTGATTTACGGTTATGGATTATGTGGCACATAATTGGAAGGAGTGGACGAGTGGTGTGACAACATGTGGAGAGACGTTGACCCCACGACAAACTCGAAAGGAACTCGATATTGATGACTCTACGAAAGTAGAGTCATCAATGTATTTTTTTATTTAATATTTTATTGTTTTATTCAATAAGTAGTATTTATGGGATTAAAAATATTAAAATATAAAATTTCTAGTGAAAAGAGATGAAAATATATTTTTTAAATTTTGTTTTGGGATTTTTTGGAATTTTTATGGATTCGTTATGAATTTTTAAAGCGATACCCATCAGAAGATGCCACATGGACACCACGCAAGCATAAAAGCTGATTGGGCAAGTCACATGGATACCATGCAAACAAAGAGGCCCATTTGCAAATCACTATGTGTGTAGTGTGATGCATCACTGTGCCACGTGTTAGCACGACATTCATTCTGACATTGTCTCGCGATCAAAGGTCTTTCCACATGTCTTGAGGCGATTCATCCACTCTTTCCACCGTTACATCACGCCATTCATAAAAGTAAATCATGTCTCGCCATGCGGCGTTGACTACACCAGTCCTTCCATGCCACACATCATGCGCTGATTCACCTTGTGAATATTGTGTACCACGAGACAGGTCCTTATTGGCTAGCATTGTTAATTTTTCTCTTTTTCATATCGACCTTTGATCTGAAGCTGATCTAATAGTATAGATTCTACCTAAGCTATATTTAACCCCCTAAATTACCACATAAACCCTAATGAGCCAAAATTAACATATTTTTTTATCAGTTTTGGAGCCAAGAAGAGAGAAAAATACAAAAACATTTGAAATGATATATAATTTTAGTGGAGATTTAAGAAGAGATTGGTATTACAAGTCCTTAAGTAGAGATGTACGATTGTTATATATGTGATCCATAATTGATAAGCTTAATGAGTAGTATGCAATTTAATTGACATGAGAGTGTGATTATGTTAATTACTATATGATGTTTAGTTTACTTGAGAGAATAATACATACTAGGTTGGATTCAATTGATCATGTAATTGATTGATAATTATATTGGGAGGATTTTAGTAATTCATATGTTTAAAAAATTAAGGAATTAAGTATTCCTCGATATTTTTCATATATCTTATTAGCTGTCAAATCTAATTTAATTAATTATTGTTATGTATTTTTAGTTCTTTTAATTTTCCTTTCTTAAAATATAAAAACACAAAATAATTTATTTTTATTATTTTTAGTTTTAAAAATTAGTTTCTAATAAGGGATTTTGTCTATAAAGGACATGTCTCTTTAAATAGTTTAGAAATAGGCTAAAATGAGTTTTAGTTTAAAAATAGGCAAAATTTAACCTTAAACTTGAAAACATATTTTTTGATAAATTTTATTTTTAAAAAATATAAAAATATATAAATATTAACATTTTATAAGTTTGTAATTAATTTTAAATACACAAATCTCTTTTATCATATCATATATTAAAATTTTATTTTAAAAAATAAAAAAATATTTTATTTTATAATAAAATAAATATAAATTTATACATATATTGAAAATGATATGCCAAATATTTTGATAATTCATAAATAATATAATACATTATTATTATTAAATATAATTATAATTATAATTATATTTAATAAATAATTATAATATTAATTATAATTATGATATAAAAAATAATATTCATAAAATAATTAAATTATTAAAAACAATTGTGAAGCATCTATATCCAATTTTTTTTACGAGATACAATACAAATAGAACATTATATCACAAATTTTGTGGGAAAATATTATATAATATAATATTATTATAATTACTTTTACTATTAATATAATATAATAAATAAATTATATCTAATTAATTATATTTTAATAATTAAATATAATTATTGTTAATAAATATTTGTTATCTTAATAATAATTAAATATAATTATTGTTAATAAATATTTGTTATCTTAATAATAATTAAAATTATAATAATATTAGAGATAATTGTTACAATGTAATCTATTTTTTAATTTTTTTTAATCTTAAATAATTTATTTTTTTAAAATATCAATAATTTTTCCTAAAAATTATTGTAACTATTTAGTAAAGTTTTTAATTTAAAATTTTATAATTTATTATTATTATTTTAAATTATTTTATAATAAAATTTTGATAAGTTATTTGTTATAAAAAAATATTTTTTATTATATAAATATAAATTATTTTATTATTTTATTATTTATAATAAAAATAAATTATGAATGAGTATATTTTATTTTTAGATTGTTTTATAAAATAATAAGAGAGAAGTAGAAAATCGGGTGCTGGGAAGTAAGGAAAGATAAAAAAAAAAGAAAGAAAAAATTTATTTTTTAAAGAAAATGGAGCTTATGGGTTGGTGGGATTAGTGGGATGAGAGTTAGAATAAGACAAAAAAATATGATTGGAAACTTATTGAATGGGTTATACATATGATTGGAGATTATAAATATTAAAAATAAATTATTTTATTTTAGTTATTTTTTTATTTTAATTTATTTAGTTTTTTAGTTATTTATTTTTATTTTCTTATTTTTATTTATTTTTCATGATTTTAATTAATTAATTTATTTTAATTTATATTTATTTTAAATTTAGACATTTTCTTTAGTGCTATTAGAAACATAGTTGAGTCTATTACATGAACACAATATATAAGGGAGAAATGTTTCCTTAAGAACCTAAAATTAGGCATATTTTGAGATTAATAAGAAAATAAGAAGTTATCACTAAGTGAAAGAAATAACTAATCTATTAGAAATAAATAATAATGAGCTAAATTTGATCAACTATATTCCTTGGATGGATGATAAGGATAGAGTTATAAATTAATATGCAAGACCTATGTTGGAAGGGCTAAATACAAGTATTATAAGACTAAACATTCAAGCTAATCATTTTGAACTAAAGATAATGATGTTTCAAATGTTACAAATAGTTAGACAATTAACGGATTACCAACATAGAATTTCCATCTTTATCTCAGATTTTTTATTGAAGCTGGAGATTCATTTAAATTCAATGGTGTAACTGAAGAGACATTTAGGTTTAGATTATTCCCTTACTTTTTGTGATACCGTGCTCGAGCTTGGCTAAACTCTTTACCACTTGTTTCCATTACGACTTATAATGATTTGGCGAAGAAAGTTTTGATAAAATACTTTCCACCAACAAAGAATGTCAAGCTTAGGAATGACATTACCTCCTACCAACAATATGAAAGAGAATCTTTATACGAAGCATGGAAAAGATTCAAAGAATTGAAAATGAAGTGTCCTCACCATGGTGTCCTTCGTTGGATTCAAATGGATACTTTATACAATGGTCTTAATGCTCAAATAAGAACCATTATTGATGCATCCACTAATGGAGCTTTGCTAGCCAAATCTTATAATGAAGCTTATAATTTACTTGAAAAAATGACTAGCAATAATTATCAATGGCCAATGGATAGAATGACAGCAACAAGAAGAGTACCTAGAGTGTATAAGATAAATGATATCAAGGCACTTACAGCCCAAATATCATCTTTGGTTAGTATTTCGAAGGTTCAAAACTCACCAGTGAGTATAAAACAGGTCAAAGTTTCAAGGTATCTTGTGTGTTTTATGGGGGAGTCTATTTGTTTGATAATTATCCAAATAATTCTCAATCAGTATTCTATGTGAATAATGTGAAATGAAACAATAATTCATACTCGAAAACACATAACTCAAAATGGAGCAACATCTAAATTTCTCTTAGAGTAATAACAACAATGAAAGTGATAATCAATTCAACCATTAATCATTTCTACCACCAGGTTTTCAACAATCACAACACTCACAAGCCCAAGAGAAGAAGCCAACTATAGAGGACAATATAAGTGCTTTAATGGAAATTATGAAAGACTTCATACAATCAGTAAATACAAAAGTACCCACTCAAAAGGCTTTATTTCAAAATATAAAGACATAAATGAGGTAACTTGCCCAGGCCATAAATCAAAGGCCTCAAGGTAACCTTCCAAGTGACACAATTATAAACCCAAGAAGAGAAGGTTAGGAGAATTGCAATGCCATAGCCTTGAGTAGTGATAAAACTCTAGAGGAGGAACATAAGACTCAAAACAATAAGGAAGAATCAAAAACTAAAAAGGATGAGGAGATATTAGTGGATAAAGAGAGTAATGGAAAGGAAATAATTCATCAAAAAAAGAGAAATCTCTACAAACTCACTATTCCTTTCCCTTAAAGAGTACAAAAGTAAAAGTTAGATATGTAGTTTTCAAGATTACTAGATGTCTTCAAAAAGTGGCACATAAATATATCATTTGCAGGTGCATTTGAACAAATGTCTTCTTATGCTAAACTTCTAAAGGACATCTTGTCTAAGAAAAGAAGGCTTAGAAATAATGAAATAATAACCTTAAATGGAGGTTTTAGTGTCATCCTTGCTAGAAAAATACCCCAAAAATGAAAGATTCAGATAGTTTTGAAATCCCTTGGACTATTGGGAACATCCATTTTGACAAGGCACTATGTGATTTGGGTTTCAACATTAACCTTATGCCATTTTTTATTTTCAAAAGATTGGGGGTTGGAAAACCCAAACCCATTTCAATAACATTAAAAATGGCACATAGGTCAATTAAGAAACCTAGGGGTGTGGTAGAAGATGTGCTAGTAAAAGTAGACAAGTTCATCTTTCCTATAGATTTCATTTTACTAGACATAGAAGGGGACAATAACGTTCCTATCATACTTGGTCATCCATTTCAACAACTGGAAAAGCACTCATTGATGTACAAAAGGGTGAGTTTTCCATGAAAGTGAAAGATGAACAAGTAATGTTTAAAGTTTTCAAAGCATCTGAACCCCGTGATATTGATAATGCTAATGAATGCTTTATGATAAATGTTACTGATTGTAAGGATAACTTAAAAGCATCTATTGAGTTTCCCACACTTAAGACTGTTACACATGATGCTATGAACAAGGACATAAAATCACTAGAAAATAACTCAACTTGTTTTAACTTTGAAAGTATGGAATCAAAGGTTGATATTGTGAACCGTGTAAAATGTTTTGAGGACATGACTCTCATGTGTGTATCAAATGCATTTATAAAAAATTTTGAGATAGGATCTAAGCTCAAACCGTAATCTGAAGTGCCACCAAGGCTAGACCGCACACATTTTCCCTACCATTGCCAATCAAGTGGACAAGCGAAAGAGTCCAATAGTGAGGTGAAAAAGATAATGAAAATACATAAATTGGATTAATTACGGTGGAATGTATATATGAATGCCAAAAGTACAAAAAGAAAACAAAAATATGGCATGATAAAAGAATTAAGCATCATCTTTTTAAACAAAAACTTGAAGTATTATTGGACAAATCAACACTCAAACTTTTTTCGCACAAACTCAAAAGTAAATGAACACAGAAGGATGTACCTTAGGACTTGATGTTACCGTCTAGTGAAGGATGTTAAACCTGATGCTGGTTGGGAGGCAACTCATTGTTATTTTACTTATATTTTTATTGTTTTTGTTTTATAGGTGAATAAATATGGAGAGTAATAGCAAAACAAGATTGAGCATTTCAACGACAAATATGGTTTGCCACAACTAAGGGAGTTTTCGTTCCTTTTACTTTATCATATTTATATATACACATTTGAAAAAATATGCAATTTAAGTTTAGGGGATGATATTTCATTCTCTATTTTAGTATTTAGTAGGTATTTTCAATTTTTTAGAAAATATTTTTAGGATGTTTTTAATCATGTTTTGGGTATAAATTGATAAATATATGTAAACTAAGTGCATGCATGTTTGATATGAAACATATGAACTCAATGATAAAAATTATTTGTCACGACTAAAATGAGGAATGTAATATGCTCGTTAAGATACTTACATTAATTATGTCATATGTTTGCTAGTTTTGATTGGATTGATTCAAATTTTTATGCATATGTTCATAATTGATTTTGGGTTCTTATTGAGAAAAAAATTGTGGTAAGTTGTGCTAGTTGATGAAATCTACCATGTTTTAGAATCTATTTAATCATCCCTTGAGGCAAAATTCTGAATAGTATATGGTAAAAGAGATAATTTAGGTCTTACTTTGATCGATTAAGCCTTTCAAGCTAACCATTGTTAATATCTGTAGTCACCCATTTGACCTTATAACAAAGAACATTTCATATCTTTGAACCACATTTTATGCCTAACCAATAAACCTTTACCTTTGCATCTTTAGCTTATATGAAAAAAAATATAATCATGTGTTATGCTATAGAGTAAGGTGATATTTAATGCACTATATATAAAAAAACAAAACTCACAACACAATTATCCCTCTAAAGAAAAAGAAAATAAAATTAAAAATAAGTTTTAAGGTGTTGTGAAGTTATAAAAAAATTGATGTGGAATAAAAGAATGATAAGAGAGTGTGCACTAAAATATCAAGTTATAGCTCAATTGCAATTAAGAAGTACATGATGAATAAAAAAGAAAGCTAAGGTGTGGAAAGAGCCTAAATGTTTTCATTTATCGACCCTCACCTAAGTCTTACATTACAAGCATATAGAGTCCTTATTGATCTTTAGCTAAGTGCATATTTATATTAGTGGAGATGAATGTGAAAATAGAATTATGAAACTTGTTCTAAGATTGAATTGATTAGCATGCTCATATAGGTTGATTTTATGAGTGCATTGGATGATATCATGTGTCACACACACACACAAATCAATTCATCAAAAACCTTGCATATCCTTGTTTTGATGGAATGTTCATTGATGAATATGTGAACCTCCTTATTATAAAATTGTACGACTTTTGAGAGGGATATTTTTTGCTAAATATATATGTATTAATAAATATATTCATTAATATACTACCCATGTGGTTTTATTTAGTTAGACTTGGCTTTACTTAAAGACAGGCAAAGAGTTAAGTTCAAGAGTGCGATGACTCCATGAAAGTTGAGTCATAAATGCATTTTTATTTAATATTTGCTCGTTTTATTCAATAGGTAGTGTTATTAGAATTAAAATATTAAAATATAATATTTTTAGTGAAAATGGATGAAAATATGTTTTTTTTGGAATTTTTGGGATTTGTTTTTTAAATTTTTATGATTCTTTATAAATTTTTAAAGTATTACCAATCAGAAGATGCCACGTTAACACCATTCAAGCATATGAGCTGACTGGGCAAGCCACGTAGATACCACGTAAGAAGAGAGACCCAATTGTAAATTGCAGCGTATATAGTGTGACGTAGTACCATGCCACGTGCCAACATGGCGTTCATTTTGACTTCATCCCATGATCAAAGGTCTTGCCACATGTCTTCAAGCAATTCATCAACTCCTTCCATCGTTGCTCCACACCATCCGTAAAAGTAATCATTTCTTGCCACATGGTGCTGACTTAACATGCATTGACCAGACTAGTCCTCTAGTGCCACGCGTCGCATTCTGATTCACACAATGAATATTGTGTGCCTCGTATCGTGTTCCTATTGACTGACTCTATTAATTTTCCTTTTTTCATCTCAACCCTTGATTTGAAGCTGATCTAACGGTCCAGATTCCACCTGAGTTATATTTAACCCCATAATTACCCCATAAACCCTAATGATTCAAAATTAACATATTATTTTTATCACTTTTTGGAACCAAGAAGAAAGAAAAATACAAAAAAATTCAAAATAAAATACAATTTTGGTAGAGATTTAAAAGGATATTGGTATTAAAATTGAAGAGATTGATTGTATTTTTTCTTTTTCTCCTTTCTTTATCAATTTTTTTGTATTTCTTTTTCAAAAATAGGATCTTTATGAACAAAATTGTTTCTACTAATTTATTAATCTATGGGTCTTATAAATCCAATTTTTACCATGTGATGATATAATATTTTATCTCAATTATGAATTCAATTTAATTTTTATTCTATTAATTATTTGGCCAATTATTGATCTATAGAGGTAATTAAATAGATTTGAGATAATTATTTAATTATTTTTCTTAATTAAATAACATGCATAGTTTACAGGCATAGATGTATGATTCTTATGTATATGATCCATAATTGATAAGCTTAATGAGTATATACAATTTAATTGACATGTGAGTGTGATTAGGTTAATTACTATAAGATGTATAGTTTACTCAAGAAAGATACATACTAAGATGGATTCAATTGATCATGTAATTTATTGATAATTATATTGAAAAGATTTTAGTGATTCATATGTTTAAAAAATTTGAGGATTCAGTATTTTTAAATATTTTCTCATATAACTTCTTAACTGTCAAATCTGATTTAATTAATTATTGTTATTTATTTTTAGTTATTTTAATTTTGTTTTTTTAAAATATAAAAACACAAAATAATTTATTTTTATTTTTTTAATATTACAAGTTAATTTCTAATAACATAATCTCCGTGAGAATGAGTTTTTATTATTATTATATTACTTGTTATGATACATATATTTACATATTTATTTAAAAAAAATTGTATCTAATCATGTTTTTGGCACATGTCAAAGCGCTAAGTCACTCTGTACACACGACTTTAAGTGATTCGCCTTTTTCCAATTCCATGATGTTTAAGTGGCTTGTTCCATTAGCTTCGTTGCTTGCGTAGCATCACGTGACATCTTCTAATTCGATATGTGTTAAAATTTATAAAAAATTCATAAAAAAAATTAGAAAAATCTCAAAAAATATATTTTTACTTTTTTTTATTAAAAAAATCATATTTTAATATCTTAACCCATAAAATATTATTTATTGAATAAAATAAATAAATATTAAAAAAATATTAATAATTTTATTTTTATAGAGTATCATAACAATTTGACATTTATCGTTATGTCCTAAAATTTTGAAAATTACAAATTTGACTCGTAGAGACATACCCTGTAACATAGCCTGAAGCATGGCTTAAGGTCACAATTGAAAATGGCATGATTGGTGTAATTAATACGTGAATATGATGACTGTGGCCCTCCAAAACCCATTCGAGGATACTCGAGCATCTCTTCTAAAGAACAATATACTAATATGAAGAATGTCTTCATTATTACTTGTTACTTTTTTCTGCACTAATGCATATTTAGAATTTAGAATAATAAGCTTTTTTTTTTTGGGAGGTGAGCTAGGAAAGTCATTTTAGTTTAATATTTGCAAAAATAAAATGTACATCATTAGTTTCGTTATTTTCAACTAGATGAGCTATGGCTTAACTACATGAATTCCACTTAAAAATGTTTATGATATGAAGCTCTAGTTATAGATTATAGTCGTATGAGTTTGATTTGTATAAAAAAATCAAAGAAGATCTCCAATGATCTCCTCCGAAATCAATTTAAGAACACCATATTTTAATCAATTAATTTCCAGATGTAGAATGTAAAGGCTTTTGGACCCTGTAAATATGCCATTGGTGCTATTTGTTCATTATCTATTTTTGGAAGATTAAGTTGCATTCCACTAGTACTTTGATGGTTGAAAAAGATCGAGGTAGTGGCATGTTAAAGTTACTTTATGAAACATGTTGTTCACATAAAAGCTTACCCTATAAAATTAGAAAAAATTTATTTATGATAAGTTATTTATAAATAATAAGTATAATTGAATTCACTTAATTGATTGTTTTAATAAAAAAATTAACATGTTAATTATAATTATAATATAATTATTATGTATAAAATATTTTTTTTATTAACTCATTTAATATTAAACATTAAAACATGAATTTAGGTATTCAAAACATGAAGTTAGGATTTGCTGGCTTATTGATTTTTCTCCGTACTTAAATAATACCTTTCAGCTAGACTATGGCATTGTCATGTCTCTCTTTTAGAAGTATAATTTAATAGATGAAGTTTTAGTTAGTGTGATTTGAATATTTAATTTGTAAGTTTATTGTTAATCGACCCTTTTCTTTTGATACTCAGAATTATTAATTAGGTTAGAGAAAAAAATATTACGCCTGTAAGATTTAAACTTGAATTAATGATATAAAAGTCTTGATTCATATTACATAGAACCCAAATTAATTCCAAAATCATGTTAATTAGTAACAAATAGCTTGAACTAACGTAGATCCAACGTATATACTACCCAAGTACCTTTGAACAGTATAAGTAAATGTATCATTATTTAATGAACCTTCATTCATATTCAAATTCAGATGTTCACCCAAGAGATAGAGAGAGAGAGAGAGATAAAGGGTATAAAACTGAAATTCTTAATAGGTCATCCATCCTATAATTACTCTTGCTTAAATATGTTTAATTGTAAAAAAAAAATTATAGGATCCAATGTGTTAGTGTTGATATGATTGCACAAAATAAATGTTATTTTTAAATATTAAACTTGAAAACATAAAGTAGGATAATAGTGGATTTATAATTAGGTTTAAGTTTTCATAACTTAATAAGATAACAAGTCTAAGAGCCTGTTTATCAATTTTTCACGGCCTTGTGAAACAAGCAAAATAATACATGGTGAACTAATAATGTTTTTGTCTTAACTAATTATCATTTAATATTTAAATTTTAAATTTTTAACATATTCAAATAAAATACGTATCATAGCTTATCATCAACATCTCTCACCTCCTAGCTAACCTTTTAGAAGATTCATAAAAATGACCAAACTTGATAGAACATTTTTATACATTATTATGTTAATAATTTAATCATAATTTATGTTTTTTTATTAAATATAGTTATATAAATTGAATTATATTTATTAATAATATTAAGTTATGATATATTTTGACTTTAATTTTTGATTAAAAAATAATTATTTTTCAATTAGATTAACATTTTTATCAAATTAACTCTTTGAAGAATAAATGACAGCTCTTTATTTATTTATTTATTTATTTAGTGGGTATTATTAATCTCCATTTGAGAGTGTTGGGTTCCACATGCACGAAGGTAGATAAAGGCATGAAAGGGTCAAAGAAAGAAGCTGAGGAAGAGGTTCCTAAAGTGATATGATTTGGTTGAGAGACAGTGGGTAATGTGATTTGATGTGATGAGAACTGTTGAAGCCTGCTGAGGAGGCCATGTTTTGTAAGTCAAACCCGCTCGTGAGCAATGATTGTGGTTTTCTTGGTTTGCACAATTCATTATATTTGCTTTGCCATCAGGGACCATCCTTTTTTCCTTCTTTTTCATCGAATGTTTACATGGTACAATACACTCGATTAGTTTTCTAGTACAATTATATTTCATAATAATTAATTTTATTTTTAAATTTAAAATTAATTTAAGACTCACTTTTATTTTTCAACGTACTTTTTATTATTTTCAAAACTTAAAAAAAAATCAAAAATTATATTTTATAAATTTAATTTTAACTTTCATTAGTTAATTTTAATTATATATTTTTTAGTGACTTTAGAGAAAATAAAATTTAATGAGCTAAAATTTAATGTATATTTTTGCAATTAAATTTTCAAACAATATTAATTAAATTTAGGAAGTAAAATGTTCTTCAACAATAGTTAATGATTGCGTGGTTTAGATTTAATAAAAACATTTGTTCTCAATTTTAAATCAAATGTAGGAATGATACTATTTAACAACAACAACAAAAAAACGTTATTATGCTCGTGAGGAAGAAGTTTATACATAGTACCTATATCATTAGTTCTTTACCATTTATGCACAAAACAAATATATAATTTTTTTTAATGTATAATTAACATTTTCAATAACTTAATAGATAATAACATATTATAATTTTATATTTATTAAGTGGTATATAAAAATCCTTTAATTATACGAGGTAATAGTACTGTTAAGAAAAATTATCGGATCGAATCTAATACACAACTAAAGTAAAATTGAGAATAATAAAAATAAAATAGACACACATATTTTACATGAAAAAATCCCCAAATAAATTGGAGTAAAAAATTACGGACAAATATAAGAGGATTTCACTATTATAAGATATGGATTACAACATCTTCTCTCTAATTACAATGAGATAACAATTCTAATCTCTATTATAATGGAGAAATAACTCTATCACAAAATGGGAAAAAATATTACTTATAAAGAAGGAACAAATTTTACTTTCTAAGTAGTAATTCACAAGATAACTCTCACAAAGATTTTTACTATCTTTCTTATGGATGTTTTCTAATTCATTTGCTCTTATATTTTGCATAAATGAAACAAGCTATTTATAGCCAACATCCTTAACTTGTGGTAGCAAAGACTCTATGTTCATCTCCACTTTGAATGGACAAGAAATTAGTGCTCTACATTGAATGGACAAGAAATTAGTGCTCTACATTGAATGCACAAGAAATTAGTGCTAATGCACAAGAAATTAGTGCTCCAATAGTATCCTTAATTAAATGTCTTCCATGTTTCCTACTTCATCCATTAGAAAAATATAACACTAAACCAAGTAAGTGGCTTTACCACTAAACAAGGCCATCAATTATCACATTCTCCCACTTAAAGTCACTTACGTAATCCTCCCATCCTTCCTCATTTTCCAAATCCATGCTTGCTTATGTTTTCGCTAGACCACATGAAGATCTACACCATTTAAACTTGCCAGTGTTGATTTGCTTGGTCATAATATCTATTAGGTTCTCATTGGTGTGAATCTTCTACATATCAACACTACCTTCTTCCACTACTTCTCGAACAAAGTAATACTGAACCCTTATGTGCTTTGTACGTGAATGAAAAGCTTGATTCCTTGCAATGTGCAAAGCACTCTAACTGTCACAAAACAAAACAATCTTCTCCTGCTTATACCCGAGCTCCTCCAATAACCTCTATATCCATACTGCTTCCTTGCAAGCTTGTGTAGCTACCATGTATTTTTCTTCCATTGTAGATAGAGCTACAATTGATTGCAGTTTAGATACCCAGCTTACAACTCCTTCTGCAAGTGTAAACACATAACCTGTAGTAGACTTGCTTTTATTGAGATCCCTTGCAAAATCTGAATCAACATAGCCTCTAACAATAAAATTTGATCCTCTGTAACATAATGTAGCATTTGAGGTTCCTCTGATTTATTTCAAAACCCTCTTCACAGTATTCCAATGCTCTCCTCCAGGATTTTCCATAAACCGACTAACTACTCTCATTGCTTGTGCAATGTCTGGTCTTGTACATATCATGGCAAACATTAAACTTCCCAATGCTGATGCATACGATACTCGAGACATCTCTCTCCTCTCTGCTTCATTGCTAAGATACATACTTGAGGATAATTGAAATTAATAGGAAATGGGGTAGAAATTGGCTTACTATCTTGCATGTTAAAGCGTCACAAGATCTTGTTGAAATAGTTCTTCTGAGAAAGCCAAATTTTCCTGTTATTTCTGTCTCGGTGAATCTGCATCCCTAGAATCTTGTTTGCTGGTCCTAAGTCCTTCATATCAAACTCCCTAGCAAACTGTGCCTTCAATTCTTGGATTTGATCTCTGTTGGGGCCTGCTACTAACATGTTATCCACATACAACAATAAGATAATAAAATTATTATCTCCATCAAACCTTTTGAAGTATGTACAATGGTCTGAAATGAGTCTGTTGTATCCAAGGCTAATAATGAAGGAATCAAATCTCTTGTACCAATACCTCGGCGCCTGTTTGAGACCATATAAATATTTCTTCAACCTACAAACCAAGTTGTCCTTTCTTGTTTCAGCAAAACCTTTTGGTTGAAACATATAGATTTCTTCTTTAAGTTCTCCATGAAGAAATGCAGTTTTTACATCCAATTGCTCCAGATGTAAGTCAAACGTATCACACATAGCCAGGACTATTCTGATTGTTATAAGCCGAACTACCGAGGAAAATATCTCGTTGAAATCAATACCTTCTTTCTGAGCAAAGCCTTTTACCACCAATCTTGCATGAAACCGTTCTACTTGGTCATTGTTATCTCGTTTGATCTTGTAGACCCATTTGTTACCTATGGATTTTCTCTCATGTGGTAATTGTACCAGTTCCCAAGTCTTGTTCTTGTGTAAAGCTTCAATTTCTTCCTGCATTGCTGTCATCCATAAAGACACATCTGAGCTACTTGTAGCTTCTTGGAAAGTGGAGGGCTCTCCGTCCTCCGTTAAAAGATAGTATGCAACATTGCTCTGAATGCCAAGATGGTGGCCTTCTCTCACGAGTTGACAGGCAAACTTCTAAAGACTAGGACTCGACTGGTTCTTGTACCTCGTGCTTTGGTGTTGCTTAAATAGAAACTGGAGTTTCTTGTTTTGGATTATTTTCCACCTGTATTGTTGTAGTCTCTCAAACCTCTTTTGATGTGCTATCGTGTCCATTTGTTTGTAGTAGTTGATCTTTTGTAAATATCACGTCCCTGCTGACAATAACCTTGTGGGTAGTGGGATTCCACAGGTGATACCCTTTCACTTCGTCAGCATACCCTAAGAATATACACCTCCTAGATTTTGGATTCAATTTTGTTCTTTCTCGGGAATTGTACATCACATACACAAGACATCCAAAATAATGTAAAGTAGAGTAGTCTGCTGGCTTACCAGTCCACATCACCATCAGTGTCTTTAAATCAATTGATGTTGATGGCGACCGGTTTATCACATAATAAGCAGTTTTGGCTACTTCTACCCATAATAAGCAGTTGATGGATTGACCTGCAGTCTTCATCATAGCTATCATCCTTTCTATAAGAGTTTTATTTATCCGCTCTGCCACTCCATTTTGTTGAGGCATGTATGTGACTGTGAACTATCTTTTAATACCTTCCTACTTGCAAAAAGCAAGAAACTCATCGTCTATGTACTCTCTTCCATTATCTGTCCTAAAACACTTGATCTTTTTCCTAGATTCAAGTTCCACCCGTGCTTTGAAGTCTTTGAATACTAGAAATACATCTGACTTCTTCTTAATTGGATACATCCAACATCTCCTGGAATAATCATCAACAAAAGACACAAAATACTTTGCTCCTCCTAGGGACATTTCTGGTGATTATCATACATCAGAATAAATCAAGTTTAGAATACATTTACTCTTGGCATCAGAACTGTTAAACTTCAATCTATGCTGCTTACTTGTAACACAATGATCACAGAAAGGTAGATTTACCGATTTGAGCCCTAGAAGTAGCTTTCTGTCGAAGAGAATCTTCAAACCTCGTTCTGACATGTGACCTAGTTTGAGATGCCACATCTTTGTCGACTCTTCTCCCTTGTTGAATGACGTGACACAAACATCAGCTTCCTCCAGTGTTTCTCCTTTTAACATGAATAGATTCGTCTCGATCTTTTCTACCTTTATAACCATAAGTGCACCTTTGATAATTTTCATGAGCCAATTTTAAATATGGGTCTTGCATCCAAGACTATCCATTTGATCCAAAGATAATAGATTCTTCATCAGGCCTTTCAAGTGTCGTACCTCCTGAATAGTGCAAATTGTACCATCAAATATTTTTATCTTGATAGTACCAATACCAATGATCTCCAAAGAATAATCATCACCCATGTGTACAGAACCTCCTAAGATTGGTTCATATTTATGAAACCATTCTCTCCGAGATGTCATGTGCCAAGTTGCTCCTAAGTCTAATAACCAGATATCAACGAGCTGTTTTCTGCCTCTAACTGTCGTTATTGCCTTGTTGTATAGAACTTCACCATTATTTGAGGCATTTTCCACATTCCCTTGAGAATTTGATGACTTAGGGACTCTACTCTTCTTTTTGAACCAACAATCCTTCTTGACATGCCCTTTCTTGCCACAGTTGTAGCACTTGAAATTCTTCTTATTTCTTGATTTTGATCTACCATGATTTTGACTCCTATTGGGGCCACGTTCCGTTGATCTTCCTATCGTCATCGTCAAAGCTTTCGCTTGCTACGAACTGCTTGTTTTTCTTCCTTGTTTTTACGCCTAGTTTCTTCTTCCAAAATAGCGATAGTAATTTCGTCGAAGACTAGATAGTCCGTGAGGATGTTGTTAGTCAGGTTGATGATGAGTTGATCATACGAGTCAGGTAGACTTTGTAATAGAAGCTCCGCACATTTAGATGTCTCTATTGTGTAACCCATTGATGTAAGTTGCGAAAATAGAGTATACAAAATGTTGATGTGGTCGGTCACCGATGTGAATTCTGACATTCGAAGAGTGTACAATCTCCTCTTTAAGAAGATCTTATTGTGTAGTGACTTGGCCTCGTACGGTCTTGTTAGAGTATCCCAAATATCCTTTACAGTTTTCTTTTCTACCACACTAGATAGCACTCCATCGGCTAGTGCTAAGTGCAGATCGACAATTGCATTGTCGTCCATCTCGTTCCACTTGCTATCATCAGTGATCTCTGCGGACCTTTCTCCAATTGCTGGCAAACAATTGTTTTTCCTTAAAATTGCCTTAATTTTCATTTTCCATAATGAGAAATTACTCCCGTTGAACTTCTCAACATCAAAATTTGTCATAGTCGACATCTCGTTCACAATGATCTACTTCACACCTCTCAACCAATTGCTCTGATACCACTGTTAGGAAAAATTACCAGGTCGAAGCTAACACACAACTAAAGTGAAATTGAGAATAATGAAAATAAAATAGACAAAAATATTTTACGTGGAAAAACCCCCGAACAAATTGGGGTAAAAAACCACAGGCAAGTGTAGGAGGATTTCACTATTGTAAGATAGGGATTACAACATAATCTCTCTAATTACAATGAGATAACAATTCTAATCTCTATTGTAATAGGAGAAATAACTCTCTCACAAAATAGGGAAAACATTACTTACAAAGAAGGAACAAATTTTCCTTTCTAAGTAGTAACTCACAAGACAACTCTCACAAAGACTTTTACTATCTTTCTTATGGATGTTCTCTAATTCATTTGCTCTTATATTTTGCACAAATGAAACAAGCTATTTATCGGCAACATTCTTGAAGAACTTGTGCTAGCAAAGACTCCATATTCATTTTCACTTTGAATAGACAAGAAATTAGTATTCTACATTGAATGCACAAAAAATTAGTGTTTCAATAACATTCTTAATTAAATGTTTTTCATGTTTTTTACTTCATTTATTAACAAAATATAACATTAAATCAAGTAAGTAGCTTTATCACTAAATAAAACCATCAATTATCACAAATACTTTTATAATACTTATGTTTTGATAAAAAAAAAATTTAAAAATTGATTATATTTTAAAATGATTCTTATTCAATAATAACAATCTTTAATAGTAAAAAAAAATTGAAATTATTTGAACAGGGATAAAATGGTTAACCCATCTCTTTCATGCATATTTCATCCCCTCTGCATATAGTATAAAACGAAATCTTACGCATGAGACTCTCTCGCTTTGTCAGTTATTTGGGCTAACTGTGATCATAAGAAATAAAAAAAAATGAAATAAACAACGTGAAAAGATAGGAAGGAGATGGGTTGATTATTTATCCCGGTACAAATTAAATAGTATCAAAACATGATAAATCTATGAAATTTATAACAAAACATAATTAATATAAAAGTATCGAGTTCTCAATCTCAAAACTACTTTTATTTTTATAATAATTTTATTTAATAATAAAATAGTTATTATAATTAATTATAAGGATAAAATTATGAATTTAAATATAACAATATTGAATGAAATTGTGAGTTAAAATTAATTATATAGATAAAATTTACAATTTAAATACTTTTATTCTAACGATAATATTGTGTTGATTGTGAGACTTTAATCTTATATTTTTAATGTATGAAGAACAACGCAACATCGCATAAGACAATTAATTAATCTTTGAAAAGTAAAACCCAAATTGCCCCCATGTTGGTGGTGATTTGCCCGCATGTTGTTTTAGCACAGGTGGCACCACAGTAATTATATGTTTTCAAAATATAAAATATAAAATATAAAATATAAAAACACTAAAAATAAAAAATAATATTTTAATAATATAAAATTTTAATTTTTTTTATAAATTTTGTCATGTTATTTTTAAGGTTGATTGTGAGACTTTAGTCTTATATTTTAAATGAATGAGCTACGCACATCGCATAAGACAATTAGGATTATTAGTATTGACATTTAGGTTGATACGTGATACAATTAATATTTGAAAAGTAAAACCCTAGTTGCCCGCAAAATATAAAAACCCTAAAAATAAAAATAATATTTTAATAATATAAAATTGAATTTTTTTTTGAATTATATAATATTATTTTAAAAAATAAAATTTAAAAAGTTTCGAGAAGTTAAATAAAATAATATTTTTAAAATTTATATTAATAAAAATAATATTAAATAAAATCTAATATAATATAATTATAATTTATTTAAAACAATATTTAATTATTTATTATTCATTCTAAAAATAAATAATATTTTTTTAATAATAAAAATATATAAATTTAAAGTAAAAATGATACTAAATTTAAATAAGGTCAAGTTGCTATCCATTATTTTTTGTTGTACAGACTCATTTTTGTTATGTTCACCTAATATTTAACATAAATTTTAAAAATTAATAAAAATAGGTTTAAAATAATTTAATTATCTTAAAAAAATAATAAAAATAAAAAGAAATTTTTATAAGTTTTTAAAATTTATATTAAATATGATAAAAAATAATGTCATAAAAAACATCCCTCGTTTAAATAATCTTACTTTTGTTTTTTTGTTTTTACTGTGGACGTTAGTTACTGCTCAGTCAACGTATTTCGTCCAAAGTTGTTCTTCACATTAATAATGCAGTCAACTTTGTCTTACATACACAGTGAGGGAAGAGAGAGAGAGAGAGAGAAGGGGTGAGGCCAGTTCAAATCGATAATTAATTCTGCGAAAGATAAAAGAGAGTCGTCGGTGTTTCTCGATGCAATTTAGGTTAAAACAACTTGCTACAAGTAATGCCCTAAATATTCATTTTAAAAAATATAATTAATAATATCAATTTATAAAAAATAAAAATATTTAAAAGTATACTGAAATAAAGCATCAATAAATATAATAATTAAATAATTAAAATATATTAATTTAAAATAAAATGATTAATATATAATATTTAAAAAGTGATGTAATCATAAATCTACTTATTCGTCAAACAAAAGCCAAAAGCCAAAAAAAAAAACGACTTAGAGACAAAACACTTATAGATAAAGAAGGCTATCCCTTATAATTTATTGATAATAATAAAATTAAATTAGACAAATTTTATTATTTTTTTGGAAATAATGTAAATATATTCCTTTTATTTAGTTAAAGAAACGTGGAATGTGAAATGAAAATCTAAGAGAAAGATCAAAGAAAATGACTACTGTAGAAAAATCTTAGATTTTTGTCTGGTTAAAGATATTTTGTTTTACCTTTTGGACTCATTTGCAAATTCCAATCTAATCTAATATCAAATCAAATGGTGATTGTAAATAGGCAAAGTACATGGTAGGTGGTGTATAATAAATGCAATAAATTAATAAATATATTTTTATATAAATTTATAATTTAATTTTAAATTTTAATATTCTAACATCAAAATTTTCCGAATATTATCATAATTCTATTATTTTTAATATAATAATAATAATAATAAATTTTCAATATTTATTAAAAAAATTAGTATAAATATAATATTTATAAAAAATTTGATTATAAATATTTTAAATTAAATGATATATTTATTAATTTATTTTAATGCATTCATAAGGTATTATTAACTATCGATGACATTACATGCTTATTTATGCTTATTTAGATGGGTTATTGTGATTATTTATTTTTTTGTTTTTATAATATATTTTATCATTAACTTAAAAACTATTGAAAATATTTTTAATAAATTTTAATTGATATAAAATAAATATATTTAAAATAATAATAATAATTTTAATAATTTTTAAATTTAATAATAAATATATTATAAAAGTAATAAAATAAAGTGCGGCAACCCCATCGTTTCAATAAATTTGTACAACTGCTACGGTAAAGGTCTTGTCAACCACACGTGTGTTCGTGACACTGGAATTTGCCAAGGTCACGTGTTATGGATATAATATTCGTAGGAATTTTGCCACCCGCACGACTGGTTTGTTAATTAGGTTCAAGCTTCAAAGCTTTGTTTGTTGTGAAATTATTGATTGCTTGTGATAGCAAACAAAAACACCAATAAGAGTTATAAAGAGAAAATAATATGATTAATAAAAAATATATTTTAAGATTAATAAATTATATATATATTTATAATTTTAATAAAAATATTAAAAAAATGATATTATTATAATATAAATTATTATTATAGATGTAAATATGATAGGATGTTTTATTAATTTATAATACAACTAAAGAATTTGATATATCTGATTGTTATTTTAATAATAATATTTTATTAGTAATAATTTTATCTAATAATAATAAAATTAATATTATACATAAAATAAATATTTTATATATTTTATTGTAACAATAATAAAAATTATTGTGATAATATTATTACATTTTAAATAGACTAAATTATTTATATTGTGATAATAAATAAAATTATTTTTAAAAAAATATTGATAATTTGTGTTAAAATATTGATAAATTTATTCATCGTTAATATTCTTATGTAACAATTAGCAAAAATATATAGAGATTATTTTATAATCGGTGATATTGACATTGTTATCATTACAATTACTTTCTATTAATTAAATTTTTACCTAATAATAATAATATTAAAATATAACTAATTTTAGGAATAAAGTAGAGAATTTAAATATTTTTATTTATGATTAGTTGTGAAAATATCATTATCCTTATTTTAAGTAAGAGGAAAAATATATTTGATTATTAATATTATAAAAGATATAAAGGGTGTTACATTATATAGGTATCTCAATTAATAATTGATATTACCTAATTTAAGAATTAATACCCTTGATATCTTTTACCGTTGGCCTTTTAGTGAAGAGTTTTTCCTTCTTCTTTTTTAGAAATTAACTAGAGTGGAAAAAAGTAAAAAACAAATTGTTAATTTTTTTATAACATTATTAATATAAATTGGTTTTTATATCAGTTAAATATATACACTTTAGATATTGTTCAATGGACCAACATGATCAACGGACTGACTTAATGGAAAATTCTTGTGACTTGGAGACTACGAGTTCCAAATGAGGATCCCAATTATGATAGCAACCTTATCAGTTCATTAGGTATATTGTAAGTCATATCAGCCTGTTGTGACGACCTAAGATAATTAATAATATTATGTCATATAATTATAATCGTACTATATCAATTTATAAATTTTTTGATAAATAATCTTTCAATATAAATAGATAATAACTTCTCTACCATTTAAACATGATTTTTTTATATTTTATTTATTATAAAATAGTTCACTTCATGTGGTGGTACGATGTAAAAGGTCATAGTTAGCAAGTAACTTGTATGCTAGTTCATTTAGTGTTTAGTGAGTGAATAAACATCAATATCAAATAAATATTTAATAAAATAAATGACAAGTATTCAAATTCTTAATTATCCAACAATGAGATAATTAAGCAGATAAAACTCTAACATTAAAAATTAAGTCAATTGATATGAGTAAGGGTCATCAACAAGTATATTTTCTCCTATAAATATTCATCATTGCTCACCATTAAACATAACTTCTTAACTTTAAATACCTAAAAGTAACTACATACACTAAAATCTACACTCTCCTTTTAAATATCTCTCTACATCACGAAGAGAGATACTAGTCTACTTTTCCTTCTCACAACTTGGATTTACATAAGCATCAAAAGACCATAGGTCACCGACCCCGTGATGGTCCAAGGTCCTAATGGTGTGTTATCTTTTCTCAAATACACTAAAAGCAGAAGCGCATCTGATTATTAATGTTGATAAAAAATGATATCAACATCTGACGCCATCTAAGGGAATGATTGTACTCTACTAATTGTATCATAATTAGAGAGAAAAAGATTTAACAGTGTTCTATCGTGTTTTATACTAGGTAATCTTTGAAGAAAATACCCTAAGAGTTTAGAAAAAAATGCTCTAGAATCATTATGCACGATCTCTAAAAGGCTACACTTTTTTTTCCTTTTAAGATGAATCAACCTCTTGACTTAGACAACTAAGTTTCTACAAGGGACAATAAGGTCCTACCTCATGTCCAAAAATTCGTGCAACAAGCTATGCAGGTTTCCTACCCCACACCACTACAACTATAGTGGGCATGAGCATAGCACATAAAATAGCACTAATGGAAGTTTTCCTTAACACAATGGAGAATATTTGCCTAGGCTATGAGCCCCTAAATCAGAAGGCATCCCTGCAACAACTTCCAATGCCCATTGTGTACTGGATTTTATCCATGGCCACAAAGGCTTAGATTGGAGACACGACCTCCCCGATGATATCTAAACCCATAGGTTGGACAAATGTTTTTGACTTATTTAGTCCATGAGCCAAAGCACGTGCACCATAGTCATTGCCACCAAACGGTAGCTAAGTTTTCGACACCTTTAGAGAGTGAGGCCTACTTGGTTTTCGGACACAAAAGTCCAATCAGCCAGCCATGATGGCTCAACCCAAAAATGATCCATCTTCCATTTTTCAGTCTAATCGAGCATCATCTGTTTGGATTTCAAAATCCACGCATCATATAAAAAATCCAAGATCATTGTCAAAAATATCACGTGCCAAACAACTAACACTCAAAATTTCATGTTGAACAAACACCAGACAAGGATGCACATGCCACCATGCACCCCCAACGTGAGTAGGTACCAAACAAACAAGTTCTGCATAGGAAAGGGAGAAAATTCAATCTGATTTTCTAAACAAATCAAGAAATTGATTTTGGGTTTTTTCACCTACTTTCTAGCAAGTTCGTAGGGAATTAAAACCAGTTCCGAAATCCTCTTGATGAGATAATTCCAACAACTATATATTTGATATTTTTTAATATACATATAGAAATAAATATGCAAAGATGTGTGTATAGATAGATTATTTACCCATCCATTTAAATCAAAACTGTGGGAGAATGATCAATCACTATTCCATTCATCCAATGCATCCAAATAATATTTGGAAACATATTATCTATTATTTTAGTTATCATTTTTACAATGCACTTAAAGGGTGACCAATTGTTCTTCAAAAAATAATGAAATAATGAACTAATTCTAACACTCAAAATGATGAAGTAGCATTCCAAACCATCCTAGGAATGCCTACCAAGGTCACAAGCCCTAGTATACTTCCCATATGATCCCAATGGTTAATGGCCGCCTTATAAATCATCACCTATGATGGTGCTAAAACACTTGGAATACATGGAAAACTTCAAGGGATGGGACCATGTGATCACCTTGACATCATGAAGAACACATTCCAGAATATTTTCGAGTGCCTCAATGGTCTATAAGATTTGTAACCAGTTTTTTTGTCAATGAGGACACCTTGTGGCATCTTCTAATGTTGAGAGAACCTTAGTACCCACTCACAGGCCGCATGTTCATATTGATGATCCAAAGGCCCACAATGTCACAAATAGATGATACCATGATCAGGTACAAAAATAAAAATACAAGTAAAGAAGTGCATGGATTAGAGCCAATGGCATATATGATATGTCTAAAAATTTATGCAAGGAAATACAGTGTGTAACTTAAAATAGAACCCAGCCAAAAAATTAGGTTATGAGTTGTCCAACCATCATATATCATCCAAGGGTGCACACATCTCTATGAATTATTTCAAAAGGAGTTCTTTGAAAATATCCCAAGAATGAACTCTAGAAATCTGCTTCAGTCCAATAAGAAAACACTTGGTAAGATTAACATAATCAACCAAGTCTAGACATAGACTTAATAAAACAACACATCATTCCTAAATAAAGGATAAAATATGTGTTCACTTATATATCGAAGATTTATAACAATGTTCTAACTCTTCTAAGATTACATAAGTTCACATAATGCCCAAAAGGCGCACACCCAAGTATTGAGCTTGGGCTAAGAAGGCCCTACAATAGAGCTTCAATAAGGTCGATCCTACACAAGGCCATGGGCTCATATCCCTACATATCATCTCTACTAAAAGCTCTGGAGATAATAACTATCTTGAAAAGGCATAAAGTAGGACAAGATGCAACTCATAAGAAACAACATATGACAAAAACAGTGCCCTATTACTATTAAAAGACAAAAAATGCTTTACCAACACTTTCATTCTAATAAAAAAATTTATTTGTAGGTACTTGGACTAAGCTTGTCTACACTATTGGAATTTGAAAAGGATGGTAGAAGTCCAAAAATACCAAGAGGTTGAGATGTATGGACTATAAAAGTTCACACATCAGTATCCTCGGGATCAAGAGTTGCTATAACTTCGGAACCCTACCTCTATGTGCCTTAATTGACCTTTAAAAAAGGAAACAACTATGACCCAAGTTTAAAATTTGGTACACCTTTTTCACCCTACCTTTTATGGGCCCTAAATGACCTTTGAAAAGGAAAAAAACTATGCCTCAATTTTAGGATTTATTTTACACCCTACCTCTATAGGATAGATAGGTAGTAACTATGCCCCAGGTTTAGAAGTTGCTATAACTTTTGCAGCCTAGCTCTATAGACCTTGAATGACCTTTGAAAAGGTAACAACTATGCCCTATATCTAAGAATTGTTACAACTTCTACACCTCATCCAAGTAGTATTAGATTTTCTCACATTGGGGTCCCTGAGTCTCCATCCCTGGCCATGGATAAAAATTGCAAGGCACAAATAGAGTGCAACAACAATCCTAAAGCCACAAAAATTTTGGGCACCAACTACTTGGCATTTACTGCAACTTCTGGTGGACACTTCAATAAGTCTCACATTGATTCAGATTATGAGAAAAATGATTCTAAATTCCTACTCAATAAATTTAATGCAAATAATATTGATAAATTATTTATTGTCATAATCGAAAATTAAAGACAAAATGATAAGTTACTTGTAGAAATAACTAAACTAAATGATAAATTTTAATACTTTGAAATAAATTCCTCAATTATAGAAAAACAAAAAAATTGTATTGTTTAAATGTACTAATGTTTTGAATTCAAGTCTTGTAGATCTTAAACAGAAAACAAGAATCTTGTGTAGGAACTTAGAGAATAAAAGGAAGCAGTAAAGAGGTTTACCATTAGAGCTAAAAATCTAAACAAAATTCTTGATTATGAAAAACCTTTTGGAGATAAAAAGGGCTAGGCTATGTGGATGAGAATTCTACTCCATCATCTTTAAAAATAACCTAGTTTGTAAAATCTTTTAACCCTTGTTTATATGATATATATGACATTGGTTATAAAGATGAGAACTCTACTCTTTTAACATCAAAAATCACATATGCAAGGCCTTCTAACTCTACTTTTATAGTTACTATTTATATGCAAAGAACCGTTGCACCTATAGTTGAAAAAAATGTTTTGTTTGTGTCTATCAGTCATCAATATGGTAGGAAATATCATATTAGGCATAAGTTTAGATTTTTTATGAATGATGGTAAATTTAATAATTCCTTCAATGCTTCTAATTATCGTACTCATTATCAAAATTAATTTTATTATTTATTTCTTAAATTGCAGACATGTTTAAATAAGTATATTACCCTAGATTACAAAACAATTTCAATACTTCTTAGTTGCGTTACTTATTTGTATGATAAAATGGGGATAGTAATTGACAGAAATATTTAAAAGGGAGAGAACATATTGAGTGTTCAAATTTATTCAATACGTCATATGGAGGGAGTAATACTTGAACATTCTATCTATTGTTACTCACTACTTATTTTTGTTTATTTGTTTTTCTTTTGTTATATACACTGAAATAATAAACAATAAGTCTTTCGAGATAAGTTGTATGTCTCTTAGTGTTTTTATTTTTCAGTGTATACATGAGTTGTCAAGATTCAAGTGAAGATTGTTTCACGGGATCATAGAATAGTTTCACTATGTAAAATTCTTTTTCCTATGAGTATGATATAATGAGAGAGAGGTTTTTTTCACATGAATATGCCATAGGATAGATTGTAAGGCTTATGAGTGTTGGCGATATTCATGAACAAAACTTTTAAATGTAATTTAATTTATAGGCACACTAGTCAATTCGAATAAAGTAACAAGTTTCAAATTAACATATTTTAGGTATAGTTATGTTTTTATGCACGCTAGATTTTATATTAGACATATATGAACATTTAATATATCGGTTACACGATCGATCGAGTAGTGTTTGGATCGATTGGGGAGGTAGATTGATCGAGTCATATTGGATGTAAGTCTTAAAATTGTGATAAATCGATCGAAATTAGGTTTGATCAATCCAGAGATTGGATGATCGAGAATCGATCATATTCAATCTAACTGGTCTCAATTTTTTATTAATCATAGCATAGATCGATAGAAAAGGGTTTCGATTGATCAACTTTATTGGTTCGATCGATCGACTCGATCTAGATCAATCGACTCGATCTAGATCAATTGAACAACTAGGGCTTCAACTTTAACCCAATTGTTTAATCAAATCAAAATTTTCAATTATTATATTATTCTTATTATTTATTGCTTTATAAATTATTTATTGGATATATTTATAATTGGAATTTAACCTAGCATTGGGCTTCAATATTTACTATTTAGACAACTCAATACTTCTTGTTTTCTTTAACCACATTCATTATATTTTTCTAATTTTTTTGTGCTCTCTCTTTCTTAAAATATTATGTAAAAACAAGACTATATTTGTTTAGGTTTGTTTTTTTAACTAATTTGTCAAATATTAGTGGTTCTGTTTGATTGATTTATAAACATATTTAATTTATGATATTTTGATTATATGTTTATATTTTTTTTCTTTATTATGTTCTTGAATGCTTGGATCAAATGATTATGTGTATAATATAATAATTATTTGATTTTATTATTTAACTTTAAAGAATCTATCTTTACTAAATTTGTGATTGATCTGCTTGTTATAAGGTTACTAGATGATTTAAAATTAGCTGATATATTCTTGAATTTTCTAGTTAGGGTTTTTTATTATTGAATCTGGTCTAAGACATACTTGTGCTAACTTTTCAAGTATTGGTTGTACGAATTTGATTGCTTGTGTGACTTAAATTGTCAGAATGTTAGTCATAATCTGAATACCTTTATTGTGAAGACTGTGAAGGAAAGCAGTAGCTTGTAAGTAGATTAATTGGATGTATTATCATGGAGGGTAGTTTATGTTTTGGTTTTGTAATTGAATCTTATTTTCATACTAGATAGTTAGATGATTTTCTTCTCATTGATATGACTTAGGTTACTTTTACTTAAAATATCGTGTGCTAAGTTTTATTTATTTTCGTTTTATAATTATTACACATGATTGCATTATGATCACTTGTGATATTTTAATTAATCATAATTTAAAAATTACATATTTATCTCATCTAGTTAATTAGATTCATAACTTTAAAATTTTTAAAACTAACAATTTTTAAGAGCATTAAAGCTATTATAAATTATAAATCATATTATTTGTTGATTTGAGATTAAAGCTCTAAGTTTATCTATTATTTTATTTTAAGATTAAACTAACTTTTTTACATTTTATAATAATTAAATAAACTTTCTTTTATTTTTTAATTATGTTGTGATAAGTCTTCATATGAGAGAATAGAAAAAACAAAAGATATTTAAAAATCGAAGCATAAAGGAAGAGTGTATGGAAGGAAAAAATGTAAATTAATAATAGATAAAGGAAGAGTGTATGGAAGGAAAATATGTAAATTAATAATAGAGAAAAATAACGAGAGTTTTTAGCTTTTTATTTTGGTGTTTATTGTTATAATAAATGTTTATTATAAAAGATGATGTAATCTCCTTTTATAATTATTCTTCAAAGAAAAATAATATATTAATATTTTAAAAAAAAATTTAAAAACTATTCTTAAGAGAAAAATAATTATTTATCATATATTATATATATACAAGATAGATAGCCTCTTAATCTAAAAATGTATTTTTATATTTTTATTTATTAATCCATATTTAATAAAACAAAATATATATTTTATTAACCCATTTTAATCCTCAAGATTTGAAAAAATAAGATCCAAATACCATTGTAATTTTTTATTTAATTTTTATTATTTTATTTATTATCTTTTCTAATAGGCAAATTTTTCTTATTTGTTTTTCAATATATGTGAAATATATTAAAAATTTTAATTAAATTATAATTTTTAATTATTATTAAATTTTAAGACCACTATTAAACTATATGGAACTCCGTAAATGGCATTGATAGCTATTTTAATTCTTCATTAAGTTTAGATTACCAAACATTCGTCTACATTGGATTTTGCTTCTTCAGAGAGGATGGGCTCTCACAGACAAAAGAACAAAAACATGAAAATGTTACTTATGACACTTGAATTTTTAGTCAAATCTAGCTAGCTAGCTAGCTAGCTACGCACCCTTAATAAATATAAAATCTTTTTTTTTTTTGGCGCCGCTTGTGGAGTATGAAAGTACTTTTAATTTACACTGCTATTTTAATTAAAAGAACCTCCTCGAATCTTGATGGAACATTATGATGTTTGACCTACGCTTCAATATTTTATTATATGTTTTCCTACATACAAGGATGTTAATTAATTGCATTTTTATGTAATAAAATTATATTTTTTATATAAAATTATAAACATATTTATAATATATTTAAAATTTTAAAATTATATATATATAATTATAATATTTATAAACTTTAATATACTTATATTATAATTTTAAATTTTAAATTTATTGTAAGTATATATGCAAATTTATCAATCAACCACTATTTTTATGTTGGATAGAATGTAAATTTGATTTATTTATTTTTATAAAAATTATAATTTAATCATTTAAATTAAAAAATTTCACTTAATTATTTTTATTTTAAAAAATATGTAAAAAAACATTCAATAGTTTTAAAATTATTTTATAAAAAATAAATATCAAGAATATCTCATCATTTTATTGTTCATCAACGTCAAATTATCTAGTTATTTTTTAAAAAAGTTATCAATAATAAATTTATTTTTATAAATTAAAAAAATTAATATGTATTTTTTTATAAATAAAAAAGTTAATAAATATAAATATTTATGTTTTTTGTTTGGTCTTCATCCTTTAAATTTTGTAATTGTTCTGGTTCCCGTCGGTGCTCTTGAGAGCTACTGATCAGAGCTAGCTAGCTAGTTTGTGTAGAAACGTGTCAATTTTTAACTTGCGAAAAAGTCTATTAGTGTAGAATAATTTATTATGATAAATAATAACAAAAAAAAATAAAAAAAACAGATATAACTGTTTAATTAATAATAACTATCATATAACTTTTTGTTTTACATTAATTAATTATAAATAGAACTTATCATCTTATTTAAAAAAAAAAACCTTAAAACTTATCTTCTGAATTTTTTTGGACGAAGAAACTTATTTTTGAGTGATATATATCTTCTTCTACATTAAGGGAATTCTGGGGAAATCGTTAATCTCTACATGCAAAAGAATAATAATTTACTAATTAAATACGTTCAAAATATTTGAAAGTTTAATTAAAAGAATTGAGAAAATTATAGACCGCATGAATTGCTTTCTATCAATGAAAATAAAATTATAGGAAAAAATAAAAATAAAAATATATTATTGTATGCACAGTATTAAATTTATATATATTATAATTTTATTATTTGTATGAAGTAATATTTTTCTACTAAATAAAGAATTATTGTAAATAAAATATATGATATTCATTATATATAAAATGTTAACTTTTTTTTTAAATATCAAATGGAATGTTAACTTATGTATTAAGAGAGTAAAAAATTATTTAATACTTACAAAAAGATTAAAGAAATTATATTATAAAATGTTATACTTTTTATTAATTAATGCAGTAAAATAATTAAATATTTATTGTATTCAAATAAAATATGTAAAATTATAAAATTAATTATATAATACTTAAAGTTATTTAAACGGGATAATGTGCCCAGTTTAATCACCCCCTTCCTACGACCCTGCCGTTTTCAGATCGTTTTCTTCACATCTATCTCTAATTTTTGAAAATTTAATTTATATATATTATTGTTAAAAGTAACCCACTATTAAAATAATAAATTTTAGTTTCAAAAATTTAGACATAATTTTTAAAAAAAATTGAGATTTTAAGATTTTAGTGACAGTCTAATAAAATCTATAACTATAATGTATACATATAATCTCGATTTTTATCAGTAACGTGATTATAAGTTAAACTACAAAAATTACTTAAATATAAATAAATTTATACGGTTACAGTTATTAAATGATCGTAATCTAATTAAAAAATAAAATTTTAATATTTTTAAAATCGAAATCAAATAATATATTATGTGTATTATTCGTTTAAAAAATACAAAAATTACTTTACATATTATATACATATAGTCTCAATTTTTATCAATAATTGAAACTATAAATTAAACTACAAAAATTACTTAAATACAAACAAAATTATATAATCACGGTTATTAAATAACAATGATCTAATTAAAATAATGGAGTCTCAATCTTTTTAAAACTGAAATGAAGTAATATATTGTGTGTATTATTCATTTAAAAAAATAAAGAAATTACTTTACAAATTTTTCATTTCTCTCTTATTTTAATTTCATGTATTTTCTCTCTTTTACACCATATCAAATTCCTTTATCAATTTTTTTTATTTTTTTCCTCCTAATTTTTTTTTCTTTTTCCTTCTTTTTTTTTCTTTTTCCCCACTCGTGTGCCTCTGATCTCTTCTTTCATCATAGCCTCTTATTTCCCTACGTAGTCGGCCCTTTCATTTCTTTCTCGCTCACGACTTGTCTTTTTTCATCCCGACCCACCTCTAGTCGTATCCATCTCCACCATACCCCTCTTTGTTTTTTCCTAGCGTTGGTTTCATGTACCTAGCTCGTAGATTCTAGCGTTTCTCAATCAACTAGCTCCATTGCTTCTCGCGTGCCTCCAGCTTAGCCCGGTGTCTTTGCAAGTTCCCAAATGTCCCCCAACCTCAATTAGACCACAAGTTTCCAATAATCATCCTCCACTTCTAGCCATTTTTCAAGCAATTTTTCTCCACATACTTTAGGTAAAATCCTAGATTTTTCATATATATATGTATGTATATTCACTAGAAGTACTTATACTATTTATTAATAATCTCTATGTAGTATCTTTTTAATTAGATTATATTAAGCTTATTACAATTGAATTTTTGTTCTAATATTTAGTGTCCTAAGAAAAATGACTTAGTACTTGTAGGTATTATGTCCTTATGTTTATGAGGATAATTATTACCAACCCACTTGCTTCCATGATTGACATGATAATAATTTAAATTATTTTTTGTTTTTTTTTGTATTTTGATTTTTTCTTTATCAAAATACTAGCTAACAATAATTTAAAATGTGTAAACATTGTAGCTTAATCTAAAGGAATTTAGCCCAATAGTGAAATTGATGAGATGTAGAATGAGTAGGCAGAGTTCACAATTTGATTCTTACAAATATAGCTAGCTAGTTAGACCATCTATGCGCTCTTATCTACTTTTTTGTTAGATTTATTTTGATTGTGGATAATTTGATTAGTATTATTATTGGTAAATTTTTTGCAAGTATTTCATATTTTGAATACTTTAATTAGCTAACTAGTAAGACTTTATTATGTTTTAGTGCATAAACTCTCAAATATAATTGTAACTTTTATTTTAATATAATATGACTTTAAATATTATAATTGGTAAATTTATTGTAATTTTTATTAAAAATGGGATCAATTAAGATGTATATGGTCATGGTTTAAGTATAACAGATATAATAGACATACCATTTGGTCACGGTCTTTAAAATAGCAAGGTCATAGGCATATCATTTGGTCACGGTCTTTAAAAGGCTAAGGCCATAGGCATATCATTTGGAATCGTTCTAATAAAGATTGATACCGAATTATATGCCTATGGCCTTAGTCTTTTAAAGATCATGACTTAATGGTATGTTTATGCCCTCATTTTTTATAAAATCATGACCAAATGGTATGTATATGGCCTCGATTTTTTAAAAATCGTGACCAAATGATATGTCTATGACCTTAATCTTTTAAAAGACAATGATCAAATGGTATATCTATAGTCATAGTCTTATAAAATAATGAGACCAATTGGTATGTCTATGACTTTGTCTTATAAAAGACTGTGACCAAATGATATGTATATGGACTCAATTAAAACTAAGATTATATGTAAGAGTCTATGATTTCTCCCACTTAGGTTTCTGTTTTTATAACCGTGACTATAGATCTATAATCATAGTTAAAAATCGAGATTATATATCAATTTTGTAGTAGGGATCCTTTATCATTAAAAGGCTTCAAAAATGTTACAACTTTCTATACAGTAAGAAAAATGTTTATTTTTTTACTTTTCTTTTTATTGTTAAAAAAATAAGAATATAAACCAAATTTTTATTTAAACAAATATTAAAAAAATAAAATTTATTAAAGAAGTTCAAATTGATAAAAACAAAAAAAACATATTTTTACTTTCCATTTGGCAAGAATATAAGTTTATTCAATTATTTTTGGGAATAAACATTTTAATCTTATTATTTTTGACTTGGGTCCAATTAATTCCAAAACATTTTAAAAATATCTAAATAAATTTAAATCATGATTTTTTTTAAATAAGAAAAATAATACATGTGAAAGATGTGTGATCTTCTTCGTTGTAAATCTTATTGTGCTTTGTGTTTGTGCGTTGACTTTTTGTATATAAAACACGGAATCTAATTATTTTACTCATTGTTTGGTCTTCCTCTGTATAATATTGGTTAGTGTAGATTAATAATGGACATTGTTGCTCGTGTTTTTGTTTTGTTTTGAGTGCGAGTATTTATGAAAAATTACTCTACAATTTTTGAATTGAAAAATGAAAGTTTTGGCACCTCGACAAGGTCCTCAAAATGGGTCTCATCGGACCCCCAACGAGGTGATTGATGAGGATCCATGATAAGGAATCTAGGGAAGGTTGGTCGTGAGGTTGAATGAGCTATATAAGTACCCATTCTCTTCTTGTTTCCTACCTAGAAAATATGTAGCATAGTTCTTTCAAATTGACATTTCATTTATGTTTTTGGATTACTAATACCTAGAGTGTTGTTCGATATTAGTAATTCATAGCTATGTGGGAAAAATCATGTTCTTAAGAGTACTCGAGGTGGTGTTTGAAAGTGTGATTTATGTGAAGGGCCTTTCTGGCTGTGAGCTGTGTTTCGGCTGAGTGTTGTGTATAAAATAGAGTGTGATACATGAAATATCAAATCGTTAGCTATGTATGGTACTTGAATTGATTGTGTCCTATAGAGACTATTTGTGGCTTGTGGTGGATTGCATCTCCCATGTGATTATTGGTGGTTCATGATTAAGGGTGGTCCTTAAGGTTAATAGTTCTATTCACTTCACATTACTAATCAAAAATTTCTAATCACACAATTTTGGTTGGTGTTGGCTTCGAAGGAAAGCTGAATTCGTGTGTCGAACTAGGTCTTTATGGAGGCAACAATAGGAAATTCATATAGTGGTTCTGAATGATAGGGATAATGGGAGTTTTACTTTTGTCATGGTTGTAATTGTTTTATTATTGAGTGGACTTGTTTGCTACCGAGTGGTTATCATAAGCAACCCAAGGATATTACAATATAGGTAAGTATTCTATGTGTGTTTATTACTTGCTTTATGGTTACTGGTAATATATCTACTATTTATTTACTACCTATTTGTGTTTATTTGTACTGTTGCTATAATTATTAGTTGATTTTTTATATTTATGTTGTATGCATATGGGTCGATTCTTTAAGGAGTTAGCATCTCCTTAACCCGATTTTGTATCGAGCCTTAGACTTCTTCAATATTATTATGCATGATTAGATTATTGTGTTAATATAATCTAAGTTTCTATTATCCATGTGCAAACTTACTAGATCTGAACTCTGATTAGAAAGGTTTTTTTGCTTTGTGTAGTTACGTGCTTTCTTTCCTTTGCTTTTAGTATGCCTATAGCTTTTTGTTTATTGATTTTATAGTATTAAATTTATCTACCTTCTTTCTAATTAATTTATATTACTTCTGCTTTTTCATGTACGTGAGTTTGGTTTGAGTCTCTAAGGAGTCAATAACTTCTTATTCTTGTTATGTACATTCTCTTGATATGCTATAATATGTTTAATTGCATGCTATAAGAGTATTATTATCACTTACCAAATAAGCTCCCACATATGAGGCCTTAAAGTGATAGGAAGTCCTTTGTAGCTTTCATATATGTATGATTGTTTCATATGCTTTGTGTTATTTTTTTTATCTTTATGCATACTTCTAGCCTAGATAGAAGCCTGTGAGGCACACCATCACTAAAGTATTTACCGTAGTTTGTTTTTCGTTACTACTGGTTGTTTTTGTTGTGTGTTGAATTGAGCATGTTGATTTATACTTCCACCGTGTTATTTTCTTAATCGCATTTGTAAGGCTTGGTTAGCCAAATTGGTATAAAGCTCGTAAAAAGATTCTATATGTTAGCATCTTCATCCCTCATCTAGGTCTCAGTCAACTATTTGAGTTAGAAGAACAATTAACATTCGTGTAATTGTTCCTACTTATGAGATTCTTCATTATTCATGATATTAAATGTATTTTATTCATTTTGAGGCCAAATAAAATTATAATATCTTTAAATTCTATCATTTTTAGATCAAAGTTTTTTATACCACGTGAAAAGAGGTTCAAACTTTTTATTTCATATACATCTTTTTTTCCAATATTTTAATTACTATAGCTTGAAATTGCTAATTAGCATTGATACTAATTTTTGTCAACATCAATGATTAGATGCACGCTTTCTTCTTATGTACATGAGAACATACACACCGTTAGGACCTTGGACCAACAGGGGGTGTAGTGGCCTTTGGTTCTTCGATGCTTAAGTAATTTTGGATAGTTAGAAGAAGGAAGAGACTAATGTCTCTCCCCTGATGTAGAGAGATGCAGAGGGATATTTAAGGAGATAGTATAAATCTTAGTGTCTGTAGTTATGAGCAAAAGTTACGAAGTACTATCAAGTTAAAAAAGTTATCTTTAATGGTAAGTAATGGTGAATATTTATAGGAAGGAATATACTTATTGATCAACCTTACCCATAATGATAGACTTACTTTAAATATCATAGTTTTATCTGCTTCATTATCTTGTTATCAGATAATTAAGAGTTTGAATGATGGTTGTTTATCTAGTTATATATTTAATAGACACTCATGCTTATATACTAACTCAACATTGAGTGAATTGGTCTACTAGTTACTTGCTGACAAAAGACCAACTTGTCGAGTATCCGTTAGCTAGTTTGGTCACTATTAGTTTGATAATGCACCGATTAGGCTTGTGCCTACACTTATCACTTTCATATAATTTTTTTCATTTTGTCCAAGGGTGGTTTGTTTGAATCAAGGTGTTCCTAGTATACCAACCTTCTTACTTGGCATACCTGAGTTTATCAAATCATCCAAGCATTTGGTTTCGAGACTTAGAGAACATTTGAAGTCCTTGGTAGATTATTCCATCTTATCAAGATTGTTATTGCACTCTATTCGTGACGAGTAGTTTTTTTATCAACAATCAATGTTGGAGCTCATAGTCCACAACATGAGCAAATCTATGTTTGCATAAATAGTGTGTAGAAGTTGTAGCAACTCCTAGACTTAGGGCTTTGTAACTGCCTTGTCAAAGGTCAAGCATGTTCCATAAATGTGGGGAAAAAGTTGTAGCAACTCTAAAACTTGGGCATAGTTGCTTCCTTCTCAAAGGTCAAGCATGGCACATAAGTTGTAGTAACTCTTGAACATGGGCCCTAGTTATTTCCTATTCAAAGGTGAAGCATAGGTTGTAGAGGTGGGACGTAGAAGTTGTAACAACTCCCAAACTCGGGATGTAGTTACTTCCTATTCAAAGGTGAAGCATGGCTCATAGAGGTAAGGCATAGAAGTTGTAGAACCTCTCGAATTTGGGGCGTAGTTTCTTCCTATTCAAAGGTTAAGCATGACTTATAGAAGTGGGGAATAAAAGTTGTAGCAATTCCTGAACCTAGGTGTATTTGTTTCCTATTCAAAGGTCAAGCATGGCCCATAAAGGTAGGGTGTAGAAGTTGTAGCAACTCCTAAACCTGGGGCGTAGTTGCTTCCTATTCAAAGGTCTAGTATGGCCCATAAAGGCAGGGCATAGAAATTATAGCAACTTTTAACCTAATGGGTACTAGCATGTGACTTTTCATAATCCACCCCTATTAGTCCCATTATAGTTTGGATTTCTCCATCCTTATCGAATTTGATGAGTGTAGACAAACTTGGCCCAAATACCTACAAGTATAATTTTTATTAAAATGAAAGTGTACTTGAAGTATTGTCTATCTTTTTATCATTGTGAGGCATTGTTTCTACCCTATGTTGTTTCTTATGAATGACATCTTGTACCAATTTTTGCTCTTTCAAGACAACTATTATCTCTAAAGATTTTAATGGAGATTATATGTGGGGATAAGAGTCTATAGCCCTATGTAGGAACAACCTTTTGGAAACTCTATTGCGGGACCTTCTTGGCCCATGCTCACCTATTAGGTGTGTGCCTCTTAGGAATAATGTGAAATTATCTAATCATAAATTAGAAAATTGTTTAGGACCTTATATTTATGAGTGGACACATATTTTTCTCTTTCGTTAGACATGACGTGTTACATCATTGAGTCTGTGTCTAGACTTGAATTATTATGTTGATCTCATGACATGTTATCATATAGGGTTTCAGTGGATTTATAGAATGTACTCTTGGTACATTCTCACAGAACTTATTTTGAAATAATTCATGTGGATGTGTGCACCCTTGGATGACATGTGACGGTTGGACACCTCATAACCCAATTTTGGTGGGGTGCAATTTTAGGTTGCACACTTTATTTCCTTTTATGAATGTTTTAGACATATCATATATATCATTGGTTCTAATATATGCACTTATGTACTTGTAGTTTTATTTTTGAATATGATCGTGGTCTCATCTATTTATGATATTGTGGGCCTTTAGAACATCAATCTGGGCCACGTAGCTTATGAGGTGACAGTCTAGATTATACAACTTATGAGTGGGTACTTTAACGCTCCAGGTAGAGGAAGATATCAAAGGGAGTCCTTGTTGATGGAAAACAGTTACAAATTTTATGGACTATAGAGGCACTCTAAAATAGTTTGGAGTGTGTTCTTTATGATGTCAATGTGGACACATGTCTTGAAGTTTTCCTTATACTCAAAAGGTTTGTTAGCACCATCATATATGATGATTTCTAGGGCAACCATTAGCTACTGAGACTATATGATTAACTTGTCGGCATGGATAGAGTGTACATACATGTGGGCCTTGAGATGGTCATGTGGATCGCTTATGGATAGAAGTTGCTTGAGGTGGTCCAAGTTTGTCCATGATGGGTGATTGGACGGACATTTCCTAGGCATCCATAAATGGATGGCTTTTTACTTTATAGATGAACTCTGTCTAGCAGGTCATGAGGTCATATCCTATCGTATAGGGTCATATTGTTAGTCAATCTACATATGGGTATAGGTTAGATCTTGTTCAACAAGGGCATCGAAAGATGCCATATGGACATGCTTCGGGATGGAAAGTGGACCAGGGCCTGTAGCCCTAAAAGACATCTCCAGGATGGCCTAGAATGTTATTTTCATCATTTTGAGTGTTCAATGTGATCTTTGAACATTTTGTTAACTAATATATCGTATATCCCTCCGACATTGATGAGTGCCTAAATAACATTATTATTTTGTGATTTATTTGCATATAAATTTATAAATGGATTTGAATATGCATGATTTTATCATTATTTAAGTAAATCTATGTGTTCAAAATCACATATTTTTTTATTGATTTCAAGTATTTTTAACTTCAATTTGATTAAATTGATAGCATTTAAATATTCATGCTTGAAAATACTCATTTGCAACTTACAAGAATAAAAAAACAATACATGTAAACCTTACATATGATCCACCTAGTTTGTAAAAGGTAAAACTAAAAAGTTAAAATAAGTAACTTGGGTCGTAGCATGAAGTATATTGGACTGCAATGCACTCCACTCTGTTTAACATCAATTTTAAGCAGCTTGATTTGAGCCTTGTTGAGAAATAGTTGGGTCGTGGTGTGATGCTTTTTGTTTGAAATGAGGCGAACTAAAGCGTAACATGGCCTGCGAAGTGGATAAATTGGTGCAGTTGCATGAGATGACATTTTTCTTCACGATCCACTTTTCTCACCAAGCTTCAACTATAAATAAGTGTTATGTTTTCTTGTTTTCATATATCAAAATACCATATAGTTTTTTGAGGTAACCGTAGAGTTTTACTTTTTTTTAGTTTTTCTATAATAGTTTTGATTTAATAATAATATAGGTAGATCTTTTGGGAGATTTTTTAGATTACATATTGTTACAAAAGTTTTATAAACTAAATAATTAAATGAGGTATATATTTTAATTGTATTTGATTATTTAAAGATTAATTTTTATGTATTTTTTTGAATATTATTTTTAATTTACTCATCATTCATTAAATCTAAGCAGGTATGGCTGAATATTACTATATGATATTAGTTATTGTCATGTTTGTGAAAGATTAACGTAGAAAAATATTCTTGTAAAATAGTTAAGTTTATTTCTTTATTCAAAATTTCTACAAAGTTTATTATAAATTAATATATTGATGACATATTTTTCGTAATATGATCCAATTTTGATACTTTGATTAAGAGTTTAAATTACACGCTCTACCTAAAGCAGAGATTATATGTTTTATTATTTCCTTAGAAACAAAATATAATTTAATTTAATCAGTTGATGATCCCGCCTAATAATATTAATTTATTTTGTTAACAAAGAATTTGATTTCCGCCTAAAGATATTTTCATATAAAAAATAGAAAATCAATAACCTTAATTTATATCTTTAATAACTTAATTAATTTTAATTGTTTATCTATCTAGAATCTTTTGAATTACTCCAATCCTACAATTTTATGTTATTAGTTTACATTTTTCAAAACCCAAATATAATGATAGAATGTTTAGGTTTATTTTTTCGTATTTATTTTTAGGAGATTTTTTGAACTATTTAAAACCATATAATTCCTCTTTAGATCAAACTTGAAAGTATCTTTATCTCTTGTTACAGAGTGATTCATGCTCTTACAAGTTATAATAAAATTTATGCATCAAGCATTATTTAGGCCAAAAGGCATGACCTTGTAGCAAAACAACCCTTGATTAATCATGAACTTATTTTTTTCTTCATCGAGATTGTACACTTGAATTTGATTGCATCTAGACTATGCATTGATGAAGGATAAAGTGACATGTCCTATTGTGGCATCTACAAGCTGGTTGATGCATGGTAGTGGGAAACTATCTTTTGGATAGGCCTTATAGTAGACAACATTAACCAACTAATCAGGGCAGTACACTTTTCTTATGTACCCAAATTTCAAGCATTTGTTTACCTCTTCCTTTATGGCAGAGTATCTTTCCTAGTTATAGAATATTTTTTCTACTTGATAGGTTTGAAGTTTAAATCTACATTGAGTCAATGTAAGAGGACACATAGATTAATGTTTTGCATGTTTTCATGGGACTATGCAAACATGTCCCTTTTTTGTGTGAGGAATAAGTCCAAGTTCTTTTGTTCATCCAATGGTAATGATGTAACTATACATACGGTTTTATGTTGTTTAATATCTAATAGTATCAAGAGCTGTGTCTTCTCGGGAAGGTCATATGTAAAAATGTGCGCATGTTGAGGGTCCAATCTTGATCTAGCATAATGGAAAATGCAATGCCATATATGGGTTATAACTCGAACTTATTAATTATGGCCCTTGGAGAGTTGATTAGGATGCTTATGTGGCACCATAAATTTTAGCGTGCCATTGTAGGCTCGACACACTTTGTTTGGTCATTCCTTAGGTGGTGATGGATATGTAATGTCATATCTTAGCTGGTGATGATGTAATGGGTATGCCTACTGAGTGACCCTACTGGTGGAACTCAAAAGAAGTGTGAACCATTTTTCTCTATCCTTTGTCTAGGATGGACTCTTAGTCCTAGCAACATGTACAGGTGGCTACACAACTTGTTGAACATGAGTTGGGACCTTATTTTTCCTTGTAGGAGCTTGAATATATTTTATCTTGAAATTATCAAAAAGTGTGGCTTTTAGAGGCCATGTAGAGTGAACTTCTTCAGGAATAATTTTCTTCTGAAATTTTAGGATCTATTCTTTAAAGATCACTTAGTTCATAACACTAGAGAATACTGTAACTCTTCTTGTCTTTAGTTGTGATTATACTAATAGAGTACAATTGTTCTCACAAATGGTGTCAGATGTTGATACCAATTTTTATCAACATCAAAATTGGATACACCTATATTTCCTGTGTACCTGAGAACAGAGAACACATTATTAGGATCTTGAACCAACACGATGTATAATGGCCCATGGCTTTCTAATGCTTAAGTAAGTTAGAGTAATGAGAAAAATGAAGAGACTAGTGTCTCTCTATGTGATGTAGAGAGATAAAGACCGATATTTTGAGAAAGTGTATAGATTTCAGCGTTTGTAGTTATGAAAAAAAAATTATAAAATTCTGTCAAGTTAAGAAGTTATCTTTAATGGTGAATAACGGTGAATATTTATAGGAAAAATATACTTGTTGATGATCCTTACCATAGTGATATAATTATCTTTAAATGTTAGAGTTTTATATGTTTAATTATCTTATTGTCGGATAATTAAAATTTAAAATGCTGGTTATTTATTCAATTAGATATTTAACTGATTCTAATGTTTATCTAGTGATTGAATGATGGGAATGGTATATAAGTTACTTGCTTATTAGGATCTCTTATATTATGGCACATATTGTGAATTATTTTTCACCCAATAATTAGTATTATTAATTAATCATATATTTAATAAATATATTTTTCAATATATATAACGTCTAATTTAATTATGCATGTTAATTTGATCAATATAACTATTTTATTAAATTATAGAATCTAATCTCTATAATCTAATAATTATAAAACTTGAAAAATATATATAAAAAATTACCTATTTTATAACAATTATAAGAATAAAATGAATTTTTTTATCTCCATTAATTTTTTCCACTCTCCATCAACTGTATCTCAATTCTTAACATCAAATTATTTTAATATTTTAATTAAAAATAAAAATGGCCTTCCATTTTGTGGATATTACAAAATTAATTAAGGATCAATAATCATTATATCTAACTACAAACGAAAGTGAATTTTAATTAAAGTGAGTGTGTATCTTAAAATCTATTATATTAATTTAAAAAAATGAGCTATATTTGTTAATTTTCAGAATTTGGCATACCAATGAAGAAATTGCAAATCTAGTATTGTTTATATATATATATATATATTAAATAGTATGATTAAAAATTTAAAATTTAAAAATAAAAATAAAATTCTAAACCTTACCCAGTCCCCCAAGTTTCTCACCTTCGGCCTACTATTACATGTATAACTTATTATGTGAATTGTTCTCATAAATTTTCACACATTATGCTTGTAAATTTAAGTAATATGACCGCCGATTAAAAATACACATAATTCGATTCTAAAATACACATAACTTATTGTGTGGTTATTACATGCAATTATCATGTATATTGATTTTATTATAATTTTAGCATTTTTCATAATAGCAAGAGTGTAGGAAAATGCAATTGTCATGTTACATATATTAGATTTCTAAAGCATGGAAGAGCTAAAATGAAAATATCAATAATAATTCTAAAAGATGAACTAAGAATTTTAAGAATATATAAATTTATATTTATTATTAATATTATGTAAAAAAATAAATATTTTTTTAATTTTTATAATAATTTTGACATATGACAAAAGAGATATAAGATGAATGGTGTTAAAGTTTGTTATGTTTAACGAAAATACATTTTAAACATGTACCTTTTAGATGAAATAGTACAAGTTTCTTATCTTTATAAAAAAAATAACATTAGTCTATTTTATAATGTTAATAGACTTATACTATCTTAGCTTTGAAAACAATATAAGTACATTAATTTAAAAAATAAACTTTACATATGATCCAACTAATTTGTAAAGGGTTAAAATAAGAAGTGAAAATAAGTAACACGACTCGTGGTATGAAGTACATTGGACCGTGACTCACTCCACTCTGTTTAACATCAATTCAAGCAGCTTGAGTTGAGTCACCTTGAGGAATAGTTGGGTCGTGGTGTGATGCTTTTTGTTTGAAACGAGGCAAACCAAAGAGTAACGCGGCCTGTAAAGTGGATAAACTTGGGTCGTTACATGAGATGATTTTTTCCTCACGAGTCACTTTTCTCGCCAAGATTCAGCTATAAATAAGTGTTATATTTTCTTGTTTTCATATATCATAAACATACAAAATACCAAATAGTTTCTAGAGGTAATCGTAGAGTTATACTTTTTTTAGTTTTTTTATAGTAGTTTTGATTTAATAATAGTATAAGTATATTTTTTTTTTGGAGATTTTTTAGATTACATATTGTTACAAAAGTTTTATAAACTAAAGAATTAAATGCGATATATATTTTAATTATATTTGATTATTTACAGATTTAATCTTTATGTATCTTTCTGAATGTTATTTTTAATTTACTGATAATTCATTAAATCTGAGTAGATATAACTGAATATTACTAAAGGATATTAGTTATTGTTATGTTTGTGAAAGATTAATATAGAAAAATATTTTTTATAAAATAATTTAAGAGTATTTCTTCATTCAAGATTTCTATAAATTTTATTAGAGATTAATATATTAATGACATATTTTTTGTAATATGATCTAATTTTGACATCTTGATTAAGAGTTTAAATTACATGCTCTGCACAGTGATTAGATGGTTAATTATTTCCTTAGAAACAAAATATAATTTAATCTAATCAGTTAATGATCACGCCTAAGGATATTAGTTGATTTTATTAACAAAGAATATGATTCACGACTAAAGATATTTTCATATAAAAAACTAAAAAATTAATAACCTTAATATATATATTTAATAACCTAATTAATTTTAAGCAATCATAGTTAACTAGCTAATAACTCTCATAAATTCTCCATTCAGTATTAATTGTTTATCTATCTAGAATCCTTTGAATTACTCCAATCCTTTAAATTTATGTTATTAGTTTACACTTTTCAAAACCCAAATTTCATGATAGAATGTTTAGGTTTATTTTTCATATTTGTTTTTAGGAGATTTTTTGAATTATTTAAAACCATGTAATTCCTCTTTAGATCAAACTTGAAAGTATCCTTATCTCTTGTTAAAAAGTGATTAATGCTCTTACAAGTTATTATAAAATATAAAATTTATGCATCAAGCATTCTTTAGGCCGAAAGGCATGACCTTGTAGCAAAATAACCCTTGATTAATCATGAACTTATTTTTTTCTTCATCGAGATTGTACACTTGAATTTGATTGTATTTAGACTATGCATCAATGAAGGATAAAGTGACATGTCCTATTATGGCATCTACAAGCTGGTTGATGTGTGGTAGTGGGAAACTGTCCTTTGGATAGGCCTTATTCATGTCAGTGAAATCCACACATATATGCCACTAACCATTGGCTTTTCTGAATAGGACAACATCAACCAACTAATGAGGGTAGTACACTTCTCTTATGTACCCAACTTTCAAGCGTTGTTTTACCTCCTCCTTTACGGCAGAGTATCTTTCCTAATTATAGAATATTTTTTCTTCTTGATAGGTTTGAAGTTTAGATCTACATTGAATCAATGTAAGAGGACACAAAGATTAATGTTTGGTATGTTTTCATGGGACCAAGCAAACATGTCCCTTTTTGTATAAGAAGTAAGTCTAAGTTCTTATGCTCATCCAATGGTAATGATGCAACCATACATACAGTTTTATGTTGTTCAAAATATGATATGATCAAGAAGTGTGTCTTCTCAGGAAGGTCATATGTAAAAACGTGACCATGTTGAGGGTTCAGTCTTGATCTAGCGTAATAGAAATTGCAATGCCATATATGGGCTGTAACTCAAACTTATCAATTGTGACCCTTGGAGAGTTGATTAGGATGCTTGTGTGGCACCATAAAGTTTAGCGTTCCACTGTATGCTTAGCACTCTTTGTTTGGCCATTCCTTAGGTGGTGATGGATATGTAATGTCATATCTTAACTGGTGATGATGTAATGGGTATGCCTACCGAGTGACCCTACTGGTGGAACTCGAAAGAAGTGTGAATCATTTTTCTCTATCCTTTGTCGAGGATGGACTCTTGGTCATAGTAACCTGTACAGGTGGCTACACAACTTGTTGGACATGAGTTGGGACCTTATTTTCCCTTGTAGGAACTCGACTATCTTTCATCTTGAAATTACCAAAAAATGGGGCTTTTAGAGGTTATGTAGAGTGAACTTCTTCAGGAACAGTTTTCTTTTGAACTTTTAGGATCTATTCTTTAAAGAACGCCTAGTTCATAACACTAGAGAACACTGTAAATCTTCTTGTCTTTAGTTGTGATTCTACTAATAGAGTACAATTGTTCTCACATATGGTGTAAGATATTGATACCGATTTTTATAAACATCAATAATTGAATGCACCTATGTTTCCTATGTACTTGAGAACAAAGAACACACCATTGGGATCTTGGACCAACACGACGTGTCATGGCCCATGGCTTTCTGATGCTTAAGTAAGTTAGGGCAGTGGGAAGAATAAAAAGACTAGTGTCTCTCTATATGATGTAGAGAGATAAAGAGCGGTATTTAGGGAAAGTGTATAGATTTCAGTGTTTGTAGTTATGAACAAAAATTATAAAATTTTGTCAAGTTAAGAAGTTATATTTAATAGTGAATAATGGTGAATATTTATAGAAAAAATATTCTAAGTGATGATTCTTACCATATTGATAGAATTATCTAGTGATTGAACACGGACTAAAATGGTATATGAGTTACTTACTGACTAGGAACTCTTATATTATGCCACGTAGCGTGAACTATTTTTCACCTAATAGTTAACATGATTAATTAGTCATGTATTTAACAAATGCATTTTTTAATATATATATATAACGTCTAATTTAATGTCATATGTTAATTTGATCAATTTAATTATTTTTATTAAATTATAGAATCTATTTTCTCTGATCTAATAATTATAAAACTAAAATAACTATATAAAAAAAGTATATAAAATGGTAACTATTTTATAACAATTATAAGACTAAAATGAAGTCATTTTTATCTCTTTTAATTTTTTCCACTCTCCCTCAATTATATCTCAATTATATCTCAATTCTTAACATCAAATTATTTTAAAATTTAAATTAAAATAAAAAATGGCCTTCCATTTTGTGGATATTACAAAATTAATTCAGGATTAATAACCATTATATCTAACTACAAATAAAAGTGAATATGTATCTTAAAATTGATTATATTAATTTAAAAAGAATGAAAAACATGAGGTATATTTGATATTTTTCAGAATTTGGCCATACCAATGAAGAAATTGCAAATCTAGTATTAATTGTTTATATATATATATATATATTAAATAGTATGATTAAATATTAAAAGTAAAAAAAAAATAAAAAATAAAAATCTAAACCTTACCCTGCAGTCCAACAAGTTTATCACTTTCTGCCTACCATTACATATGTAACTTATTGTGTGAATTGTTCTCATAAATATTCACACAGACTATGCTCGTAAATTCAAGTGTTGTGAAATGATTAAAAATACTCATATTAATAGCTATATGTTATATGTTAATATTTTTTAAAAAAATTAAAAGTTATAGTTTTAATTCGCATTTCTCATAATACACTTATTACATGCAATTGGCATGTTACATGTATTACATGCAATTGTCATGTATATTGATTTGATTATAAAGCACGAGTGTAGGAAAATGCAATTGTCATGTTATATATATTAGATTTCTAAAACACTGAAGAGCTCAAATGAGAATATCATTAATAATCGCAAGAATATTAAGAATATATAAATTTATATTTATTATTAATATTACGTAAAAAAATAAATATTTTTTTAATTTTTTAAATAATTTTGACACATGATAAAAAAGACATAAGATGAATGGTGTTAAAGTTTGTTATGTTTTAAAAATATATATTTTAAATATGTAATTATCAAATAAATTTAAAAGTTATAGCTTTAATTTGCATTTCTCATGATACACGCAATTGTCTATTACATGCAATTGTGATGTATATTGTCTATTTCTCATAATTTAGCATTTTTCATAATAACACGAATGTAGGAAAATGCAATTGTCATGTTACATGTATTAGATTTCTAAAACACCTAACAGCTCAAATGAGAATATCATTAATAATTCCAAATAAAGAATATTAAGAATATATAAATTTATATAATTATATTTAATATTGATATTATGTAAAAAAATAAATATTTTTTAATTTTTAAAATGAATTTTACACATGTCAACCGAGATGTAAGATGAATAGTATTAAAATTCGTTTTTTTTAACAAAAATATATTTTAAACTTATACTTTTAGATGAAATAGAACAAGTCTCCTATCTTTATAAAAAAAGACATAAATTTATTTTATAAAGATAATAGAATTATACTATCTTACCCTTTTGTAACAATAAGATAACATAAATTTATTATTTTTAAAAAATAGATTTTTAATTTTTTTATAAATGTAGTATATTTGTAATATCTTATTTAATAAGTAAGAAAATAAAATAAATTTTTGTTAAAAATATATTTAAGCTTATTTTTTCAAAGATATATGTTCAAAATTGTGTAAAATTTAATATAATATTAATATTTTTGTTTCTGTGATAAATTAATTGTAAATAGAACCTATGCTGGTAGCTATTAGTCATAATCATCAATTGGATGACACTTGAAAGCATAGACATGTATTCATATAACATGTTATGGTATAATGAGAATGGATGTGTTATATTAAAATAATAAAATTTATTTTCCGTGCTCTATAATCCTTAAGATTTTTTGGATACCTTCAAAGCTTTAAAGCCATTAATTATACATTAGTTGGTGTGGAAGAATTACTACACATGCATTTGATAATTATGAAATTATATGGATATCGATTTCTTGGGCTGCAAGTGCGAAATCTCATCGAAGCTTTTTTGAATTGATCAGTATATATATATATATATAGTTACTTTCTGCTTCATTGTCCACCTCCATGATGTCTAGCTTAATTTTCTTAATTAGTTACTCCAATTTAAATAATTTTTTTTTCTTTTTTAAAGAATGGTTGGTTCTATTGAAGTAATGGAAATTTGATAACTTCCAAGAATGGGGAAGTTTTATTTTAAATTAATTATAACATTTTATAAGAATAAAATTTTATTGAAATTGAAATTGTAGATGCATAAGAAAAACGTAACTAATCAAGGAACCTAATGATAAATCTATTTGTTGCCAATAAAAAAAACTTAATGATAAAAAACTTAATATATTTTTTATTGATAGAATCAAAAGTAAAATTAATTAAATAACTATATTATTTATACATTAAATGATAAAAAGTAATTACACCATAATTAACTATGAAAAAGAAGTGGACATGTATACAATATAGACATTTTTTAAATTTTATATACCTTCGTATCAATGTATAATATTACTCTTAATTTATAAAATGTATAGAAAATGTTGAACATTATCAAAAAATATATATATCAAAATAATGTTATTTTTTGTCAAAATATTATGATTATTGTTGTGATATTATCGAAAAATATCAATAAAATATCATTTCATATTATATATTTTATTCTAAATTTTTTATAAATAATTTATGTTCAATTTATAGCTTTTACATCTTCAACCAAAATATTATTTATTCTAATAACGTCAACAGAAGAAGACAAAATGAAAAAACGGTGCTAACAAACCATTATTTACGAAATAGTAAAAGATGTTTATTATTTACAATAATAACATATTTTACGGTATAAAACATTCATTGAACAATATAAACATGTATAGTATCATTTGGTTATAAAAGTGAAACTCATTCCAATTTAGAGGCATTACTTACATATCCACTCTTTGCCCTCAAGCTCTCTAATACCCATCCTCTCTAATATTAGTTTTCAATTTGTAACCTTCATTACCTTTAGTTTATTTTGTAAATTAACTAAGTTTGTTTTCTTATTTTTCTTTACTTTTTTGTATTTAAGTTATATATATTTGTGTTTGTAATACTCATGGTCGATTAAGTCGCCTAATTTATCAATATAATATGTTTGTTTATTAATCTTGTATTCTTATTCTTTAGTATTATTTCTTTTATTAACTCCCAAAACCCTTGGTGCATATTCATGGTATTAGAACCAATAGGGTATTCTATGTTATTTATTACATATTATAATTAATATTCAAAAGTATTGTTTGAACCTTAGATAATAATATATATGACTATCGGATTTACTTATACGATAATATATAAGATTGATGCAAAAATGCTTGAATTCGAACGAAGGGTAATAAGTCACATTCAAGGAATGATTCTATTTAGGGTAATAAAATCTTATACCTACCAGTGGTTTAGTGGACAATATATTATCATAAATAGCTGAAGAAATTTATAAATATTATATGAAAAGATAGAATAATAAAAATAATATTAATTATTTTATGTATAATAACTTAGAATGTTTTCATGACTTAATTCCAAACTTGTAGTACAATAATCTTGATAGTTGATCGAAGAAAGTAATATTGAAGATTAAGATTTATTATTAACAAGTAAGGATATTATATTAATGGTTAGTACTCATAAGTTTACAAATCCACTTTTAAATCTATGTTTTAATTTATTTTGGGTTTAAATTTTCAACTTTTAATTTATAAAAAAAGTTTACTTTTAATTTTTCACTTTCTAAATTTTCATCAACATCATCATCTTCCTCCTTGAGGAATAAAAATAAAAATATCATTAGTAGTGATGAATTTACTATTGAATTTTTTTCAAAATCAATTGATACTTGGAGAATTCTCAAAATTCACAAGGATCAAATTTATAAAATAAAGATGATGAATTTTTTCAAAACTAATTACACTATTAAAACTGTGGAGAGGTATATTCAACTCTCTTCTCCCTTGGAAACCATTCCATTATTTTCAAAATAATCACTTCAATTATTTTCATATAGGGTTAGTCCAAGTTGGATTAAAACCATTGACCAAAGAAGGTCTAAGCACATCAATTCTAGTAGTTCTTCGAGATGCTAGATTCAATAACTTCCAAGATTCTCTATCGGGAAAAATTGATTCGAGTCTTTGTTTAGGACCGATATCATTTAATTGTTTTCCTAACTTCACATTTTCCTTGAGTGACAAAAATATCATAGAGTCACTTACATTACAAATCAAAATTCATAATTATGACATGAAGTCTATCCCAATTGCATTATTATTCAGAATGCATTACAAAGCAATGATGTATGCGTTTAACACTGGACACATTCATTAATCCAAAAAGGGAGAAACACTCCTCCTACAAATGGATCTCACAAAATCCAATAAAACTATTCCAAAAGCTATCACTCAGAACCATATCACCTTACCAGCTGAATGGCTCCTTGAAGGAGTGACTCAACTAGAATCTGAACCTCAAGAACTTGAACAAAACAACTAGCTTAGGAATATAACCCAATATAAGGATGGTATTATTGGACTTAGCTTCGATAAAGTTACTAGTTTGAGGCATTCCTCTGTTTCTTCAGCGTATATCTCAAACTTGTCATCTCTTAACCTACCACTCAAAACCAGACCTAGGAAATATACCTCAAAATTATCTAGGAATAACCTCAAAGGTGTAAACTTTAGTACACCAGTACTTACACCACTCTACACAATTGACACAATAACAGAGATGAGCGATTCACCTTCACCATCACCTATCATGTCTTAGGCCCCATCAGCATTTAATACGGTCCAAGAACATGAATTAAATGGCTTAGAAAAGGAATTCAAATTACTAGATATAGAAACCCTACATCTAGACATTTACCTTCCACATAATAGCCATATCAAAACATGGTTTATTAATTCATACCATGAAGCACAGAAAGCACGCTTTATGAGAAAACATCACTGGTATATCAACCAACACCAACAAAACATAGGCTTTTTTGATTGGCTTGAGTTATACTACTCTGACAAGGGTGGAAACCTTAAAGCCACAATAGCCAAATATACCAACACCAAGCATAGGACACTAGTATGGAAAACTCCATATGGTACAATCGAGGTTGAAAACCTTTCATTAAGACCAATAACTTTTCCATACGCCAACACCATGGTTAAAGTGTGTCCCCTAAAGAACCCTTAGGAAGACCAAACCTCCAACCTTAAAAACATAGTTACCCAAAACAACTTTACCAACCTTAGCCTAAGCACATTAGGTAAACAACTTACTAGGATAGAAAAGAATAAAAAAAACTAATATGCCCTCTACATTCTACAAAGTTGTAGATAGTAAAGTTCAAAACCATATGTTCAAACTCTTTCAGGTCTCCAAAATAGCCCAAGAAGAATTATTATCCAAAATTGAGCAGTTCAGAGGCATTTACAAGTCTCACCTAGAAGAACAAAGCTCAAATTCAAAAATAGGTCCAATTGTCCCTCAGACACCCAAGACCCTCCAAAATCTCACTCAAAGTATTAGTGTTCTTAACAACCAAGAACCTACTACCTCTGACGAGGAAGTCTTTCAAAAAATATCTATTGAACTGATTCATTAAATCCAAAAACTAGTTTGGAAACAACCTATACCCAATAGGTACCCATAATTAGATGTAAGTACCTAACCAAATTAAGTTATTCAACCAAAATATAACACGTCATCTATCTATGAATGGAACATAGATGGAAAGATAGAACATCAAATATTAAACACATTACAGCAAATGAACATGTCATCAAATGCTTACAAAACTCAGTTCGAAGCAACGAAAAAAATAGTCATTGGACTCCTTATAATTGGCTTTTCTGGCCAACTAAAAGGATGATGGGATCACCACCTATCAAAACAACAACAATCAGATATCTTCAACGCAATCTTGATTGGAGATTATGGTGAACCTATACTCGATAAACATGGAGAACCAATCCAGGGTAGTTTCCACATTAATTTTCACAATATCACACCATTTTATGGGAGATTCTTCCCATTTAAAAGATAAAATTGTTGATATTCTCTCCAACCTACATTGTGAGAATATGAGTGATTTTCAAAACTATAAAACCATTTTTCTTAGTAGAGTCGGGTTAAGAGAATATTTAAATCAATCTTTATGGAAAGAAAATTTTTAGTAGGACTTCCTCCACTCTTAGGGGATAAAACTATAAACAAAATTCGTGAAACTCATAGGAATCACATCATCCCTTATGATTAACTAATCTACGATTAATTGATCAATTTCACATAAAAAGAGTGTTTAGGTCTACCAAGATTTGAAAATCCAAAAACAAATGAAAAAGAAACTTAAAATCTCCAAGAGAGAAATTGGATCATTATGCAAACAATTTGATAACTCTCTTCTTACTATCAAACAATCTGGTTGAAGCTGCAATAAATCTATTTCACAATCTTATGCAAAATGTTATAAATCTATCCAAAGATTTTCAAAATATAGAAAACCTTCCTATGATAAACCTAGAAAGGATTTTTATAAAAATAACCTTATAAAAGAACTTTTAATAAAGAGTTTAAAACACATGATAAAACCCTCTAATTTTTTTAGAGAATTTACATGCTATAGATGCGGTAAGAAAGGCCACACTATCAATTACGGGAAAAGAATTAAAAAAACTTCATGAGTTAGAACTTGAGGAAGAAATATTAAATAAAATCTATACCTTAATGGTAGAAGAATCATCATCTTCAAATGATCAAAATCCACAAGTTGATGAATTAGAATCCATTGACTCTAACACTCGTTATTCAAAAAAGATCAACATATTAATCAAGGAAAAGACCAACTTCAAGAAAAACTCCTTAGGTTAAAAGATCTTGATCTCACAAAACTGTATATGGACCATTTGGACAATACTTTGGCCAAAACCCAGGCACAACCAAAACCATCTGAACTTCCTTCAACAAGCATAGGCTATTACAATCTCACTAGTATACTTGATAGGAAACAAGCATAGGCTATTACAATCTCATTAGTATACTTGATAGGAAAACAGATAAAACCTCAAAGCCACAAAGTCAAATCCAAGACTTAAAGATTGAAATCAAACCATTAAGCTAGAACTTGACAAAATAGGTGAACCAAATCCACAAGAACCTGCGAACATGGAAAAGATTCCAAAAAATCTTCACCACTAGGAAGTATAGGATAATTATTACTCTTGTATTTTCAAATAAATCTACACTTGAGATAGTTGCACTATTTGACATTAGTGTTTATCTCAATTGTATCAACCCAAAGCTTATCCCTGGACAATTCCATCAACAAACAGGTGAGCAACTAAACTAAACTAATAGTTCAAAAATGAACATTTTTGGGAAAATTGATATTGCGATCCTAAACAAGAATTGTCTAATCAAAACTCCATTCGTAATGGTGTCTAATATTAGCCATAGAGTATTATTAGGCACACCATTTATGAAGACTCTCATTTTCCTCTTCGTTGATGAACCTAAAATCAGAAATCTCAATATCATTCGGACCAATTCCATATACCAGAATGAGATTTCTACCCTTATTAGGCATAGAAAAAGGACCTTCTTTATCTCAAACATCAAGTTCAATTTCATACCGTTGAAAGAGAACTTTAGAACCCAAAGGTACAACAAAAAACTCTAAACTACAAATTTTTTGAAAAAGAGGTTTGTTCTAATCTACCCGGTGCTTTTTGGAGTAGAAAATAGCATATGGATTAGATACCATATTCCTAATAAAAAATACCTTCTTCAAAAACTCCATTCTTCATCAATATTCTCAAAATTTATATGAAGTCAGGCTTCTAGCAAATTCAAATTGAACCAAAACATAGATATAAAACGAAATTTACTATTCCTTTCAAATAATATGAATGGAATGTCATACCCTTTGGGCTCAAAAATGCACCTTCTAAATTCCAGAGGATTATGAATGAAATATTCAATCCTTATTTATAATTTTGGATTGGGTACATTGATGATGTAGTTATATTCTCAAAATCTATCGAACAACACATTCGACACCTTAAAACCTTCTTTTATATCATAAAAAAGAGTGGTCTAGCTTTATCAGCCAAAAATATAACTCTTTTCCAAATTAATATCATATTTCTTGGACATAATGTGTCTAATGAAACCATTATTCCCATCGAAAGATCTTTGCAGTTTATTACCAAGTTTTTTGACAAGATCCTCGATAAAACCCAACTGTAGAGACTTCTTAAGAGATTAAATTATGATCTTAACTTATGTCCAAACATTAATAGGTTGGAAAAACCATTTCATACCAGGCGTAAGAAAATCCATAAACCATAGAGAGAGCAATATAAAAAATTGTGCAAACAATAAAAGCATAAGTTCAAAATATTCCTTCTTTACATGTTGCGGATCCAACACTTCCGAATATAGTAGAAACTAATGCCAATGAAGTTAGTTTTGGAGGAATCCTCAAACAAGTCCAAGACAATAAAGAACTTATTGTTCAATTCGTCTTTGGCCATTGGAATGATTGTCAAAAAATTACTCCACTTTCAAAAAAGAAGTATTAGCAATAGTACTTTGCATTTCAAAATTTCAATTGGATTTATTAAATCAAATATTTTTACTAAGAATTGATTGTAAATCTGCAAAAGAAATTTTACAAAAAGATATTCAAAACATTGCATAAAAACAAATTTTTGCGAGATGTTTTGAATATCTTTTTGTAAAATTTATTTTTTCCTCTTATCTTCAGCCTCAAAGACACTCTATAGTATCTTTAGGCAGCTTATGACAGCCTTAGAACATCATCATCTACGCCCGAGACCCCAGTCTCAAAATGTAAGGTACAGGTAAAATAGGAAGAACCATATTCCAAATCAAAAATCTTTATTTCAGAACCTAAAATTGAAAAACTTTCCATTTCAAGAAAAGAGGCAACACCCTTTATCAAAATTATCCCTGCTATTGGGAAAAGGGAAGTTGTTTCCCAAATAATTGCAAAACCCTCATCTAAGTATTTTCAAAAATCTGACACTCAGATGGTTATGATTGTTAAAAAAGGATTACAAGACAAAAATCCTTATTTAAGTGTCCATAGAATTTTTGGCAAAAAATTATTTTATAGGCCTTCGGCTCCATCAAAAACCCTATAATACTATTAGAGTATTTTGAAAATTATCGGTAGTATGGAATTCAAATATTTTCTCTACTATAACTAAGTTGATGCCCAGTATTCTACTTCCAAAATCCACAAATTCATAGGGGAAATGATTTATTAAAAATCCTGACCTTTCTAGTCAATATTACCTCATCCCTACCACATTGTAAAACCTACAATTATTGAGATTATTACCAGACATGGTTGAATTCTTGTCTTATTCAAAACAAGGATAATCAACACTTACAGTTATTTTTTTATTTCAAAAAACCATCAACCCTACTAAATTTCCACCTTGGTTACACAATTAGTGGAAAAATTTTGGTTCTATTCTTGCTATCCTTCTCCCACCGGTTAAGGATAGTTATGACACATTCTTCATATTCATGGTATATGATTTTGTGGATTTTGGCAATAGAATACTAGGCATTAGCTTGGTTACGGTTAAGGAAAGTTATTGACACATTATGTTCCTATCACAATGTGGTAGTTGATATATAGATAATATTAAAACACATTATTTTCAATAATTAAATTGAATTTTATTTATAACATATATATATTTTTAACTTAAAAATGTGAACTTTTTTTATAGAAACTTAAAAATTATATTTTAGCATAATCATTCCCACATGTCACGTGCCCAACTTTACTTATACACAACATTCCATTTTTGAATATAGTCAATTGACACTAAAAATGAACATCTTTTAGAAATAAAACCAATTTAAATATATATCCAAGAATAGTATTCATGGTCCAAAACATTTATCGGATAAGTATAATGATTTTTCATTGTTTCAATTGAATCTCTAATGACTTTTGTGCTTTTGAATGCATGTATAATATGAAAAATATTTATGAATATGTGTTAAAGCCAATTTCTATTAGTCGCATTCTCTAGACATGTAGAACTACAAATCATTAAAAAATCATGTCAGAAGGAACGACATCTAGGGTTATTGTATCCACTCTGATGTTTAAGTTAGTTTCAAAGAGAAAAACTAAAATTAGAGAAATTTTGAGAGGTTTGTGGTATAAGATTATGCATACCTTTTTTTTGTTTAGATTATCTATTTAAAGGTTCTAATGGATGACTTGTAAATAACTAATATCGTTTAATTAATATTTAAATATTGAATTAGTTAATATATAATTATTTATAATATTAATGATCATCCATAAACAGGTTGATGTCTTTAATATTAATTTTTTAATATAAATAGTAAAAGATATATTTGATTGTATGTTGATTGTATCCATTTGATTTTTTAATGTCCTTGTGGACCAATCAAATAGGCCCATGCTTACTTGGTAACTTTATATCCAACACAAGTCTCATAGGCTGCCTGGGCCACTTCTAGCATGGTAGGTAGTCTAATTATCTTGTCTAGGTATGGTGACTTAGTAATAGTTAGTTTTGAAGCATCTCAATTGAATTGTGGAGTTGGTACCCCATGTATCTTTATGCCATCATGATATTTAGGACATAAGCTTTCCAATAGCTATTACCATGCCTCAATTGGAGTCTCAGGTGAAAGGTTATGGTCGGTCAAAGTTTTGAGGAAAAATCAACTACAAACCCACGAGTTTGACTTCTTAAATATGATGAGTGGTTGAGATTGGACCTGATAGTATATATAAAGACATGATCACTGTCAATCTCACTCACAACTCTCAGTCAATAATCAAGGTCAAAACTCTGAGTAGAAAGATTGGAGAACAAATTTTGCTTCACCCAACTCTTGGTAAATGGATAGATATCTTTATTTTTTTTCTAAATTTTTTCTTCAATTTTTCTTGAATTTGTATGAACCCTAGGAACTTGAACAACACTAGTTCTCTTAGAACTTTTTTCCTTTTCTTTTTACAAATCTAGAATGGTAGACTAGGAATTGTTTTGGCAATTTTTTTAGGAGCTAAGAGTTTATCTCATGTTGCTTTAGCTTTCAAAAACTTACTTTTTGGAAAAAAAATGTCTAGTAGTAAAACCCATAAACACTATCATAAAAATAAATATATGAAAAAGAACTAGGATGCAAGAAAATCCAGAACTGAGAGTGGACATCCAAACAAAAATGACTCACATCGAGCAAGTTAGGAAAGAAGGGACCTGTAGGTAAACTAGGACAAGACGAAATAGTGAAGCCATGAGGAGCCAGGATAACGAAGGTTGATAAAAAGGATAAGACTGACCAACCAAGACCTACTATAGCTGATAGTTAGGAGATCTGGCTAGCTAGCCGACCAATCAGGCAGATGACATGGAATTAAAGGTCCTTCCTTTTTTGATTGCAATGGTGGCTCTCGTGTTGCTTTCTATGTGATTTTGATTTCAGAATACATTCTGACTCCCATTTTTAATGCAACCTTATCAATCTTGTTGAAATTTTTTATTCTTTTCTAGTGAATATATTTTTGAAGACTTATCGAATTTTGAACTGGAGTGTAAAGAAAAATATAAAGTTGATCCAATGGTTATAGTCACTACAAAACCCTTTATGGATAAGCTAATGGAGATTTTTAAGATTCTTGATAACATTGGAATCATTCTTCTTATGAGTGATGAGATCTTTAGTAATTCCCCGTAAGGGGTCATCATTTTTGTTGATCAATTTTTCGTTGGTCTTAGGCTCCTATTCCCCTACTGATACAATAGCTTCTTTGTAAAATAGGGGTTCCTCTAGGGAAATTCTCCTCTAAATTTTGGAGAATTATTATATCCTACTAAATCTTGTGAAAGCAACATGGTAGGGAGTTCTTGCTAGCTGAATTCCATTCTATATATTATATATATTTTATGAGTGGTAGATGGTTCATCCTGAAGCATATGATAAATGTATATTTATTGAATATTTTCCCATGTCCAACAAGGATTTGCTTTTTTCTTAGTTTGTCCACGTAACTAAAGCTGTGGAACTGGTATAGTAGAAACAAGTTGGTGTGAAGGTAGGCTAGATTAAGCTGACTGAGTCAAATGCTATGATATTGATATATCATGTGGAGGAAAAACATCTAAGACATGTCTATTTGTAATGCCTGAATGTATGGAAAAAAATTGGGTAAAGTAGAATTAGTAACAGGTACATTTTGTTGTTCACTGGGTAAAGAGGAGTGACCAAGCAATAGATAAGGAAAATTGACCTCATTGAATCTAAGGTCTAAAAATAGGAAGCATAAGCAACCAAAGACCCTAAAATGTGTATAATAAGATTTGGTTTGAAAAAGGAGTTCATAAAGACTCACATGGTTTAAGGTTTTGGAGGTAGCATATTTATTAAATGCATAGAAGATTTAAAACAATAATCCCAAAACTTCATTGGTACACCTAATCTTATAATCATTGCCAATCTAACTTTAACAACATGCCTATTTTTTCTTTCAATAACACCATTCTATGATGATGTGTGTAAGTAAGATATCTTTCTAACATAGCCATTTTGAAACAAATAAGACTCCCAACTATTCAACTCAATTCCTCCATCACTTCAGAGTTGTTTTATTCATATATTAAACTTTGTAGAAACCATTGCCTCAAAATGTAAAAATATAGCTATACATTGTCCTTTATTATTAAGCACATAGACCTGCTGATATTGTTTACAATTATCAACAAAGAGTAAAAAATATTTCATATTTTGAATAGAAAAACTAAGAAAAATAGATCTAGTATGCACATTTGTGAAAGGCAAATGATGAGACTTACTTAACTAACAAGCAATATCAAGCTCATGGCTACAATTTGGTTGTAAAACCTTATTCATGCTACTTACAACATGTTGCACAACATCTTGATGTAGCTGACCAAGTTGATCATGCCAAAGATGTCTACTAAATCCAATGTTGTTACATCAAACTTTGCTCTCATCACATTTCTGAGTCATATGAAGCACATTGTACAATCCATCTTTAGTGTCCCCCTTAAAAATGACTTACTTGGAAGCTAGATCCTTTATACAAAATGTGTTAGGAAAGAACTCAATACAAACATTATTATCTTCACATAATTTCGTAACAGAAACTAGATTCTTCTCAAGTTATAGCACATAAAGTAAATTATTTAATCTAAATTTATCAACATCAGAGGACAAATTATCATGACCAATATGTGAAATAGGGATGAAAAAACCATTACCTAGTATCAATGTACCATTATCATAATAAGTTATAGGTTGTTTAAGTACATGCTCATCTTAAGTGAGATTATGTATGGCACCTGTATCCATGAACCATGGATAAGAAGAAGAAAACTGTGAAACAGTAATAGCAACAAATGCCTTAGATGAATAACTAGGATTTTTTTTGATGATATGTTGTAACTATTTCATTATCAAATGACTCTTGATTAGTAGCATCTTTAAATTGTGATATATGAGATTGATATGTATTATCTCGTGGCTCCTAATTACCATAAGGACTAGTATTGTTAGATTGTTGTGGCATCACTTACATCCGAAGAAGAGGAAAAGTTGCTATGTGTGTTAAGATAGCATAAAACAACCTTGGGATGGACTATCTCTAACATAAAAGGTATAAGTCCTTCCATTTTCATACACAAGATTCTAATTGAGGAACTTTACAAACCAGAAAGTGAGTTTCAAAGAAGATTAAATCCAACAATGAAGGAAGTTATGAGAGTTGAAATTTTGAAGCTCTTCAATGCTGGAATTATTTATGCTATTTCAGACAGCTCATGGGTAAGTCTAGTGTATGTTGTACCAAAAAGGGTGAAATAACGATGGTGAAAAATGACAACAATAAGCTTATTCCTACAAGAACAGTTACGGGTTGGTGTGTATGTATAGATTATTGCAAGTTGAATAAAGCAATAGGGAAGGATCATTTTCCACTTCTATTCATTGATCAAATGTTAGATCGATTAGCTAGATATCCCTATTATTACTTCTTAGATGGTTATTCATGGTACAACTAGATTTTTATAGCCCTTGAAGATTAAGATAAAACTATATTCAAATGCCCCTGTGGAACATTTGCTTTCAGAATGATACCGTTTAGATTATGCAATGCCCCAGTAACATTTCAACCTTTCATGATGCCTATCTTTTCTGATATGGTAGAAGATATAATGAAAATTTTTATGGATGACCTTTTTGGTTTTTGGTAGATCTTTTGATCATTGTTTGCATAATTTAGCTCTTGTTTTGCAGAGATGTGAAGATAAAAATATTTTCCTAAACTGGAAGAAATGTAATTTCATGGTTCAAGAAGGGATCGTGCTTGGCCATAGAGTGTCTTCTAAAGAATATGAGGTTGATTGAGCTAAAATTGCAACCATAGAAAAACAACTACCTCCAAAGAATATGAAGGGAATAAAAAGTTTTTTGGGACATACAGGATTTTATAGAAGATTTATAAAGGATTTTTCTAAACACTTAAACCTTTATGTAATCTTCTTGAAAAAAATTTGCATTTGACTTTGCAATTGGATTCAACCTTTTGAAGTCATGTGTGACGTAAATGACTTTGTAATTAAAGCAATGTTATGACAAAAGTAAGACAAATTGTTTAGGGCCATATACTATACAAGCCAGACATTGAATAAAGCCCAATTGAATTATACAACAACTGTGAAGGAGATTCTTGCTGTGGTGTTTACTTGTGACAAATTTCAGTCTTTCCTCATTGGTACAAAGGTAAAAGTGTTCACTGATCATGCAACAATTCGTTATTTGTTTGGCAAGAAATATGATAAAGTTAGGTTGATTTTTTGGATCATTCTTCTTCAAGAATTTGATTTGGAATTCAAGATAAGAAAGGAAGTTAAAATTTAGTTGTTGACCATCTCTCTCGGTTGGAGGAAGAGAAAGTAAAACCAGATTTAGTAATCTAAGAAGCATTCCCTGATGAGCAGTTATTTGCATATGAGATCAAGCTTCATGGTTATGCTGATATTGTAAACTACCTAGCTTATAGGGTATTACAACCAGATCTTACTTACCACCAATGTAAGAATTTTTTCCATGATGTGAAATATTATCTTTGAAATGAGCCTTTGCTTTTCAAAAGATGCCCTAATCAAATCATCTAAAGATGTGTGCCTAAATAAGAGATGCAAGTTATTCTCTATCATTACCATTACTCATCATATGCAGGACATTTTACAGTAACACAAACAACAGGTAAAGTACTTCAAAGTTGTTTCTTTTGGCCTTCTATTTTTCATGATAGTTAAACTTTGGTGAAAACTTGTGATTGTTGTCAATGTATGGGAAATATTTCAATTCATCACGAGTTACCATCGAAAAATATCTTAGAGGTTAAGTTATTTGATGTTTGGGAATTGATTTTATAGGTCCTTTTCCTCCTTATTTTGGCTTTGTTTATATCTTGTTAGTAGTTGATTATGTGTCAAAGTGGGTGGAGGTAATTACTACAACAACAAATGATGTAAAGGTAATGCCCAAATTTCTACATAAGAACATATTCACAAGATTTGGCACCCCACAAGCTATTATTAGTGATGAAGGTACCCACTTTTGCAACAAGTTTTTCGATAACCTTCTCTCTAAATATGGTGTGAAACACAAGATAGCACTTGCCTACCATCCTCAAACTAATGGCCAAGCTAAAATTTCAAATTGAGAAATCAATAATATCCATGAGAAGTCGGTCAACACTAATAGAAAGTATTGGGAAAAGAAGCTTGATGATGCTTTGTAGGCATATCGTACAGCTTTTAAAACACCTATCGAGATGTCTTCTTATCGATTAATGTTTGGAAAAGCATGTCATCTCCTTATTGAGTTAGAGCATAAAGCTTATTGGGCTGTAAAGAGGTTTTATTTTGATTTGAAACGATGCGTATGAAAATGCAAAGATCTAAAAAGAACGGACAAAGAAGTGGCATGATAAACAGATTTTTAGACGTGTGTTTTCTCTAGGACAGTAGGTTTTTCTCTTCAATTCACGACTAAAACTCTTCCCCGGTAAGTTAAGATCAAGATGCAAAGATCCTTATACAATTGAAAAAGTTTCCACTTTTGGATAAGGACAATGCATGGCATATATTCAAAGTTAACGGATAGAGATTGAATCACTATTATGGAGAACAAATAGAGAGGAATTATGCATTTATTCCTCTTTGAAATCTTAATTGATGAAGATTGAAATAATTTTCACACCTTATCAAGAAATACTAGTTATGACAAAAACTAACTAAGTATCATATACTCCATGATATGTTTTCAAAAATTATTCTAATAGTGTAGAAGACTTAACTATTTACTTAAATTTGATTTAAAGAAATGATAAATTTTTGTGAATTTTTTAAAAATTAATCCTAAAATTCTAAAAATTACTAAACCACACAAAGAAAATAAAATCAAACACAATAAAAATGAAAATGTCATCATAAAAAATTTAAAAATTGTTAAAATTTTTGAAATTAAGCATGATAAATTTTCACCACCTCCAACCTAGAACTTACATTATCCTCGTTGTAACAATTGTAAATTAAATAGAAAGAGAAAGAGAAAGAGAAGAAAAGTTATCTTTTTCCTGAGAATGTGCAAGTAATAATAGAGAGATGTAGGTGCATCCATCATGTTCATCATTAAAGTCCACACAGACAGTTCATCTATCATGTTCATGAGAAAAGTTACCTATTTCATGAAAATATTTATGTTTACTAATATAATAACATAAAAAATAAACATATATATGTATTCAATAAACAATTATGCAATTTTTTATCATTCATAACAGTAGAGTATTTATATATAAAAAAATTAAATTAATTATGTTTATTCATATTATTCAAGTTATTAAAAATATAAATTGATATTTATTGATTATCTCTTTTTTAATATAAATACCATCTTTGATGGGATTAAATATTCTTTTTTAATTAAACAAATCAATTAACACTTATAGTTGAGGTAGATAATTAATTTGGTTAATTAAATTAATTCTTTTTTCCAAGAGATTGAAAATAAACCATTTAAATACCATATTTGGTGGGGTTAGATATTTTAAACTTTATTCAAGGTGTTCAAAAATTAAACCTAAGAATTTAATTATCCGAGTACTAAATTTTAAGTTTAAAACCATTATTGAAAATATGTTTTTAATACATTTTTGAATAATAGTTATTATAAAAACTTTTGAAATAGAGCTTCACTCTAACTATCGGTGATTGTACTAACAAATAAAAGACCACTACTCTAAATCAGAGCGGATAATTAAATCTTAAAATCTAATTTTTAGATTTAAGTTTGTAATGAAAAATAATATATTTCTCTCTTTCAATTTTTAATATAAAATATTGAATAAAAACAAAATCAATTTATTTTATAGAAATGTTTTACCTATTTAATATTTCACAAGCATAACAACATTATTATTATATCATATTTACAAAACAATCAGCTATGTTAAATTTAATCACAGATAAATTAAATATAACATATAAGAATAAAACATAAAAATAATTCTAAAGAATTTATTTTAAAACTATACATGAAAAGAATTCTTATAGAACTTTGGACGCGTTTAGACAGGTTGGTACGCGTGTAAGGGTGAGATTTGTGCCAAACAGGTGAAAGCGCGCGTGGGAATCGATTTGACATGCGCAATGGGTGCATAGGACAGACACATGTATATACTGGTTCTAGTAGGACTCGGCACAGGCGTGGGCTGGTTGCACACCACACTCGGCATTTTTGACCGTTTTGATCGATTTTGTCTAATTTTTCCATTTTTTTGACATTTTATTATTTGTTTCTCAACATATTTGTGATGTATTGCCTCTAGTATTTTTCTTCATGTTTTTAAGTTATTTTTGAATGAAAATATCAGAAAAATAATAAAAATACTAATTATTCTGAAAAGAAATTTATACAAAAATATGATAAAATCATATAACTATAAATCTATTTAATCAATTAAAGTATATTAAATCATGGTAATTTTAGTGTTTTTAAGCACTTATCAGTACTTTGATTTAAATATCTGTACTTGAAAATAATTGAGCACATAGTCAATTTGTTTTACTCTATTTTGCCTTTGAAGAGGAGTTGAATTAACTAGGTCAAGAGAGTTCAATATTTCTTTGCTCTAGAATCTATTGATGGATCCTTGAGGCGAAATCCTAGTTGATATCAAATATTAGAGAAAGGATCTAGGGAATTTTTTGTCACAACCAAAAAGCTTTCTCAGTAGTCCTAATTATCACTTCATGATTGCATGGTGTATTTTTATAGTCAATCCCTTTGAGCCTTATTTTACATAAAAAAAAATTGTTCTTTTAAATACATAAATCATTCTCATTCTAAGCCTGAAAAACTATTAATTTACCTTAAATTTTGAGAAAATACTTTGGTAAAAATTTACATTTAAAGAGAAACTTAGTTCAAAGTAAATAATCCATATTATGTTTTCTATATTTGATCAAGGTGTGAAAAGAAAAAAAGTGAAAGATAATAATTGAAAAAGGATTAAAGTGGTTGAAAATCAAAAAACGCTATGAATATCAAGGTGGCTAAACTCAAGATGATAAAAAAACACTCCACTTATTAAGTATAGAAACAATATTGTTATTAGTATGAGCATATTGTCGAGAAAGTGTTTTGGTGTGAATCATGTGGATATTCTTTTTGTTATTTTTTTCTACAACATTTTCCCAATTTTCTTTCATTTTTCATATCTATTTCTTTCTTAGCCCTCTTTTGATCTCTAATTTTGGTATTTGATTACATTAGTGGAGAGGATTTTTGAAAATTGGACTTATGTGGTTAAATTTTGAGAGAATATTTCTAATTTCAGTTAGTTTGCTTTTAATTGAATTTGTAAGTTGTTTGAAGTTACATTGACCATTTTATATACACACTCAAGGACTTAGCTTTAGGTTGAAGTGAATTTGTTTATATTGAATTTAATTTTTAACATTAATTAAATTTTTTTATTATACAAAAAAGATAATCTAATTTTGAAATATGTTTGATTTTTCATATTAATTTAAATTATTTTTCTTCATATTTTATTTATTTATTTTGAGTTTATTATTTCTAATTAACTGAACATTAATTAGATGATTTTAATCTTATAATTTACTATCGAAAAAAAATTATAGGATAAATCTGAAATATTTTAAAAGATCAACAAACATGTATAAACTTAAGTAGTTTTAAATTCATTAATCTTAATGTTTTCTCTTGTGTAAATTAATAAACAAGAATATTTCTAATTGATTGAGGTTTTTCGCTTATACATTATACATGTTTTTTTTAGATTATTAACAAAAAGATATAATTAAATTCAATTAGTTAGATGAGTAAAATATAGTGAAAGATTAAGTCAAATCTATTTCTTAAAAGTTTTCTTCTCGTTGATTTAATTTTCAAACATATTTTTTATTGTGTATTTTTTTAAATTAATTTTATTTTAAATTTTAATTACAATAATATTAGTTACTTTTCTAGATAAAATTGATATTAACATAATTTTGATATTTGTTTAAAGTAAGTTATAAAGTATACTTTTATTAACATTTTATTGTAAAACTATGCAATTATAATTTTACAACTATTATATATCAAGAAAATATTTTTTCTATATTGATTCTATTGTATGTACTGATTTATAGAGTACATTGCAAATATTTTATAAGACTCTGATGGAATGGTGGGTGACAAGGCATTTGCAGCCTTTATGCTAACACACTATTAGTTGCAGCCTTTATGCTAACAAACTACTAGTTGATTATGTTAAGTCTAGCTGTACCGCAATTGATACAATATGTACTGGGTAGTGAGTTTAATGTATGAAAATATTCTTAATTGTGCTAATAGGCTTCCTTATCTTGCTCGCACATTTTGCTAGTCATGATTGATATCCTCAAATATATCTATGACTCCCTCCCTCCTTGAAAAAGAAGAAGACGAGATTTTATGCATCTCAACATAATCACTTCAAATTTGATCTTAAAAACTTAAAAAAGAATAAAAATTAAGATAATAATAGAATTATAGAACACGTATGGACTCACAGAATCCTATTTCAATTTTATTAAAATGTAAAACCTTTCAAATTTTGCTTCAATTATTAGGTCACGTCTACATACAATAATATAACATGATTCCATAAAACTCTGTCACTTTACAATTAATACATGCTTTACATCCTTTTTATGAACTGCTTTTTAGTTTATAATTTGATTTTTTTTTATAATAATACTTTTTAATTTTATATTTTCGTTAACCAGCCCATAAGAGCCGAGCAAATAATTAAATTAAATAAATGTCAATAACATTTCTACCATTTCTAACGTTTCTCTTAACAGCTTATTAATGTCATATTTAAAAATAATATATATCAATTAAAATACTGATAAAAAATAATTAATAAAACAAAAATAATAATAATATATATATATATATATATATAATAGATTAAATTCTTAAAAAAAATGAATCTTTAAAAAATTAATATTTAACTCAACTTAATAAGATCACGTTAAATTAAGAGATATATAGACTTATAAATTATCCAAGATTTTTACTCTTCATCATCGAAGTAAGACTTAACACTCAAAAATAATTTAAAAAATCAAAATCTCTTTAAAAAAATTAAAATTAAATTTTTAAGGTTTGCTTGCCGGTAACAGTGTACAAATTTCGTTGATAAAGCTAGAATTGTAAACATCTTACTCCTTTTTTGCTTAGTTGTTTAAACAATGACATTTATAATTATTACAACAATTTACAAGTTTTGAAAAGATTTAATTGCTTATATTTGGTTAGTATATATATAAATGTAACATTTGTAATAGATATTTTCCATTTTTCTTTACATTTTTTTTATTTCTTTTAAGGAAGTTGTATTAATTTTGTGACTATGACTCAATTCGATATAAATGTTAGATGCTACTAAGATTCAAATCACTGACTTCTTATAAAGAAGACGTGTGATGCCCACATATATATCACATAATCGAGCACTCTATTTTACTAATTTAATTAGCATAAATTTAAATAATAAATATAAACATATTTAATCACTCATATAACATAATATTAAGATTATTTATATTTAAAATATGATAATGAATTTATTATAATATAAGTTTTTATTATTATAAAAATAATTTATTAATAAAAAATTTATTTAATAATAACATCGTTAAAATATAATTAATAATATAATTAAATAAATATTTTATGTATTTTTATTATAAAAATATTATTAACTTTATAATAATATGTGATTTATTTTATATAAATTTTTACCACTTAATATAATTTAAATATAATAATTTATTTTTTATTTTTTAAAAATAATAACATTATTTTGAAATTAAGAGTAAAGAAAGAGACGTTATTTTAAAAATTAAATATTTAATATCTATTACAATTTAACTTCCACCTCGATTGCATGGCTACACATAAATTATATGATTAAACTTTTTAATGCATATCAATTTTAATTATATAGTATAATATTTTTTTTACAAATTGGATTTTATTTTTAATTTTATTATAAAATATGTTTTTTTATAAAGTAAATGAATATAGTTTTTTTAAAAAATTATTTAAAATAATACCTTAAAATTAATAAAAATAAAAATAATATTTTTGATGTAGGAATATTATTTTAAGTTTTAATAGTATTAATTTTTTTAATTTTTTTAAATTCGTAAAAAAATAAATGTATATTTATTTAATAAGGGATAAAAATAAAACAAGTCTAACAAAGCAAAACGATAATACATACAATATAGCTCTTTATTCAATTATCATAAAAACAAGCTTATAAAAGCAGTATATTGGCTTTTGTTTCACTAATACCTCCTACTAAGTGCCAATGGCTTTTAAGTTTTAATTCTCTCAAAAAGAAAGCAAGTTATCTATAGGTGTATATATAAACTTCAAACACATCCATTAGCCAAAGAAGAAGAACAACAACAACAAAAAGAAGAAAATGGAACACATCTAACGTTCAATTTCTTGTTCTTGCATAAAACAGAGAAGCAACTTTTAGACAGAGAAAAAGGAGATTGTGAGTGAACGAGAGAGAGAGAGAGAGAAACAGTCAATCTCTCCATGTCTAACCCAGAGCTATTTTCCTGTCTTTTTTTCACCTCAATCTTAGCTCTATTCTTGTTCATCTTTATTATGAAAAGGAAGCAAAACAGACTCAATCTCCCACCAGGTAATATGGGCTGGCCTTTTCTTGGTGAAACCATCGCTTATTTGAAGCCTTACTCTGCTACCACCATTGGAGATTTCATGGAACGACACATATCAAGGTAAAAAAAAATTTAAAACAAGAAAAAGGGAGTCTAAAAATCAAAACCCATATTTTATTTTCTTAAAAAAAGTAGTATAAAAAAAACTTAACTTCACAGGTATGGAAAAGTTTACAAGTCCAATCTATTTGGGGAACCAACTATAGTCTCAGCAGATTCAGGGCTAAACAGATTCATACTTCAAAATGAAGGAAGATTATTTGAATGCAGTTATCCAAGAAGCATAGGAGGGATTTTGGGTAAATGGTCTATGTTGGTTTTAGTAGGAGACATGCATAGAGATATGAGATTAATTTCTCTGAATTTCTTAAGTCATTCAAGACTAAGAACCCACTTGCTTAAAGAAGTAGAGAAACATACTTTACTAGTTTTGGCTACTTGGAAAGACAATTCAGTATTTTCAGCTCAAGATGAAGCAAAAAAGGTAATAACTTTTTTGTACCCAATTAGAGATAAATACAGAAATTTTATAAGTGAGTTTAACTTATAAAGAAGAAACTGTGCAGTTCACATTCAATTTGATGGCAAAACATATTATGAGCTTGGATCCCGGAAAATCAGAAACAGAGCAGTTGAAGAGAGAGTATGTTACTTTTATGAAAGGAGTGGTTTCTCCACCTTTGAATTTGCCTGGAACAGCTTATAGGAAAGCCTTAAGGGTAAATTTTAAAGAAATTTAATTTATTTTATGGAATTTATGTTTTTTTTAATATATAAATATTGATTTGTTGCTCTGTTTTGACAGTCAAGATCAACAATTTTGAAGTTCATAGAGAACAAAATGGATGAAAGAATCAAGAATAAGGAAGAGGGAAATGATAGTTATGGGGAAGATGATCTTCTTGGATGGGTTTTGAAGAATTCAAATCTTTCAACAGAACAAATTCTTGATTTGATATTAAGTTTGTTATTTGCTGGTCATGAAACTTCTTCGGTAGCCATAGCTCTAGCCATTTATTTCTTGCCTGGTTGTCCTCTTGCCATTCAAAAGTTGAGGGTAAGCAATTTTATGGTTATAACGTTACCAATGTTACGTCTGGAATTGTTCTCTTTAATTAAAAATTGTCAAATGTGTTGATTTTTGTCTATTTAAATAATAAAAATGCTTTTTACCCATGTAAACTCTTTAAATATATATTAATTAAAAAAAATAGAATGTATAAATTGATGTGTAACAAAAAGATTTTTTTTTTGACTAAAATAAAAAAATACATCTGTCAATGATTGAAAGGACATTTAAGAACAGGACATATAAGCTCCTAAAATATTTTACAAAAAATATATTGTACAAGTGTTTTTTTTTTTACCTCTACAACACTTTTATATTTTTACCTCTAATTAATTTATAATTAAAATTAAATATTTACTATTATCGATGGTACTTTATGCTTTTGAATAAAACTAAATAAAATCATTTTGAACATGCGTTTAGGAGAGGAGAAGTAAATGAAAAGTAAAAGAAAAAGTTTTAACAGTGACGACAATATCATGCAAAATTTCCATATTATACCTTATTTTTGTCTTTAAACCACTACTGAACCGATTAGTTTCAAACAATTTCTAAAATAACATGCACTTAGTCTCTACTTTTGTTTAGAGTCAAAGGGCTCAAATGATCAAATCCAATTTATATATCTTAATTATGATGTAATTTTTGTTTTAAATATAATTAAAACATTTTAATTAAATTTTAACTTATTAAATGATATGAAACTCAGGAAGAACACACTGAAATTGCCAGAGTCAAGCAGCAAACAGGAGAAACAGAGTTGAATTGGGAAGACTACAAGAAAATGGATTTCACTCAATGTGTAAGCAAGCTTTCTCGTTATTTTATTCAGACTATGATGTAAATTAATAAAAATTTAATAGTTTTTCTAACAAGAGAATTTTATTCTATTGTAAAGGTTATCAGTGAAACCCTTAGGCTTGGAAATGTAGTGAGGTTTCTGCACAGGAAGGCATTAAAAGATGTTCACTACAGAGGTGAAGTAATTTTTTATATTTTTATTTATATATATATATATATATATATATATATTTACTTTTATATGTTCACACGTGCACTCAACTTCTTACATATGATTAGAAATAGTATGTCTTGATATTTCAAAAAAAAAAAAAAGAGTACGTGCTGTTGGGCTACAATATATTTTTAAAATTAATTAATTAGTTATTTAATTAAAAATAGAGTGTTTAAGATAAAATAAAATTGTGTAAAGACTATATTTTAATATGTGATAAATAGTATTTTTATTTTTGTTGACAAGTGAGATTAATTTGGAGATTGTTTTTGGATTGAAAGGTTATGATATTCCATGTGGATGGAAAGTGCTTCCGGTGATTGCAGCAATGCATTTGGATCCTTTGCTTTTTGACCAACCTCAACTCTTCAATCCATGGAGATGGCAGGTCACTACTTATTTCATTCTATTTTCCATCATTACTATTTTCTATCATTCTTTTTTTTTCTTTTTCTTTTTTAAATTAGAGAAAAAGAATTAAAAAAAAATTCCACTGTTGGTTATTAGTTAGAGAAAGAGTAGAAAATCAGGAAGGGTAAAAGTTGAGATTCCCAAACATATTCATTGGTTCTCGTAAGAGTTTCCACTGCAATGATCATTGTTCAAGAATCATGACATTTGCTTAGTAGAGAAAGTAATCATGTTTATTCTTTTTTTTTTCAGATTTCATTTCTTGAACATCATTTTTTAATGTCATTATATATAAACACGTGAAAAGAAGTTTTTAAGAATGTGGTTTTTTGTTGCATAAAAGGTGTTACATTATGTAATATTGATTTATCAATAATATGCTAAAAGTAAGTGATTTGGAGTCTTCATTTCGAATTGTGGGATAATTGTGAAAATGGCCTCAAAAGCTAAAATAAAATATGCATAAGAAAACATGAACAAATTTGTTATAATTGCTTTTAAAGCAAAAATAAAATTAGGATGTGCTTTCCCATTTTTTGGGTGAATAAATTAGATTGTGCTATAGATGATGCTCTTTTTCTATGAAAGCATTTCTCTTAGAATCACTCATAGTAAAAACACAAACAAACAAACAAAACCATAATCACTATATCAAAAATGTTGTAATTAATACAATACTGTAGGGCATTATACTACATCCTTAAGGGCATGAGCTGTTTTGTCTATCTTAGGAATTCTTTTTACACCCACATTCCAAATGAAGATGATTTTTTCAGTAAGGTGCTCTTGAAATATCTAATCAGTTTATCACTAGGAAGTTGATTTTTTTGTATGAACTTTAGGACAAGGCCAATTAGTAGTAGATCTCACAGATTTCCTTCACAAATGAACTGTCAAGGTCAAAAAGAACCGATTGTTACCTCTCATATAATAGAGAGCATAGATACCTGTTGGAATTGATTTATTTTGGCATTTTATATTTTTATAAAAATAAAAATAAAAAAATTCATATTTACGGATCATTGGGTCCCACATTATGTCATCAAAAAATTTATCTACTTTTGTGTCTCGTGGGGATGTGGGTAAGAGCTGGGGGGGTTTTTGAGTCTTTGAGATGATTAAAGCCAAAGTCCCATGTGGTAGTGGGGTTCTCAAATGCACGTGCATTAGTGCCTTTTTTCTCCCCCGCTAGTGGATCCAAATTCAAATAGCTATAACTGGTCCTTCCTTACCCTTTTATTTTCTAATTTCCCAAATGAAGAAATATTTAAAACCTAGTTCAAAATAATTTAATACACTTCCCTTGAGTTGAGTACGGTACTATTTATAGTTAGATCTGTAACAATGTTCTACAAAATAATCATTTAACATAAAAAGTATTATTCATTGTTCTTAGAGTATATTATTCGTCGTTTATTTATAATTTTAAAATCATCGTGTTAAAAATAAAACTTTATAAGTTAAAAAATGTCTCATTTACAACTAGTTTATTAGCACATGTGGTGTCTTATGACCTAGAGATTGTATGTGTTCCAATCTCTCTTATTAATGTTTTGGGTACAAGCATCCCTTAGAGTTATGGATTTTGACATAGGATATGGAAATAGTGATTAAGTGTGTCTTCTCATAATACATTGATTTAAGATGAATGCTTTCCTATCTTTTAAATTATAATTATAATTTAGTTATATGTCTCTATCTTTTATGTTTATGTTTGTATCATGTGTTATAATTTAATTGGTAGGAGAGAATACTAAGAAGATATTCTAAGAATTGCTATTATTATTATTATTATGTAGCTAGGACTCTAAATGAGAATGTGCTCCAAAAATTGCATTAAAAGTACTCAAACCAACCGAGATGAAATAAATAAAAAATAATAATTAAGAAAAAGGAGCATTCAAATCATAAGAAAGGCATATTAATTGTAGTTTATTTGATGGATTAGATGGATTAATTTGCATAATTTTTAATTAAAATGAATGTAATGATATATTAATTTATTGCAGAATAACGAAGGTGGTCGTGGATTGTATTCAAGTAATAACTTCATGCCATTTGGAGGAGGACCACGACTATGTGCTGGATCTGAATTGGCCAAACTTGAAATGGCTGTTTTCATCCACCATCTCGTCCTCAACTATCAATGGGATTTGGTTGATGATATGGATCAAGCTTTCGCTTTTCCTTTTGTCGATTTTCCAACAGGTCTACCAGTCAGAGTTCGACAACTCACTTGCATATGATATCCATATTAATGGAAATTTTTGTATATTTTATAATAAATTTAAAAAGATATTAAAATTTTCGACCAAATTTTCATCATTTTTCTTAGAAAGTGAAAAATATTATATATATATATGCATATAACAAATTAATTAGCTTCACTTCACTTTCACCAATTCAGTCTCATTTACTCTCTTTTAAATATTTAACCTGTATAATTAGGTTACAGTTTACATGTTCTTAAACTAAAGACTCGTTGGCTTAAAAAATAACAAATCCCATATTTGTCTAAAGTTTTGAGTTAAGAGTTTGATTTTGTTGCTCTACAACATCATCCATGCTAGGTTAGCATGGTATATTTTGAAACAACTCAACACTTAGAGGAAAATTGCAAAGGATAGTGGACGTTGTTCTCTTGATTCGTCGTACTTCTCATAATACTCAATATTATGGTATGATTTGACGGTTTTAATTTTCTTTTCAAGTTAAAGTTCAATTTTAACTTTGAAAGACTTGAAAACGTAAAGGTTATGACTTTTTATGAATCAAATATAGGTAATCGTATTTAGAATAATCGTCTATGAATATAATAAAGTATTATTGTTCATTCCATGAAGTCATAGAGAATGGACCATATATATCAATATGAAGTTCTAAGATGTTTGTAACTCTTTCGACACTTAATTTTGTAATTTCTATTCGTTTCTCTCAATGCACTCACAATGACTTAAAAGATTATCAAATCTTCTAATTCTCTACTTAGAGATATGACCTATACACTTATGCTATACCATGGTAGAATTCTCACTTAAATTTTGTTTTGTATCACGTAAATTTTTTTGTAATATTTTGTTATAGGAATTAATAACATCAAGCATATAAAGATACTAAGTTTATTATTTCTAAAAGAAAAAGAAACTCTTAATTTGTCCAAACTAAAAATAGAAAATCAAATTTCATCTAAAAGACTGTGCAACAAATGTCTCAAACAAATCCGAATAAAATCCAATTTTTAATTGTAATCTGAAATCCTATAACCTCGACCATAACTTTATTTTCATCGCCAACAAAGATGAATCTTTCATCATCATTTGGAGGTTGGCTTCATAGGCAACACAACATAGACATACTTATGTGAGTAGCAGCACCATAATATACCTATAAGTATGCTTAGGTACAGAAGCTAAATTAACTTTGGAACAAACTAAAGCTAAAAACATTCCCTTATTTACATGCTAGGTGGTGTACTTAGAACACTCATTTTTCATGTGTCTCATCTCCTTGCAGAAATAACAGGAAAACTTATCATCCAGTTTCTTTTTTTTCTTAAACTAAGAAACTTCTACAACAATCATAGCCCTCTTTATTTTCTTTTCCTAAGAGGTTGAGGCCAAGTGAATACTTTCAAACTTATCCCGTTACTACACCTCTTCTACTTGCACACGGTGAAATATAAGTTCATTAAGGGACCCTTTATCCTTCTAATTTTTATAAGTCACTTTGAATTGCCTAAAGTGTGAAGGAAAAGAGATTAAACCTAAGTGCATGGATAAGTCCTCAAACAGCTCCAACTTAAGCAACTTGAGTTTTGATGTGAGGTGAGACATCTTCATTATGCACTCTCTTATGTTTCGTTTGCACTTATACTTGATTGTGACAAGTTTAGCCAAAAGATAACTCACTTCCAACTTTTTTTTCTTGGCAAAATAATGCTCAATTTTTTCTAGAAACTTATTGGTGCTCTTGGTTTTAGTAATAGAGCCTCAAAATGGTTCCAAATAGGGTGTTTCATAATCATTATGCACATTCGATTAGATCAATCATACTTTCCAATTTTAACCTCATATTGCAAGATCTAAATTAATACAACTAAGGACAATCTTCACGATTCCTTTCCAAATTTTGAAGTTCGTCTTGCTTAGTACTAGAATGTTACTGACTTTGGCAGAAACATTTATAGTAGTAGCAACGAAAATTGTATAGAGAGCAAAATAAACATGCATGTTCAAAGAAATAAATCAAAATACGAACAAATAATTCAAAGAAATTAACTGTAAGTGGTACTCTTAGTGTAGTCATCAGATATTGACAATTAGTTCTATTAAACAACATCCTTTCTTTGGGCCGACTGTTGTTCACAAGAAAAAAAATGTCTTTATAATCATCACACATTTATCATAGTAGTTGCATTGTTATTTGGCCAAACTGTGTCTTCTTTTGGACCGAGCACAGTTTGTGTAAATAACTCAGTACAAAATATCTATGTATTTTTGGTTAAATTAATCTTCATAAGAGATGTTACTTTGACAACTTGTTATTTTAATTGAAAATATTAGACTAATTGGACAAAATAATATAACAACCACATAGAAAAACAATATTTTTATATGAATAAATAATCAAATGTTCTACCTTGTAGATAACCAAATCATTTTAAAAAAATTAATAATATTAAAACCATGATATGTAGGTTTGTAATTAAAGTAGTTATATTTTTTTAAGATCATCTCAATGTAATGAAATTGATCTAAATAAAGTTCCTTTTCATACCTAATAACCTTTATTCCAACGATTACAATTGCTTTTTTGAGATCTTTCATATCAAAATTAGCACACTACAAATTTTTCACATTATTCACAATATGAATATTTGCACCAAAAATAAGCAAGTCATCTACATACAGACATATAATAGTATAAATGTTCTTTTCAAACTTATAATAAATACATTTGTTACTTTCATTCATTTTGAAACCATATGAGATAACAAGATTATCAAAATTTTCATGTCATTGCTTAGGTGCATGTTTTAAACCATACAGAGATTTATCTAATATGTAAACTTTGTTTTCTTGACCAAGAACAACAAAACCTCCAAGTTGGTCCATGTAAATCTCTTACTCTGAATCACCATTTAAAAAAACAATTTTCACATCCACTTGGTACACAACAAGATCATGAATAGTAGTAAGAGAAAATAACACATGTATAGAAGTTATTATAATGAAAGGTTAAAAATTATAGAAGAAATCTACATTTTCTCTTGCCTATACCCTTTAGCTATAAGACGAGCCTTGTATTTTTCAACACTATCATCGAGTTCCAATTTCTTCTTAAATAACTATCTACAACTTATTGGCTTACAACTTGGGGGTAAGTCAACTAAATGTCAATTTTTCTTTTACTTAAGAGACATTTCATCATTGATGGCTTTTTCTCAAAAAGTTGGCATTTTCTCAAAAGTTAGCTTTTTCTCTAAGGTACAAGCATAAAAGTCATACCCATGTTCATTGGTGGTTCAAATTCGTTTACTTCTCCTAAGTTCATAATCTAATTCCTCGTTTAGTTCATTAGTTCTAATTATAGGTAGATTACTAGAAGTTAAGTTCTCATTATTCTTCATTTTAAAAGGAAACATATGTTCAAAAAAGTTAAAATCATTTGATTCTATAATAACATGATCATTCAAGTCAAAGAATATATAAGTTTTACTATTCAAAGTATATCTAATAAACACACATTTATAAGCTCTACTAGCAAATTTATTTCTTTTAGAATTAGGATTATGAACATAGGCCAAATAGCCCCAAGTTTTAAAATAAGACAAGTTTGATTTTTTATTTTTCAAAATTTCATATAGAGAAGTTTTATTTATAGATTTAGGAACTATATTAAGAACTTAACAGACTATTAATAAAATTTCTCCTCACCAATAAGAAGCAGTACCAGAGTTTAGTAAAATAGCAACAATTGATTCAGTAAAAGTTTTATTTTTTCTTTTCACTTTGCCATTCATTTCAAAAGAATAAGATGCAGTTTTTTCACGAATGATTTCATAGGTTTTATAAAAATTATTAAAAATATTGGATTCATATTTAGTGTCTCTATCACTTCAAAATCTTTTTTATTTTTCTATTAAGTTGGTTTTGAATTTTAGTCAAAAATATTTTAAACATGTCAAACCCTTCACTTTTATTTCTCATTAAATACACAAAAGTATAATCAAAACATTCATTAATAAAAGTGATAAAATAGTGCTTTTCATTTCTAGTTAAAACACCGTCTAGTTTAGAAGTATCAGAATGAATTAATGCAGGTAGAAGAAGTTTTATTCATTTCAACATTCAATTTAAACATACCATCAGTATCATACACTTTCCAAACAAAAAATTTATTTTGAGTAATTATATACAAAGTAGTCCCAATTATTTGAGTAAACCCAAATTTATTGATAAGATAGTCAGAGACTAAGTTCTTTCTCATCTCTAGAGTATGTAGAACATCCTTCAAGATGATAGTCTTTCTAGAGGTCAACTTTGATTCCACCTCACTAGTATCAGTAACTATTTTAGAGTGAAAATCACCAACATCACTTTCTTGTCTTTAGTCTTAGAATATGACTTGAACAAATCACAATCATAGCACACATGGCGAGTAGCGTCAGTTTCTACCGATCGTCACTCGAACCCACCAAAGTTTATTTTAGTTATCATCGCAATAAGTTGCTCTTTGGTAAGGTTTTCTTAGGAGTGAGACGAGGCCTATTCTGGAAGTTTGTAGCCAAGTGTTCAGGCCTGTTACAAATATAACATATAATTGTGTCATTTCTTGGAAGGGTTGAGGTCCATTTTGTGGAGGATTTCGGTTGCAATTTTGGTTATTACAATTCTGGTTGGTATTGCAATTCTGATTCTTCATGTTCCTCTTTTTAGGTTTCAGAATCATTGAGGAGGACTTTTTTTCATAAATACTTCATCTTTTTAGTCTTGTTTTTGGGCTTCTTTCTCAATACAAAGAGAGACAATAAAACTTTCTAGAGAAAAATCCTCGATTTTTTACCAAAGATCATTTTTAAATTCTTTTCAAGCATAGGGTAATTTATCAATTATAACAAAAAATTGAAAATTTTCATCTAAAGACGTACCTTTAGAAATTATTTCATGTGCTATCTTTTACAATTCAAGTGATTGAGCTTCCATAGATTTGTTATCAGTTATTTTTATTTCAGGTGTCTACTAACAACATAATTTTTTGTTCCAACTTCCTCAGTGACATACTTCTTTTGAAGTGCATCCCAAATTTTCTTAGTAGAATTATCAAAATTATAGTAATCATACAAATTATCAGCCAAACCATTAAGAATAAAAATTTTACAAAAGAAGTCATCTTATACCCAATACTAATAATTCTTAGTTTGATTTTTAGTAGGCTTAAGAGGCAGTTCATGTTTAGTAGTATGTAAAACATAAATGACCTTCTTCGTGATAATAAAAAATAACATTTTTTATCTCCAGTTTTTAAAATGCAACCCCTCAAAATGGAAGTGTTTATTAAGATTAAGAGTAGAAATTTCAACAGACATGTCAAATTATAACGTCTTAACATTTTTGTTATACAAGTAATAAAAGAAGGAACAAAGCTGACAAAGTTACTATTTGGGTTGAGTCACAGATTCAATCATTCTCTTGAAGACGTTTTGTAACTCTGTCTAAATTATGAAAGTAGTTCTCAATCATGTCATCCCCAAAATGAAATAGCTGAGAATTTGACTTTATCTTGGACCTTCACTACATTGATAAAGATTGAAATTATACAACTTTTAGAACTAAGTTGCTCGAAATCGAAGAACAAAGAAAAACTGCAAGAAGAATTTTTTAAGAGGGTTTAGAGATATGTTTTGCAAATGAAGAGAGTGATGCAAATCTTTGTTGTATAAATTGTAGGAAATAATACACAAAAAAACTATTTAAAAATAAAATTATTTTATCAAAATTATAAATATATATATATATATAAATTGTAAATATAAAATTTAAATAAAAAATAATAATAATCAAGACCTACATATCACGTAGTGTCCTTAAGATAATTTTTTCACTCACAGTGAGTGTTTGAGAACGACGAAAATTTATCTAAAAAAAATGATTAAACAATAATAAACATATATCACAATTCTAGAATCACTCTTTTTGAATTTCTCAAATATTTAGCTAACATGATGACATTGACTTAGAATGAGACAGTTTGATAGCTTAATTTCCATAATTACACCAGCAAGCCCATGTCTTTCATATCAAACCTTGAATTCAACACAGACTTAGTAGATTTGATCATTTGATCATTACTACCTACAATTAGCTTGTCATCAACGTAAAGACACAAGGTAATATAACCATCTTCTTTGTCCTTGACATATACATATTTATTGCATTCGTTGATTTTAAAGTCATTTATCCTCTTATCAAAATTTTCATACCATTGTTTTGGTGCTTGTTTCAAGTCATGCAAAAACTTCACCAATTTACAGACCTTTATTTCTTGCTCTAGGCATGAAAAACCCTTGAGTTGGTCCATGTAGATTTCTTCATCTAATTCTCCATTTAGAAAGGTATTTTTTACATCCATTTAATGTATTTCAAGATTTCGTAGAGCGACGATAACAATTATCATCCTTATGAATGGTATTCTCGTCACAAGAGAATAAGTATCAAAGTAATCAAGGTCATGTCATTTTTTGTATCCCTTAATTACAAGTCTGACCTTGTACTTATCAATTGATCCATCTTATCTACGTTTTCTTATGAAAATCTACTTGGACCCTAGTGTTTTACTACTTGGAGGTATATTAACTAGTTCCCAAGTATGATTTTGTAGAATAGACTCAATTTCACTATTAATGGCTTTTTTCCATTGAGGAGCTTCAAAAGAATTCATAGCCTCTTCATAGTTTTGAGGTTCAATTTCTAGCAAGTTGGTCAAAAATCTGAACCATAGGATGTTTCTATCCTAGCCCTCTTACTACATCTGAGTTTGACCTCAACCTCTTGTTCACGTTCTTTGTTTTGACTATCTTCATTCATAATCTCATATGTTTGTTTAGACGAACTTGATTCTTCTTTATATTTACCTGGAAATACATGTTCAAAGAACAATGCATTCCTTGATTCCATTATCTTGTTTTTATGTACGTATGGGATCTATGACTCATACACAATAAACTGATATGCTACTATTATGTGCATATACAATGAAGATGTAATCTATTATTTTTGGACCTATCTTCACCTTCTTAGGTATAGATACAGCCAGTTTTGCAAGACACCCTCACACTCACAAATATTTATAGGAAGGTATCCTTCCTTTAAATAATTCATACGGTATCTTATGTGTCTTTTTTTGAGGCACCTTATTTAAAAGGTAGGTGGATGATAAAATAGCTTTCCTCCACAAGTTATATGGCAACCTACAACTTAATATCATTACATTCATAATTTCTTTCGAGATACAAATCTTACGTTCAACTACTCCATTTTGCTTAGGCGAATAAGGCACATTGGTTTCATGAATAACTCTATGCTGTGAACAAAATTCACCAAATGATGCTTCATATTCACCATCACGATTATTACGCAATACCTTGATCTTTTTGTTGATTTGATTCTCAACTTCTATTTTATAAAGAATATATTTCTCTATAGCTTTATCTTTGCTTTTAAGAAAATACACATAAAAATATTTTGTGCTATCATCAACAAAAGTAATAAAATACTTATTGCCACCCCTTATTTGAAAAAATTTCAAATCATATAGATTATTATCGATTAAGTCAAGGGGTTCAGTATTCCTTTCAATTGAAGGAAACGATGACCTAGTCTATTTGGAATGCAAGTATATGTTTCATGTTAATTAGTCTATGTAATGTATCGTAATTAACATGACCTAATCTATCATACCATAGGTTGGAAGCTCATGCAAATAAGCAGAAGAATTAATCTTATTAATATTTTTAACTTTTACAATCATTACATTAACCTTAAATTGTCCATCAAATACATATCTTTTTTTCCCAAAAACATCTTATTTTTAGTCACAATGATCTTATTAGGTTCAAACACCATCCGAAAGCCGTGCTTGTTTAACAATAAGCTAGAAATAAGATTCTTACGAATGTCTTGCACATAGAGTATATTTTTTTAATGTAAGTTTATTTCTAGAAGTCATCTTCAGTTTGATTTGATCTTACCCTTGAATGACTGATATGAGAAGAGTTTTTCTCTATCTTTTACTACTTCAAAAATAATGAATAGATTCTTATTATAATATATATAGTAAAACTATAATACAAATATAAAATTAAGAAAATTAAGAAACATTAAAAACAGTAAAAGAGATGAAATAAAGAAAAACAGAGAATAAATTATGTAGTAATTAAAAAAGAAACATAGATATAATAATAAAGAGAAACAAACAATAAATTATAAAGTAATAAAAATAATATTAATAAATGATGAAGAAAATTAATAAAGAGATGTAAGAACTGAACTATAATTATAATATAATATATATCAGATCAAATAAATATAACATATTATAAATAATTTATTTATCTCAAAAATATTAAAAAAGAATTTGTATTTGTTTGTCTAAAATTTGAGGGGGGAAATTATCTTAAGATTGTAGAAAATAATACACGAACAAATAATTTAAGAATAAAATTATTTTATTAAAATTAAATATATATATATATATATATAAATTATAAATACAAAATTTAAATAAAAAATAATAATAATTAAGATATGTGATGTTTGAGAATGATAAAAACGTATATTTTAAGATACAATAATTCAACAATAATAAATTTACATAATAATTTATTATTCAATATATTTTAAGATACAATAATTCAACAATAATAAATTTACATAATAATTTATTATTCAATAAATTTTAAAGTTTAATAATTCTATTAAAAGAAATTAACTATAGATAAAAAAAAATTTAAAAATTATTATTTTTTGCGCCTCTGTCTTTCTACTGTTTTCATTTTGATTTTCTCTCTCTTTTTCCTCTTTCCTCTTCCCTTTTATACTTTTCTCTTTCTTCTTATCTTTTCTTCTCAATAGCTTCTCTTGCTTCTTCTATGTTTTCTTTTTCTTCTCTATTTATATATAAAAATTATCTAGAAAAACAAAAATAAATACATAAACTAAAACTTAATGAAAATTGAAGAGAAATGGATGAAATAAAGAAAAGATAGAAACGGAAAGAAACAAAAAAAAATTCAAAAATGAATTAAAAAATGGAAAGAAACATTTTTTTTATTTTAAAGCAATCTTAATTCAAATATTCTAACATAAATAACTGAGGTAAATGTCTCTATTTATAGTAGAAAATTTTATTTTTTTAATTAACTAAGTCGTACGAGAGAAAGCAGACGGATGAAGACTCGTCCTCGCGATTGAATCTACCTCACCTCACACAGAGACTCTGACAGACATATGGTGTTGTACATATGTGGTAGACCAATAATTGTCTTTCTTCTTATCCTTCTACAAAATTTGATACCCCTGCGTCCAAATCAAAATCTAAATGTAATGTTTTATAAATAGCTCTAAAGATATTTGAAAATAAGTGTTGAAAAATATAAATAAAATGTTATACTCATCTTGGCAATCTTAAATTTTTTCTTAAAAAAGTTGCTAACCAAAAACTTCTTACAAATTAATCTTGTTGAGCTTGGACAGCGTAAGTTGATTGGCTCTTCAGGAATCGAATCGATATAGACAATTACTTTTTGCTTGCAGCTTTAATATGGTTGATTTAAAACAAAATCAAACCAATCACCAAAACGAGAAAGAAAGAAAGTTTTTCTTTCTAAGGGGTGAATATGAACACTCAGTTTTGGTCATCTTGTTAGGTTTCCTTTCATTTTCCTTTGTAAATTGTGTTATCTATCTCTGTGGTGTAGAACTACACGTCGTGCGTTATGACTAAAAGTATGAGCTCAAGAAGAAATACGGAGTGGGAAACAGAGACTAGTCGGAGTAGCATAATACCAAAATCATCTTAGGCTTTACATCAGATTTATATCTTCCCTTTTATGGATTTTGTACTTTTGTTGGTTTAATTCGAGAGACGACAAATTTGCCTGATGCCCTTTTGCCTTGGCATATGGCAATGTACGTGCGAATTGGAATTTTGTGCTTCTTCTTTTTTTCAGCAGACAGCGAACTATTCTTTTGGCTTATATACATGGTACAGATTTTAATATAAATATTTTAAACATATATTTTTATCCAATAATTTATATTTTTAAATAAAAATAATCCAACAATATATATTTTTAATTATATTTAAATATTTGTTATTTTAAAAACCATACATTATTTCAAAATTTTATACTTATCAACATTTAATTATTTAAATAGTTTTATCCATTAATATGATTTTTTTAATATTATTTTTCTAAATTATTTACGATCCTATGATCTCATCAATTTGACCTTCTTACTCGATATAGAAGGACTCTTGAAAGAATCTATGAGAATCAGGTTTTTTGATGAATATATTGAGAGAGATTTAGAATTGATTTGACAATATATGATTACATTCGACGTATTTTTTCTATATTAGACGCTTCACCTGCATGACTTTAGAAAGAATAGTATGAGTCACCCTAGTCCTAGTCTTACTAAAAGGTTTATATTGCTCTAAATGATGGGCAAATGAATATCATTAGTGTAATTTGACAACTCAAAATTCATACAAAATATTAGCTATTATATATAATAATATTACGATGCTCGAAAGGGTTCTTAGAAGCTAGAAAGGTAAGATTGATAATTTTTTTCTCATAGGATAAATTCTTGGAGGGATTATTCTCTTGTAATTAAAGATATGGATAACAAAATGTAAAATAGGAAACGAAAAATAAGAATTCGTATTTTATAATATGAAACAGGGTAAAAACGAAGATTATAATTCTCATTCCATTCTTCGAAATTATATACCTTATTTAATAAATATATAAAAATTTAATATTTTTAAAGATTTAATTACATTTAAATTTAAACTAACCATAAGTAATATATTATATATTTTATATTTTATCTTTTAGTTATATTTTATTTTATAAAACATCAAAAACATTATTTTATAAAAATTATTTAAACTCAAAATCTATTATGTATTTATTATTAGATATATTTTATTTTTTTCTCTTTCGCATAAATATTTTTATTTTTTATTCTTTATTGACTAAAAATTTTATTTTTCTCATTAAAAATTGTTTATTATTTACTTGTATTGTAAATTTTCTTTTATAATAACAATTAAAAAACTTTAAAAATAAAAAAAATATTAAAAATATTAAATGAATTTTCGTTCCTCATTTGAAGTTTGTTGGTCCCACTAAAAATTCAATATATATTTCCGTAAGGATTTTAAGTAAAATGATGAATAAGTTCTAAATCATGGACGAGGAACAATGAGTGAATTCCTGACATCTTCTTATCCGGTTGAAAATCTATAGAAATGTGGTTCTAAAACAATAATATTTTTCAAGAAAATATCTCATCCTTCAATATCATAATATGGTAGGGATGAGATCAATGACCGTAATTTATTATACAGTTTATTATATCATAATATCTTAATTGTTTAAATTTATATAGAATTTAAGAAAAAATTACTATTTTTAATCTCAATAATTGAGATATAATTATGCAATAAATTGTATAGTAAATTATGACAACTAATAATGTATATATTAGAAAAAAAAAGTTACAATAACCTATTAATTATGATTAAAATGTTCAAAAACTTACTACGTTTTAATAATACATTATAAGTCTATTAACTATTAAAAAAGAAAAAAGAAGTACAAAACTTAAAAAAAATCATATATAGAATATATAAATATGCATATGTGTATGTTTTGACGTGCTATTTATTCTCTAAATCAATTATAACAAAAAAATATATCAATAAAGATAAATTTAAATAAATAATAATTGATTTAAAAATATACAACAATTCAAAAAAATATACAAATATGTATTTAAGTATTTGAATTCTGATTTTAAAAAACAATTAGACTTATAATCCACTTTCTAATAGTTATTGCATTTATAATACATTATTTAAAAATTAATAAAATTATATATACTTTAATTATAATTATTGCACATTTTTACCCATTATCATATATCTTAATTATTTACTTGTCAACTTTTAAAATCTACGTGCGTTATATAGCAGACATAGAAAAATTCTAATATACATCTTGTACGAAGTATTTATATTTTGTTGAACAAAAACAAGTATTTAGAAGGAGAATGATATTTGGGCCAAAGGACGAGGAATCTTAATGGGGAATCTTTTTAAACTTGTTGGGACTTTCGATATTGTATATGATGGCCTTGTTGGGGAAAACAAAAAAAAAATTTCTTTTGAATATTCTTTAATTTTAAAATATAATATTATACTATTTATATAATTATATTATATTTATTTAATTAATTAATATAATATATTTTTTATTATAACGTAGATTATTTAATCTAATATTTTTTATTTTTAATATATTTTATTAATTTTATTTAATTCACTTGTTTTTTTAACTAAGTACTCCTGTTATTTTTTTTGTGTGAGATATTATTTTTATATACTAACATCTATTCTTAAATTTTAAGTCATCTGATCAAATATTTTATATTTTAACATATTTTTAATATATTTAATTTTATTTGAGTTATATATATTATTGAAAGGTCATTAGTTTTGGGCTTTGTGTATCTTTTGCTCATTATGGGCCAATGGTTCAGCCTATGTGATCATTTGAGCCCGTCTTGGAAGTAGTATTCCGTAGGGTTGAGCGCATGGGTTCAATGCAAAAGATCCAGCATCTGTGTAGACTGTGCTAGAGGCACCTTGTATGGGTAATTTGAGTTCAAGACATATATAGCATGATAATATATAAAAATAATGAAAATATATAAATAACATGGATTAGTATAAAAACACAAAGTTACTATAATGAAATATGACTTTACAAAATTACTCTTGCTTGCAACTAGAGATTGCAAAAGTTTTAGTTCGGGTGGCGGGGACATTTTGATTTGAACCATTTCAAGTTGTTTAACTTCAATTTGGTTCAGTTAAGGTACTATTTACTACTCAAAAACGACCCATTTAATTTTTTAGCTTGTGTTTTCCAAATGAAAATACATTATTATATTTTTATGTAATTGAAAATTACTTAAATGGAGAGATATGAGATCTATATGTAATTTAATATTAATTGTATAATTATTTGAAATGATGTTAGTTAATAAAAACTAAATCAGTTAAGTAGAGGTATTGTTACTAAAATCACAATAATACGTACAAAGTAATTCATTGAAATTTTTACTTATATTACAATTTTTTTAAGTAAAATTTTAAAAACAAATTTATAAAAATATAATCCACAAGTCTCCTTGAATTAAAAAAATATGACTCAATAATTTTAATGATAAAATTAATAAATTTAAAAAGTCTTAATAAAAAAATGTATTCAATAATACTTATGATTATAAATAATATATAATATAAATTCAAACTATACCAAATGAATTTTTATTATAAAAAAAGTTTAAAATCAAGAATATCCAAGAAATTATTTGTAAATAAGTTATATAGTAAATAATTTTAAATACATAACTAGCATAAACTTAGATCGTACCGTACTATTCACCACAAGGAAGCAAATTGCTAAATTTTATAATTGATTACGTGATTAGTAAAACAAAGTAGTAGTAGTGTTTAAAATAAGAAACAAAAAACAAAATAAAAACGAGTATCTGAATCGATCCGTTTTGTCACGAACCGTTCATAATGAAAATGGATGATACACCAACTTGTATATGCCCTGATTTGAATTGAACGGGTTGGGTACATATGGACTCCGACCTATTGATTCAATTTTCATCTCTACTTATGACAAATAATCAATGACTTAGCTCTAAAGTATTTGTAACACTTACATAATTATGAATTACATATTGAATAATCTTGGAGCACTAAATATTTATGTATAAAAAAATCAATATAAAGTTTCTATAGATTTTACAAAATTATATAAATTTTATGTACAACTTACAGAATAATATTAAAACATGAATTTTTTCTTGTTATCTAATATTTTGAAATTCAAATTCTTATATTCCAAAATTCATTTCAAATTTAAGTTAATATTTAAAAAATTTCAATGTTGGTCTAATATGGATTTTTCTTTGTTTTATATAAAAAATCAATATAATCTTTCTATAAAACTTACGTAATTATGTACAATTTTTCTATATATTTTATAAAATAATCATATACCACGTAAATATTTATGTTTAGTTTATACATTACCGTGCTATATATGACTTGAGTTCAATTTAGAAGCACTTTGAAACAATGTTATAATGTCCTACAACAGATTTGTTAAGAAATTTATGAAAGCTTTGATAAAAAAAACCTTTATGTATACGCTCTTTTTAAGCTCCGAGAAAAAGCTTTTTCCTTACCTTGATATAAAAACATCATCTAACCCCAAAGCATAATCTAAATATTAATGAATATTTCAAATTTAACTTGTATTAAACTTTTGATTACTTAGTAACTCAAGATAAATGAAATCAAATAAACCAAAAAAAGCATTAATTAATTGTATTGAAATATATATAGGATATGTTTGGAGAATTGTTAGTGTATTAGGATTTCTAGAAAGATGTTATAGAGATGCAATATTCAAGCTTTTTTATTTATGTTACAAGTGAGGTATATATCGGTACATAAAAGGCATGTGTCATCATTATAATGGTGGATGTTCTGTTCGAGGTGTGTTAGAGCTAACCTATGTAATACAACTAAAAATAATTTATAGGTCACAATACTCAAATCCTCTTTTTCAGGTCGTCTACCTAGGTCGTTGAAAATGGACTTTGAATAGAAAAAGAATAGGTTGTGTTCAAGAGGTCACACTCTTCAAGTGGTAGCTCTTTGAACTCATGATATGATAAAACTAATCAATTACATAGGGATTAAGTTGTTACTCATAGGCTGTAGACCATTATATCATTATATGACCACCAGATGAGTAAGGTACGTCAAGTTGCTAGGGTTGCTTCCTTACCGACCGAATAATTCCAAACATTAACTTCCTTATTATCTTTACTTTGAGAAGTTGAGAGAATAATTAAGAACTAGCAAGAACCTTTCATCTCCTATTTAGAATAAACTCCATGACTATTCAACGTACTATAACTCCATAGGACATAACTGTATGGACCCCATATAAATAGTTAAAAACTTTTACCATTTACCATATGCACCTTACTTGTCTTGCTCTTTGCCTTGCCTTCATTCTTGGCAATCTTCTTGCTATTTGGCCCGATGGCAAGGAAAAATTTCTCCTTTGTCTTTCCCATGTCAACCTTAGTAGTCTTGAGCACATTATGGAGCTCATTCAATGTCATCTTCTTTTCACGCATGTGATAATGCATGATAAAATCCTTGTAGGAATATGGAAAAGACCCAATAATGATATCTTCAGCAATGTCCTCGGGTATTGAAGAATTCAATTTCTTCAATTTCTCCAGATAACACTGTACTTTCCAGATAACCCTATACTTTGAGAAAGTGCATTGAGGCTGATTCACTTTCCATCATCTTGCATCTTGTGAGTGCGATGGTAGTCTTATAGCGCTTCTTGCGAGCACTATCAGTGAACATCTTCTCCAATTGTGCCATAATTTCCTTGGCTAGAGTATTAAAGAACTTTATTTGCAATTAATCGCCAATACTAGCCAAGATCAGTGTCTTCACAACTCGCTGCTAATCTTTCCATTTCTTTTGTTCTTCCTTTTCTGCATGAGTTGGCTTTCCTTTCTCTTTCTCTTCTAGGCAATTGCCATCCAGAATGTGTGAGAGATCTTCTAAGTGTAACACGATGTTCAGTTTGAGGATCCAATCAGAATAGTTTGACCCACCATTAACATGGGGTGTTTTTCAACCATAGGACGCGAAAAATTAGGAAATGTAAACATAACTACAAAATTCATTTAAGGATATGTCAGTGTCCATGTATTTAAAATTTATACTAACAAAAATTAAAGTTTATCCATTTTATTGGTCACACAAGACCTTTTTCAAATAAATAGACTCATCTAAAATATTTGTTCAGGTAAGTATCATTTACCAATCATAACCTTTAAGTAAAACTTAACTTTATGACTCTTGTTGTTTTCATTAAGAAAGAATAATTCAATTTCTTAATAAAACTCTCTTTCCCAAAACCCAAGCCTAGATCTTGGTGATTTGTATAAGAAAACTCATTCTATTGGTCAACAAGTATGAATAAGTCATTTCCACATAATGAATAAGAAGATGTGCCACACACAACTCCCACTCACTTATGGCTTAACAATGAATTCATGCAAATTCCACAATATCTAGTAATTCAGATCACACTCATTCTTATTTCTAGTTACTAGCTTAAAGTGGATAAAATGAGAAGGAAAGATACTCTTAAATTTTTCATAGACATAGCAAATATATGATGACTCTGATAATTTTGGTAATTTTGGTAATTTTGGTAGGTCATGTATTCATACAATAATACCTTATCCTAACCATTAAAATTATCTCATATATTCTTAAGCTTCGTGGGTTGTATGGCTCCTACTTGCATTCTTGTAGCTCTATCAATCACCTTCATGAAAGATACAATTCTAAGCTACAAACACCAACCCAATTTTCATTCTATCTTTAGAACTAAGCTAAAATAAAATGAAAATTACATTTAGAATCACTCAATCCTAAATCCTATGTGGCATGCAAGCCATGAATTAATACATAAATGGCAACCTAACATCTTTGTTATAATTTAATTATTCTAATTAATTTTTAGTGGCACCTTAAGCCGCATTACAAACATTCATACACATAATTGATTACAACACACAAGGCATTGATAATCTTGAGCCATACTAACCCACAATCCTTATGCATAGCAAAATTAGTATACATATGCAATCGTGCCATACTATTCAATCTTATTTAGTTAAGCCTATATTTCTCAAATTCTCAATCCATCTAAATCATTTTAAATCCCAAAAAATGATTTCTATTTCTAATATTCATATACCCCATTTCAAATTTTGAAACTTATATGAAACTTTTAGAAAACATAAAATTATTTCTTAATTGTCATTATGCCTAATTAAAATTAGCATTAACATAGGTAAAACTAATCTTAACTACTTATCACTTTTAACATATTTTGATGATCTCCTTTTACAATAGATTTTACAAAAACAATCTCTTTCACAAAAATTAATTTTTATTGTGGTGAGACCAAAAATTGGCTCGCTATCCAGTTTTGGTCTACTGTACACCAGTCATTGTTTTCCATGCCCAAGAGTGTGTGTTCCGAATAAAATTTCAAGCCATATATTTATGAAAACTAGACTTTAACACCTTTCTAGATGTATAAAGAAATCACGAAAATATTTAGCATTTTGCTAGAAAATTACATTTGAATTGCCGGTTTCAGTACTGGAGACCTAATCGTAGTACTTCTATAATTTTAATTTTCACACAAAATCCGTAATATTTTTCTATTGAAAAATATAGTTTTTCAGAAACTAGACTTCATTATATTTACAATGATAGGTGTATCACAAAAATCCATTCATCCAAACTCAAGTTATGCTATTTTGAATCTCAACTAAACAGAAAATTGGACACAACAATTTCCAACGTTGTATCCATTTTTTTCATTTTTGGTTTACCTTAATAAAAGGGCCTAAAATCCCTGTTTTATTTTAGAATATTCATCCACACATCATAAACTAATGTAATAATTTTTAGATCCACCAAAATCGTGATTAAAAAATTACTAAAGTTACCAAATGCCTTAAGGACCCAAAATGACAGATTTATGAACCATGAACTTGAGAGATAGTTAACCAAACACTTAAGCACTTAATCAAGCACAAATTAATTAGTCTAATTGTCACAAAATCAAGCCATAGCTCTGATACCACTGTTGGGATTTCATGTGTATGCCTATATGGTGAGATTTTAAAATTTTCCTATCATCACTTGACTCAATACACAAAGGATCTCATTTGTATGACAATTACAAGCAAGATTTTCTCCTAAGCATTTCAACAAACACCTAATGTGCACTAAATAAAATAAACAAATTTCATCTACCTTATTGGTAGAGACGAAGAATATTATCTTTATCTAAAGAGATTGTCAAATCTCTTGAGTAGAGGGAAGTCGATTTCCCTTCTAGATCTCTTGGGAACCACCTTTCTTTCGAGAGCACCTCTTGGTTTACCTTGTATCTAAACAACGAACTACCACACCTCTTAGATATATGGATGTATAGTTCAAGGCTTAAATCTAACCACCTAGCAAGAAGAGATGAGATAAGAGACTTTTGGCCTAGGGTTGAACCACCTAGGTTTTGGCCTTGAGCAAGCCTTTCCAAGTTTTGGCCTAGGAGAAGGAAAAATGTGGCTGCTGAATAATGTAGATTTCGGCCAGGGTTACACGCAGAAAATTGGATACCTTTTTGTTTAATTATGCCTCCTTAAATAGGCAAGGGTTAGGGCAACTCTTTGTGTAAGGTTTGAATCAATTACATAAATGCCACTAGCCTTGTTTAGTCATATTATGCTATCTTTAATCTCAACTTATAATTGGTTTAATAAATTAATTTATAAACAAATAATATTATTATATTATACAATATCTCTATTATTCTTATAATGCATTCAAACATTATACCAAATAATATTTGCATAACTTCACAAATTTATTTATGATCTAAGCATGTCATATTATGACATTTTATTTTAACATTTCATCTCATGTATTTTATCTTATACATCATTATGAACTATAAAATACTCGTTGTTTCTCTTCAGTTGGTGTGACCGTATAGAAGATCTATATCATCTTGGCAATAATATAAAACTTTATATTATTGACTATAAGAGATTCTATCATTGCATTATAGTTTTCCAAATGACATAGTAACTATTTACTCGATCTACTAATTTTGTGTCTATCCTTGTTACATGACATTATGAATAATATGCAAAATAGGATCATGTCATTTTTGCACTATATTCATTTTCTTGGTCTCTTAAGTGAATTATAATTATAACTACATCAGTTATATTGCATGCGATATAATTTCACTTTACCAAGGGGTCCAGTAATATCATAACTCAAAATTGAGGGATAACGATAATATTAACATATAGATTTCTCCCACACAAGCTGTACACAATGAACTACTATTTTATTCTTATCATAAGATAATATTTAAATAGTAATCACATTATATACTTCTCATGTGAAAAACCTACACATCTCATATCTAAGATTCTAAAGACATAATGGAAACATTAATGACATAAAACACAATCCATATAATGTTCCATCTAGTTAGGTCATGTTCAATATATAAAATACACATTTTATATACTCATGTCATTAAATGATAATCTCTTATCAACATTTATAGAACTACAATGTACTTTTAATCGACATGACAATCTTTCACGGTAATTAATGTTTCTCCTTAATTATCACAATTGTACACATATTTAGGATTACATGTTTCTCATTTTAAGAGCTCTATAGTTCAAGACCAAGTGCATCTTCTTGAATACTTTCAAAATATAACATGTTAATCTCAAAGAACAAGAATACATAATATTCAAAACTATGAACAATACATAAATATTTATAAAAAAGAATAACTTTTAAAACACATATCCTTCACTAAGATCATTATTGTCCTTATGTTATTATAGAGCGGAGGGCAGGTTCTTATATCTCAAAGGGTATAACCGCTTCAATACCATATATAAGTGAGAAGACACTTTCCCTAGTAGTTGTCCTAGGGGTCATTCTTGTTGCCCATAAGACCCTTGGTAATTTATTGACCTATTTTCCCTTTGCTCTTCCAATTGCTTTCGCAATATATTTATAAGAGTCTTGTTTGAAGATTCCATTTTACCTTTGACTTATGGTCTGTAAGGGATGGAGTGTGATAATTTTATTCCCACTTCTTAGAAAAATAAATTAAGCCTTTACTTGTGAATTTTCATCAATTATTTGTTACCATCTCATAAGATAAATCAAATATGCATATTATATTACGCCAAATAAACTTTTGGACATCATTTTCTTGTATCATGGCTAATGGCTCAACTTATATCCATTTTGAAAAATAATTGGAGGTCATAATAAAAAACTTCCTTTGAATTGGTGCAAGAGGTAATGTCCCAACTATGTCCAAACCCCAATTTGGAAATGACCAAGGACTTAATATAGATTTCAAGTCATTGGTCGGTTGGTGTGGGATATTGGCATGCCTTTGGAACTTGTCATATTTCTTGGCATGGTCAATATAATCCTTTTGAATAGTGGGTTAGTAGTAAACTTGTCATATGATTCTTTGAGAAAAAGTCATTCCTCCTAAGTGGGCACCACATTGCCCTTTAGGTAATTCTCCCAAACCTATTTGCGCTTCATGATTGGGTAAACATTTTAACCCGAGTTTGCCATAATTTTTTATGTAAAGGACTCCTTATATAATGGTATAGTTTTTTTGACTTCGTTATTATTTTCCTAGCCTCTTACCTGCTTGAAAGTAGAGTCTTCTGGAAGAGGTATTCCAAGTAAGGTGTTAACCATGAAGCATATTTGGTGGTATTGGTGAGTTTTTGTTCACTCATCTTACCATCTTCTCTTGTGATACTAGGGTTGGATAAGCATGAAAAGAGGATTTTCCTTTTTAACTCTATACTTACTGTTGATATTAAAGTGACAAAAGAGTTAACGTGTGCATTTCCTCCCCAAGGTATTTGTTTGATCTCAAACTTTTTGAATGCCAAGATTTCTCTTTTTAACTCTTCTAAATATCTTTTTTATCCATTCTTCTTTTGCTTCAAAGGCATCATTTACTTGATTGATTATTTGGTGCGAGTCACTATAGACTAAAACTTTCTTTGCTTCTAATAGCCTTAATTTCCATAGTGGCAATAGAAGTGCCTCATATTCCACTACATTATTAGTAGCTTGAAAAGCAATAAGAACCCACTATTTTATCAACCCCTATGTTAAAGTTAGTATAATAATTCCTAGCTTTGATTCTCTTGATTTGCTAGCTCCATCCATGTATACTTTCCATAAGTCTGGGATTGGTGCTTCTACAATTAGAACTTCCATTTGATCTTTTGATTCATTTGTGGGCTCCTCAGTCCACTCTGATATGAAATCAGCAAATTCCTTTCCTTTAATGGCTAAGTAAGGTCTGTATTATATTTCAAACTCGCTCAATTCTATGGCTATTTGAGAAAGTTGTATGGTTGGTCTGATTTATCCAAAATATTTTCAATGGGTAAGATGTTAGGACAACTACCTTATGAGCCCCAGAATAGTGTATTAGTTTTCTTGAGGCCATTCGTATAGTAAATACAACCTTGTCCAGTAGAGGGTAGCTTTGTTGTGCTCTTGTTAGGGAATAAATCACATAGTATACCGGATTTTGCTTTCCCTCTATATTAACCATAAGAACAACATTGTCTGCTTTGTCTATGAAGTGTCATTTTGTCTGTAAGGGCTACATAAACTTCATTAATAGTGAGATTTTTCAAAAGGAATGCCTTTACCATGTATTCTCTAATGGATTGAAAAGCATGCTCAAATTCATCACTCTATAAATAAACCTTGTTTTCTTCAACAATTGAAAAAAGGGTATACACTTTTCCATGCATTTGAATATGAAATGACTTAATGTAGCTATCTATCCATTTAGTTATTGGACTTCCTTAATACACCTTGGTGACCTTATATTCCCTTATGTCACTCAGAAACACATTTTTTTTTTGGATTAAGGTGCCTTTCGTAGCATCTTATTACAACAAAAGACCTCTTCAAGGTTCAAGATATGGCCTTTGGTTTTTTTTGTCTTGACCATGATGTTGTCAACATAAACCTTCATATTTTGTCCAAGTTGGTATTCAAACATTTTGTTTACCAACCTTTGATAAGTAGCTCTTACATTTTCAATCCAAAGGGCATCATGGTGTAACAATATGTTCTTTCTTATGTTATAAATGATGTTTTCTCTTCATCTCTATGGTGCATTTGAATTTGATGATATCCTGAGTATGCATCCATAAAATTCATTATTTCAAAATCGACTGTGGCATCAACTAACTTATCGATATTGGATAAGGGAAAACAATTATTTAGAGTGATTGTGTTAACATGAAGTCAACGCACATTCTATGGTCTTTTCCTACCTTATTTTCTAAAAAAATATTGTACAACCATGGTAGGTAGTCGGCCTCTCAATCCCAACCCACACATTTTAACGAGTTGGTTTCCTTTTTATAATGTTACTATTTTCTTGTGTAAATATTCTTTTCCTTTATTAAAATGGCTCTTTGGTGTGATCGACATTCAACTCCTATGAAATGATTCAAGATTGACATATGGCATGTCTTCTAGTTTCTAGTCAAAAAAATCAACATTTTTCTTCAAGAACTCAATCAGTGATTCTCATGTTTTAGTTGGAAGTTTTGAACTAATTTTCAAATACTTATCTTCTTTAAGACTTCCTACTAAGATTGTTTCATAATCTTCAAGAGCCACTATCATTATTTGACTCTTCACTAAGCATGTAGTATTTGGACTTTAGCATTGCCCTTATTTTGATTGCTACTTCAAACCAAAGGGTATTGCATTTTTTATGATGGAATTATAACTTCTTGCCTTCTCTTGATCTCCTTTTATTTCTTTTACCTCATCCACTATAGGGTACTTTACAAGTTGATGGTAGGTTGAAGGGACAACTCTCATTTTATGGACCTAAAGACTACAATATTACATTATAGAAGATGGGGCATTCAACACCAAAAAATTGGTAAGTATGATGGACCCCTCTGTCAAAATAGAGAGTCGTATGGTGCCAATGAACATGATATATTTCCATTAAAGCCTACCAATGGCATTTGTTCTTAGGTAATTTCTTTGGGGTCTATCTCCATGTCCAACAACATTGATAGGAACATCACCTACGTACCACACAATATGCAGTTTTAACTATGATGAGAAAAGTATTATCATGGGGTGGTAAGACATCCCTTCCTAAAAAAAATAGGGAACATCGATCCCTTTCATCTCAGAGTGTAAATAGGTTGGTATGTATCTCTAGATTTTCAAGTGATGCGTATTTTTGCAAGTGTACGAATCGTTCAAGTAATAAAGTGTACAAAAGTACGGATATCAAACCGACAAGAAATGACGTTACTAAGTACCAAAATTGACTAATCCTAATTTTATTTGAAAACCCAATTGTTGAAATTGTTTAAGAAGCAAATTAACTTAAAAATAAATGCAAATAACACAATTGAATGTTGTTCACAAATGATTAAAAATGCTAAGGCATTTGATTTCGCTAAATCAATTCAATTCGATTTCAAGTCATGTTATATGAGAATCAAAGCTAAAAGTGATGGTTGAAAAATCCAAATTTACCTAATACTCTCTCTCGAGTTATATTAGAATTACTTATCTATGAAAACCAACTATATTTCTATGAAGATTTAATCACAAACAAGCACATTACGATTTATGGAATTTCTAGAATAACCACATACATCATGCATTAGGTCTCACACTCGTATTCAACATACGATATTTATCACAAGAAGCATTCATTCACATCTCCTCTCGGTCTCAATATAATGCAACAAATCATCTAAATCTTGGCCAGATTTTCTTGATTCAACTACATCATAGCCTTAGCAAAAATGAATTAGTTCATAATGGAAATAAGAACAAACATTATCTCAATTGAATCCATGAATAACAAATCTGAATAAAATGCAGAAAATGAAAGCTAAGGAGAAGAAATAAAAAAATCTTGAAGATGAACACTTGGAAGCAACAATGGTGATAATCCTTCAAGCTTCTCCAAACTTTCTCTCCAAAATTGCCTTCTCTCCTTCAAAAATGTCTCAGACCTCCTCCTCTATGTTGTGGCCTTTTTCTCTATCTTATGGTATATATAGATCTAGGGTTTTGGGGGTAATTTTGGAACAAAACAACATAAAAAATGTGTTTTCGGACGAAAATCGCTGTCGGGGACATTATTCTCGCCGCGGCGAGATTTCTGGAAAAATTAAAATTTTGGTTCCTCTAATTCTCGTCGACGTTGAGATGAATTTGGAAGGCGGCAAAAGGTATCTCGCCAATAACAAGATTTCCAAATTTTGAAACTTTGTTTTTTTTATTTTTTTTATTTTCACTCAATCCCGATTATTGAAATTTGTCCCGAACTTCTCCAAAATCATGATTTTACCTGAAATTGCACTTTAAACATGAAATACCCGTGAAATGACATTTGTGGATTAAATAATCAAATAAACACAATTTTCACACAAATATCAACATTTAAATCATAACAAAAATGCAATAATTTGACTCTTATCAACAACCCCCAACTAGCTTCTTGCTAGTCTCTAGTAAGAAAAGCTATCTATAAATAAATTCAAAGGAGACATTAAAAGAAAAATTCAAAGAAAATTTATTCTATTTACAAAATTACATTAAGCGTATGCAATAAGCCTTTAAACCCCTAAGCGGCCCTAGTAGGATGAGTTGTAGTCTCGTGAGGGCTTCTAGTGATGATACCCATAAATATCTTACCTATAACTATCCTAACTCAAAACAATAAAATTACACAACAATTAATTTGCACAAATGTCTCAAAAATTATAAATAACACACAACACATAGAATAATTAAATATCACCTAAGCTTTAAGAAATCTCAAATGCCAATTTCCTTTTGTTATTGACTCTTAAACATCCATCAAACCACAAACCAATAGCCATAATGCTCGGATAATATTATGCACAACATCCACAAACAAAAAGGTGAAATCTCAAACTCCATAGGCTCACTTTTCAAACCTCTCTCCACTAATGAAGGAAAATATACCACTTCGGATCAATAGGACTTTATGAGGCTTGTAATGTTAAGTTTAGGTATTTGGTTAAGAAAGAACGGGAAGTGTCAAAATACAAATAAGAGAACTTATTAGATTAAACACAACCAATTAAGTAAAAGAGTAACACCATTAAGCCCAAATTATTTCTTCCGATCATATCCCATTTTTTCAAAGACAAACAAAATTATTCCTCAATCTTTCACATCAGTACATCCATCACTAACACTCTTTTATTTACTAGAATGTGAAGGCCCTTTTTTTTAAGACATAACCCCCAACCAATTTCTTCCAATATATGTGGAAGATTTTTTTTATTCCATCCTTACTCCAATTGTTCTTGAAAAGACATAACCCCCAACCAATTTCTTCCAATATATGTAGAAGATTTTTTTTATTCCATCCTTATTCCAATTGCTCTTGAAAAGTTTGTGTTAAAAATTAAGTGCTCTTAACAAATAAGGTAGGAATTATATATATATATATATATTTTGACTAAATAAAAGGTAGGTTATAGAAGGCAAAAAGAAAGAAAAGTAAGGCTAATAATATATTTAAATAGGCTCAAAGAGGTAACTAGTGATATAAGGATAACAAGGTAGACTTAAAATGGCACAATCGATCCAAAAATGGCCTACATCATATCCTAAACAATGCAGTTCCAAATTATTTCATCTCAAGAGGTTTTCAAATGAGTTCTACAGTTTGTTGAGATCACAAAAATGTCTATGAAAAATTTGCACATAAGACTTCTCTAATCATTTAGACTAATCAACCAAATCATACCACATCCCAAAAGAGTCGCCAACTAGGTAAAATCAACATTTGAAATTTTCTTTAAATCGAAGCAAAATTTAATGTCTTCTAAAAGCTACTTGTTATCACAATCACACTATTATCATCAACGTGCAAATTAAAACAAGTAAAATGCAAATGAGAAAAAATAAAAAAATAAAAATAAAAATAAGACAATAAAGAAATTAAATCAAAATGCAAAAAAATAAATAGAAAATAAAAATTAAACACAAATAAACACACAAACAAAACTACTAAAAATGAAGCGAAGAAAAGATTTACCGTTTACCGCATCCCCAACCAAAACCTTACATTGTCCTCAATGTAAGAAAGAAAAACTGGCCGCGACGAGATCTCCTTTCCGCCGGCGGTGAACGTAAGATTTTTTTTTACGTGCAAGACAAATAAAATAAGAAAATTTAATTAAAAATAAAATTATCATAAAATGAAGTGCAGAATTTAAAATCTAACTAATAATTCACCAAAACTTAAAATTTAAGCTAAAATTTAAAATTTAAAATTTCTAAAATAAAATGGGATAAAAGATGAGAAAACAAATCTGATGGGTTGCCTCCCATTAAGCGCTTTAAGTTATAGTCATTAGCTAGACTTTCTGTCATTTTTTACTGCGGTTGTTGTAACTCTAGAGAATCTTTCTGCTTGTTGAATTCTCCATCAAAATATGACTTCAATCATTGTCCATTCACCTTGAAAGTTCCCTTTGTTTCATGACTGGTCTCAACTACTCCATAAGGAAACACCTTTGTTACTAGAAAAGGTCCTGACCAACGAGATTTAAGCTTTCGTGGAAAATGTCTGAAACGGGAATTATAAAGCAACACTTTCTGTCCCACCTCAAAGTTTTGCCTCAAAATGTGCTTATCATGCCAAACCTTCGTCTTGTCCTTGTATATTCGGGCATTCTCATAAGCATCATTCCTCATTTCATCCATCTCATTCAATTGCAACACCCTCTTTTCACCTGCTGCCTTAAGATCAAAATTTAGAATTTTAATTGCCCAATATGCCCGATGTTCCAATTCAACTGGAAGGTGACAAGCTTTTCCATACACCAATCGGTATGGAGACATGTCGATAGGTGTCTTGAAAGCTATCCTATAGGCCCAAAGTGCATCATCTAGTTTCCTTGACCAATCTTTGCGTGAGTTATTTACAGTCTTTTCAAGGATCCTCTTCAACTCTCGGTTTGACACTTCAACTTATCCATTAGTTTAAGGATGGTAAGGTGTTGCTATCCGATGTGTTACTTCATATTTCTGCAACAAAGCCTCAAATTGGTTATTGTAAAAATGCTTACCTCTATCACTTATAATTGCTCTAGGTGTGCCAAATCTATAAAATATGTTCTTCTTGAGAAAATTGATCACAACCCTAGCATCATTGGTAGGCAAGGCAACTGCTTCCACCCATTTAGAGACATAATCTACACCAACAAGAATGTATTTATTAGAATGAGATGAAAGAAAAGGCCCCATAAAATCAATACCCCAAACATCAAATAAATCAATTATCAAAATATTATTTAAGGGCATTTCATGTCTCTGTGAAATATTTCCGCTCCTTTGGCAATCATCACACATTGAAACAAACTTGAAGGCATCTTTAAAGAATGAAGGCCAATAGAATCTGGATTGCAAAATTTTTGCTGCAGTTTTTGTTCCACCAAAATGTCCTCCAACTTCCTTCGAATGGCAATGACGAAGAATGTTTTCAATTTCTTCCTCCGGCACACATCTTCTAATAATTTGATCTAAATATTGTTTTAAATCAGAAAAGAATTTCCTTCTTTGTTGATAAGACATGTCAGGAGGTAAAATTTTCTTGACCAAATAATTTGCATAATCAGCAAACCATAGAGCCGTTCGAATAGCAAGCAATTGCTCATCAGGAAATGTTTCATTAATTTGTCCTTCAACCTCAAGGTAATCTTCCTCCAATCTGGACAAATGGTCAGCAACCAAATTTTTGGTCCCCTTTTTGTCCCAGATTTCTAAGTCAAATTCTTGCAAGAGAAGAATCCATCTTAGTAATTGCAGTTTGGCATCTTTCTTGGCTAGCAAATACTTAAGAGCAGAATGATCAGTATAAACAATGATTTTAGACCTAATTAAATAAGATCTAAACTTATCAAATGCAAACACTACTGCCAAAAGCTCTTTCTCAATTGTTACATAATTAAGTTGTGCATCTGTCAATGTCCTGCTTGCATAATAAATCACATGCAGCAACTTATTCTTCCTTTGGCCCAAAACAACACCTATAGCATAGTCACTGGTATCACACATTACCTCAAATGGAAGACTCCAATCCGGTGCACAAATTATAGGGGCTAAAATGAGCTTCTCTTTCAAAAGGTTAAAAGCCTGCAAACAATCAGAAGAAAAATCAAATTGTGCATTTTTAACTAACAAACTGCAAAGAGGTTTTGTTATTTTTTTGAAAATCTTTAATAAATCTTCTATAAAACCCAGCATGTCCCAAGAAACTTCTAACGCCCTTTACAGTTGTTGGAGGTGGTAATATTTTGATCACTTCCACCTTTGCACGATCCATTTCTATTCCCTTTGCTGAAATCTGATGGCCAAGAACGATTCCTTCTTGAACCATGAAGTGACATTTCTCCCAATTTAGCACTAAATTTGTGTCTTTACAACGCTGCAAGACTAAAGAGAGATTATGCAAGCAATTATCAAAAGAATGGCAAAAAATAGAAAAATCATCCATAAAAACCTCAATAAACTTTTCGACCATATTAGAGAAAATCGCTATCATGCATCTTTGGAAAGTTGTAGGTGCATTACATAAACCGAATGGCATCCTTCTGTATGCAAAAGTACCATAAGGGCATGTAAATGTTGTCTTATCTTGATCCTATGGTGCAATTTCAATTTGGTTGTACCCCGAATATCCATCAAGAAAACAATAATAAGCATGTATAGCCAATCTTTCCAACATCTGATCAATAAATGGCAAAGGAAAATGATCTTTTCGGGTGGCGTCGTTCAACTTTTGATAATCAATACACACTTTCCACCCAGTCACTGTCCTTGTTGGAATAAGCTCATTGTTTTCATTTTCTACAACTGTGATTCCTCTTTTCTTTGGTACACAATGAATTGGGCTAACCCAAGCACTATCTGAAATCAGATAAATTACCCCGACATCCAAAATCTTAATCACCTCATCCTTGACCATTTTTTGCATTGTTGGATTTAAGCGCCTTTGTGGCAGAATTGTGGGCTTGTAATCCTCATTCATCAAGATTTTATGCATGCAAATAGAGTTGCTAATCCCTTTGATGTCCGACATTGTCCATCCAATTGCCGCTTTGTGAGTCCGAAGAACTCATAATAGCTTGTTTTCCTCTTCATCATTCACAGAATTGTTAATAATAACAAGAAAAGATTTAGAGTCTTCAAGATAGGCATACCTTAGATGGGATGGCAGTGGCTTTAGCTCAATCTTGTTGGCTTCCTTCTTTACCACTGAGGTTAGAGTTTCTTTTGTTCCCAACTCCTTGAATGTTTCATCACTGAACAAATATTCATCAAGTGCTGCCAGTAATTCGGAACATTGTCTCACTCCCGCATCTTCCTCCTCAATTGTTGCAGATTTCACAAGGCAAGCTTCTAGTGGTAGCAATGCAGTTCTCTCCTCAAAAGTTTCCGAGATTAACCTGTCAAGAGTGTTAATTTGAAAACAAGAATGTACCTCACTTGGAAATTTCATTGCTTCAAAAACATCAAAAGTCACTTGTTCATCTTGCACCCGTATAATGAACTTTCCTTGTTGAACATCAATCAATGTTCTTCCAGTTGCAAGGAACGGTCTCCCCAATATCAACGGTACCTCTATATCTTCCTCCATGTCAAGCACCACAAAATCTACAGGGAAAATAAATTTGTCAACTTTAATTAAAACATCCTCAATTACCCCTCGAGGATATTTCACCGATCGATCCGCTAATTGTAGAGAGATTTAAGTGGGCTTCACTTCTCCCAGGCCTAGTTTCCTGAAAACAGAAAGTGGCATCAAATTAATGCTTGCTACTAAATCACATAGGACTTTATCAAAATTGCAACTTCCTATAGTACAAGATATAGTAAAACTCCCTGGGTCTTTCAATTTTCGTGGTAGTTTTCTTTAAAGAACTGCACTGCACTCCTCATTTAGCATGACAATTTCATAATCTCCCAGCTTCCTCTTCTTTGATAGAATTTCCTTCATGAATTTTGCATACTTGCATTTGTTCCAACATCTATGCAAAAGGAATGTTAATATGTAATTTCTTAAAAATATCCAGAAATTTATCAAATTGATTATCAAGATTTTTCTTATTCAATCTTTGAAGATATGTGATAGGAGGCTCATATTTCGCATTTGGGGAAGGTTGAACATCTTGGGATCTTGATGGCTTTTCTTTAGATTCTTCCATCTTTTTCTCCGATTTCCTCTGCCATTCAAGTTCTTTACCGCTTCTTAATATGATAGCCTTTGTATGCTCTTTGGGATTTATTGTGTCACTAGGAAACGATCCTTGAGACCTTTCTGCAATCTGTTTTGAAAGCTGCCCCAGTTGGTTTTGGATGTCCCTGTTGATTGCCTCTTGATTTCTAAAATTTGTTCTTGACTCCTCAATGAACTTTCCCAAAATTCCTTCCAAATCTGTTTGTTTCTTCTCTTGGGGTTGGTAGGAAGATAATGACAGTTTGAATCCCCCTTGGTTATTTCCCCATGACAAATTTGGATGATTTCTCCAAGCTGGATTGTAGGTGTTCGAATATGGGTTATGTTGAGGTTTTTGGAAATTTGAAACATAATTTGCTTGCTCAGCATTTGGTGAAGCAAATGGATTTCCAACTTGGCACTTGATACTAGCATGATTTCCACCACATAAATCACATTGTGCAGTTGGTTTGGATTCGAACTTAGATGACAAAGAATCCATCTTTCTTGAAAGAGCAGCATTCACTGAATCAATTTCATGCACTGCTGCTAGTCTTTTTGTAGTTACCTGCTCTGAATGCCACAGATTGTTGTTTTCTGCCATAATCTCTAACAACTCATAAGCATCCTTCGGTGTTTTTCTCATTAAAGACCCCCCAACTGCAGCATCAATCATTGCCCGATAGTTTGAAACCAACCCATTATAAAATGTAAAGACTTTACCATAATGTGGGCACTTCCTCAACATTTCTTTGAATCTTTCCCAAGCTTCATACAACGATTCTTGGTCATACTGTGTAAAAGATGTGATTTCATTCCTCAATTTTACAGTCTTTGCAGGAGGAAAGAACTTGGACAAGAATTTCTGAACCAACTCATTCCATGTTGTAATTGATCCCAGTGGTAATGAGTTTAGCCACTCCTTGGCTTTATCCCGAAGTGAAAAAGGAAAAACCCTCAATATTACAGCATCTTCAAACACACCATTTATCTTATAAAGATCACACACCTCTAGAAAGTAAGCAATATGTGCATTTGGATCATCCTTTGACATTCCCTCAAACTGATTTGATTGAACCATTTGGATAAATGATGGTTTTATCTCAAAGTTATTGACTTGAACAGTTGGCCTCCTTATACCCGAAGTAGTTCCAGCAACATTAGGCGTAGCATAATCCCTCAACGCTCTACGATTTCCACCTTTCTCAACAAATGGTAGATCCATGGCTGATTGTCTATTAGAATTTGAGGTTGAACGCCTTTTCTCTCGGTTTAGACGCCTATATGTTCTATCAATCTCCAGATCAAATGGAAGAAGCTTAAGGCTTCTTGCACGTCTCATACAAAAATCCTACAACCAGAAAATCAACTAGCATAAAAAAATACAAAGTTATCCTTTTTTTTATATGATAAATAAAATAAAAGAGTAAAATAAACAAACTAAAAAATTGCAAGAAATGACTAAAATAAATAATGCAAACGAGCAGCAACAACTCTAAATGAAAAAAATATAACACAACTCAACAAGCTCAATTTAAAACAAAATTAAAAATGAAACAATGATAAAGCAAATTAACTTCAAATTAAACCTAAGATTAGGTAGTATCGATATTAATAAAATCAAACCATATTACGGCAACGGTGCCAAAAACTTGATGCGTATTTTCACAAGTGTACGAATCGTTCAAGTAATAAAGTGTACAAAAGTACGGATATCGAACCCACAAGGAATGACGTTATTAAGTACCGAAATTGATTAATCCTAATTTTATTTAAAAACCCAATTGTTGAAATTGTTTAAGAAGCAAATTAACTTAAAAATAAACGCAAATAACACAATTGAATGTTGTTCACAAATGGTTAAAAATGCTAAGCCATTTGATTTCGCTAAATCAATTCAATTCGATTTCAAGTCATGTTATATGAGAATCAAAGCTAAAAGTGATGGTTGAAAAATCTAAATTTACCTAATACTCTCTCTCGAGTTATATTAGAATTACTTATCTATGAAAACCAACTATATTTCTATGAAGATTTAATCACAAACAAGCACATTAAGATTTATGGAATTTCTAGAATAACCACATACATCATGCATTAGGTCTCACACTCGCATTCAACATACGATATTTATCACAAGAAGCATTCATTACACATCTCCTCTCGGTCTCAATATAATGCAACAAATCATCAAAATCTTGGCCAGAAATTTAAAAGCATTAAGCATGGAAATAAATACTCAACTTGAAAACAATGAACTCATATAACAATAACTAAAGAAATCAGATTTTCTTGATTCAACTACATCATAGCCTTAGCAAAAATGAATTAGTTCATAATGGAAATAAGAACAAACATTATCTCAATTGAATCCATGAATAACAAATCTGAATAAAATGCAGAAAATGAAAGCTAAGGAGAAGAAATGAAAAACTCTTGAAGATGAACACTTGGAAGCAACAATGGTGATAATCCTTCAAGCTTCTCCAAACTTTCTCTCCAAAATTGTCTTCTCTCCTTCAAAAATGTCTCAAACCTCCTCCTCTCTGTCGTGGCCTCTTTTTCTATCTTATGGTATATATAGATCTAGGGTTTTGGGGGCAATATTGGAACAAAACAACATAAAAAATGTGTTTTCGGACGAAACTCACCGGCGGTGACATTATTCTCACCGCGATGAGATTTCTAGAAAAATTAAAATTTTGGTTCCTCTGATTCTCACCGACGGCGAGATGAATTTGGCCGGCGGCAAAAGGTGTCTTGCCGGTGGCTAAATAATATCGCCGGTGACGAGATTTGCATCTGCCAAAACCCATACTCTCGGTAAGATTTTTGTCGTGCTCTCTGTAAGATTTTCGCCGGTGGCGAGAATCTTCTCGTCGGAGGTGGGATTTCCAAATTTTGAAACTTTGTTTTTTTTTATTTTTTTTATTTTCATTCAATCCCGATCATTGAAATTTATCCCAAACTTCTCCAAAATCATGATTTTATCTAAAATTGCACTTTAAACACGAAATACTGGTGAAATGACATTTGTGGATTAAATAATCAAATAAACATAATTTTCACACAAATATCAACATTTAAATCATAAGAAAAATACAATAATTTGACTCTTATCAACAACCCCCAACCAGATTCTTGCTAGTCTCTAGCAAGAAAATCGATCTATGAATAAATTCAAAGGAAACATTAAAAGAAAAATTCAAAGAAAATTTATTCTATTTACAAACTTACATTAAGCGTATGCAATAACTCTTTATGAAAGTTTTCCTTTCTTCGTCTTTCATGCTAGTGATAACTCTTGATGAATCTATGAATATAGAGTCATTAGTGCACTTTATGCTTAAGATTTGCTCATTTTAGTTAATAAGTAGTACTTTTGGTGTTACAAATATTAAACTATAAATGTTTTAGTGAAAATGGGTGAAAATATTTTTTTTTGAGTTTTTTAAAACAGAACCAATCATAATACACCACGTGGATGTCATGCAAGCTATGAAGGTGACCATACATGCCACATGGATGCCATGCAAGCAAAAAGGGCCAACCATTCAACACTACATGTACCAAGTGACGCAAGATGTGCCACATGTAGGCATAACATTCGTTTTGAGTTTCACCACGCATTCAATGGGTGTGCCACATATCATAACCTGATTCCTCTATTCTTCCCATCGAGGCACCACACAATCTGTAACCTTTAATCATAGTGTTCCATGTGGCGCTAACTTAGTGCAAGTTGACCACGACCGGTCCACCTATGCCACGCGTCGCGCGCTGATTTGCCTAGTGAATCCCTATGCCACATGTCACATTCCTATTAGCCAATGCTATTAATTTTCCCTTTTTTCATCTCAACCCTTGATCTAAAATTGATATGACAGTCCAAATTTTACCTGAGCCTAATTTAACCTTATAATTTTCCCATAAACCCTATAGAGTCAAAAATTATCAATTTTTATAAGTTTTTGGAGCTAAAAAGAGAGAAAAATATAAAACAATTACAAGAATATACAATTTTGTTAGAGATTCGTGCTACAATTCAAAAAATTAATTATATTTCTTGTTTTTTTTCCTTTCTTTATCAATTTTTATGTCTTTCTTTATGATCAATATGAATTTTATGAAAAATATGAGTTTTATGAACAAAATTATGTCTAGCTAATTTATTAATATAGAGATTTTATGAACCTAATTTTCTATATATGATGATCTAATATTTTGCCCAAATTATGATTTCAATTTAATTATATTATTTAATCTATTTTTATGCTATTAATTGTTTCATCAACAATTGATCTATAAAGGCAATAAAATATATTTGAGAAAATTACTTAATTATTTGTCTTGATTAAATAATATACTTAGTTTCTAGGTAAAAAAGTATGCTTTTTATGTATGTGATCCATAATTGATGAACTTAATGAGTAGTATGTAATTTAATTGACCTAAGAGTATGATTAGGTTAATTATTATATAGTGTGTAATTTACTTTAGAGAATAATACTTGTTAAGTTAGATTCAATTACTCATGTAATTGATTGATAATTATATTGAGAGGATATTAATAATTCATATGTTTATAAAATTGTGAGATCAAGTATTCCTAGATATTTTCTCATATATATTATTAGTTGCAAAATCTGAGTTAATTAATTACTGCTAGTTATTTTTAGTTCTTTAAATTTTGATTTTTTAAAACATAAAAACACAAAAAAATTGATTTTTATTTTTTAGTTTTAAAAATTAGTTTCTAATAACATAATCACCATGGAAACAATATTTTCTTATCATTATATTACTTGTTACGATACGTATATTTGCGTATTCATTTCACATAATTCGTGTCAATCAACTAGTGTTGTACTTGGCTAAAGGTCTTTCTAATGATTTTCTTTATGCTTCAGCTTCTTTTCCACATCAATAAACTTTTGGCCTCTTCATAGATCACATCTAGAGAAATCTTAGTCAGCTCTATAAATAGACTAGTATCCTTTTTTGATTCCTTTTTGAAAGGCTTCAATAACAATGGAGTCAGGGCACTGGGATATCTCCATTTTTACATCTTAAATATTATCATATAGGTCTTCATCATCTCATCATTCTCCTAGATGATAGAGAATAGATCGCATGATTCTTTCCTAATAGGATTGTTATATGCATAATTGGTGGCAAAAATCTTGACCAACTCATTGAAATTCTTGATTTTTTTGGAGGTAATTCAACAAATCATTTATGTGCCATTTCTTGGAAAGTGGTGGCAAATAACTTGTAGAATATGGCATCTCTTTTTGACCTCTAGCATGCATATGACCACCATGGCCATTTAAAATGTATAAAATGTGCCATAGGATCTTTCATACCCTTATAAGCAAGACATTTAAGGGTAAAAATATTTGGGGGTTGTATCATTAACTCAATATCATCAAAAAGGGAAACATTGATAATTGGTCACAAATAACCTCGATATCATTCAAAGGGTGTAATTTCTCTTGATTTTCCAGTCGATCGGTCATTTTTCTTCCATATTTTTATATCTCTCATCCCAATCAATACTGGAAGGTTCATATTGTACTTGATGTCCTTTTGGAGTAATGGTGTTCAAACTATGTGGTTCCGATAAGTGTTAGGATATGGTATGACTAGGACGATGGTATGTCATGTACGTAGGTTGTTGAATTAAAGTAGTAGGTGTAGGTTGCTCTTAGACAAAATTAGGCTGATAAGGGCTATAATGTCTTTGAGGCTTGCAAGAGACTTGTTTTGATCTACCTAGATGGTGTGGTCTCACGAGAAAATTTATTGTATGTAACAAAAAATTTACCTCATCCTAATAACTTTCTTGTACTGAATGTGACCTTAGCTCTTTATTATTGTTTTGTGATCTAATAAAGTTGTAGTTATGCTACTTATTATTGAAGTTTTACATTTTGGCATCCCTTTCAAGAGACACATCTTCAGAGCTATAACTGATTGAACTGCCTACACGAGGGATCATCTTGGTGACCTCGAACCTATTCTCAAGCGCTAAAGGTAGTGTGAAGTGATTATAGGTGAGACATGAAGTACATGGTCATGAAGGTCGAACTTGGGGTTAGTTTAATTGGGTTATTTCTTAATTCGATATGAGTATGGTGACTAGTTATTCTGGTAAGACTAGATTTCCTAGGTTGGTTCTTCATGAATGTAAAATGAAAGATCTTAGGATTTCTAAAGAGATTCTAGAGAGATGCAATATTTAGATCCTTTTCATGTTATAATTAAGGTATATATATATAGGCACATAAGAGGCAGGTATCATCACTAAAATGATGGGTACTCTATTTGAGGTATGTCAGAGTTGACCTAGTGAGAAGACTACAAACAATTGCCAGATCACTATACTCAAATCCTCCTTTCTAGGTCGTAGGCCATTGAAAATGGACTTTGGGTAGTAAAAAAATAGGCTATGTTTAAGAGGTTTCACTCTTCAGGTCAAACTCGCTAAACTTATGGTCAGATAAAACTAAACAGTTACCTAGGGATCAGGTCATTACTCATAGGTCACAGACCATTATATTTTCATATAGCCACTAGATGAACGGGATACTTCAAGTAGCTAGCCTTCCTACTAGCTGGACAATACCAAACATGATATAAAAGAGAAAGTGAAACTTTGAGTCTAAAACACACACTAATCTTAGAGGCTAATATCCCTATTTACATAATATTCTTATGAGTATAATTTGATTTTCAACAAATATACAACTCACATCCCAAACATTAACAGAGGGTTGATAGTTGGTTTATAATCTAAGAAATATTCATGGTCCTTTATCCTAAAGGTCACCATCTAAAAAAATCTCTAAGATTTCGATTTTTGCTTCTTATATGCTAGCAAAAGACTTGAAGATGACATCACATGACTTTCGATTATAGAGTTGTCATGTCCCAAAAAATTGGTACGTGAGATAGAAAAGATAGGCATTTTCAAATCATATTTTAAGAGAATTTAAAATAATTTTTAATAAAGTACTATTAAATTTGGGATATCCCTATTCAAACACAAATTTATCAAAACTATTTAATTTTGGAAAGAAAAATACATTATAAGAAAAAATTAAGAGATTTTTATATAAATCTTTTCACATATATCTTAGTAATGTCTCTAAAATTATAGGATACATAATGAAAGAAGTCTATAAAAATAAACATGTACTTTACTTTTTCTTCAATGTTGACTCATAGGTTGCATTACCGAAACTTAATCTAAAGAAAAGTAGGGAAAAACAAGATAAACTACAACTAGCCCAAAAGGAGTCTACTCCAAACAATATCAAATAACATGATGCATGCTACATATTAATAAAATTCATGTATAAAAATAATGTCATCATCTGTATAATGTAGTATAATATGGGGACAACTTTATCTATAAAATCCTAAATATTTATACTTCATCACTTCCAAATATGGGTGAAGTGTATATTTAAGGTATCTAAATGCATGCTCATACGAGATAAAATATGTTTTCAAAAATAAAATCCATATGCATGATATTCAACCTCCATATGTATTGGTCAACTCCAAAATACATAAGTACATGCATGTTCAACCTCTGAGATGCACGTGGGTCCACTTTCGACCCCATGTAAGGTTATACTCTAAGATACATATGGCACATTTATTGATCAACATCCTCGTCATATGAGCAACCAATGTCGCCATCATATGGGTAGTCCATTCTGAGACACGATGTGTTCTAACTCTAAGACCCATAGATGAACAAATGCCAAGAATACATATGAATACAATGTGTACCTACAATCCATCAAAAAATAGTCTACTATAACTAACAACCCATAAGTACTAAACTTGATAAGAGATAGATACAGGTATAATACTTCACACGAAAGTTATTTTCATGATGCATATATATATAACACTATTTCATATAAGAATTCTTAATGTAAGCATATAAAAAAAATTTAACGAGTATTTCATTATGACAATATTTATAACATTTTTCATAAAAATTATGGTATATGTTTTCTTTTATTCTAATATATGATGCTTGAAATATTCATGAAAATAATAAAGGAATAAAAAAAATTAGAGTAAGTATCCTTACCTAAAAACTTATTCGTTCACACTCAAAAACCTACTGCTAACTCATTTTTCTTTTTAGCGGAAACCAAACAAAAATTGTATTCTTTCAAGAATTAGTAATATTCTAAGTTACTTTATGTAAATGTGAAATTAATGCTTAAAGAAAGGATTTTACCTCTTTGAATTTGTTGGAAAATAATTTAATAATTTCTCATCCAGATACTCTACCTTATCAAACTTGAATGCCTAGATATTTTATACCTAAATCCTACTTAGAAATATACCAAAAGTCATAAAATTTTAGAGAGAGAAAGAGGGGACATGATTTTTCAATGTGAAGAAAATGGATGAAATAGGGACTATTTATAGCAAAAAATGCCTCTCGCCACTACCCTCATTGATGGCTCATCGAGCACTCTAACGAGGCCATGGCGAGGCCAGATAAAAGTGCTAAAACCTTGTTGCTCCGTCACCGACTACTTGTTGGCCAACAAGACCCCAGAGTGCTTCATAAAAATTTCCCAATTTTATGATCGTTCTAATTTTTAACACAAAGTTTTCCAATACGACCTTACATCTTAAAATATTATTAAAAGTACTTTTCATGAAAATTTGATAATTAACCACAATTTTTTGGAGTTTCACAATCCTTCCCGCTAAAAATAATTTAATTTTTAAAATTTACCCTCCTCAAAACAAGTAAGGATATTTTAAGTAAACTTTAAACTCTAACTTTTGAATTGTATCTTCAATGCTACGATGTCTCCTTTGAACGTTTACTAATGGTATGGCTCTCCTTCTCAAGTTCCTAAATTAAAAATCAATTATCGTCATTGGTTCTTCTTCATATAATACATCTTCCTGTAATGACAATTCTATCTAATCCAAATACTATTATGATTTCTTTGACATTTTTGTAGAGTAGGCACATGATAAACATTGTGAACTTGCGACAATTCCGGAGGTAACTCTTATTGATACACTACGACACCAAATTATTTTTACTATTTGAAATGGTTCGATGTAGCTTGGTACTAACTTTACTTTTATTCCAAAATTTGTTACTCCCTTTCGAGGTTGAACCTTGAGAAAAACATAATCATCTACTTGAGAAAAATCAGTCCTTATCATACTAAAATCTTTGCACTCAACTTAGCACATTGGAGATCTACATTATCATCCATACAAGGCTTTATAAGGAGCCATTTCAATGTTGACATGATTATTTTTGGTGTAGGAAAACTCAACCAATGGTAGGTGTTCGATCCAATTTCCTTTGAATTCCATAATATAAGCTCACAACATGTCTTTTAACATTTGAATAACCCTTTTGGATTGTCCATCTATTTTAGGATGATAAGCCATGCTATGCAACAATTTTGCACCAAAAGCTTTTTATATAGACTTCCATAAATTTGAGATAAATTTTGGATTTCAATCTATCACAATCGACTTTGGTATGCGATGCAATTGTATGGTCTCTTGAATGTACAACTTACTCAAAGAATTTACTAAGTATCGAGTTTTAACTAAAATAAAATGAGAAAACTTTGTGAGGAAGTCAATAACTACTCAAATGGAATCATAACCTTGAGAAGATAAAGTAATCCTTGTACAAAATCCGTGGTTATATTGTCCCATTTGTATTCCAATATTAGGAGTAGCTGAAGTAGTCCTGTAGGTTTCTTATAGATAGTCTTGACTTGTTAACATATCATACAAATGGCTACAAACTAAGGTACATTCTTCTTCATTCCTATATACCAATAGGTCCTTTTAAAATCATTATATATTTTTGTGCTTCATGGATGTACCATAAATTTTAACCTATGCACTTTTTCCATGATCCTTTTGCTTAAATAATGAATGGCATGTGCCACTACCTTTCCATGGAAATGAAAACCTCTATCACTATAAGTCCATCCTTTCATCGTCTCTCATTCTTTGTAGATTTTAGGATTGTTAGATTAGGTTGCTTTAATATTATATAACAATGTAGGACTAGATACAATATTGTATAATAATGCTTGTCTCTCATCATCATACAAATTTAGATCATAACCTTCTATCATCTGAGTGTTTCACCCAATATCTAATATCACTTAAGACTTAAAAGTGTCTTCTAATATATTAGTTTTGTGAAGATTTTGAAATCATAATCCTTATAGTATTCTACCCATTCTTTGTTTCAAATTGAGATCATTTTTAAGTAAAAAGATATTTAAGACTTGTATGGTCCGAAAATATTTGAAATTTGACACCATAGAGGTAACACCTCCACATTTTTAAAATGAATACCACACCTGCTAAATCCAATTCATGTGTTGGGTAGTTCTATTCATGAATTTTAAGTTATCGTGACCTATATGTAACCACTTGATCATTTTGCATTAAAATGCATCCAACACTTTGTAGTGATGTGTCAATAAAGACCACATAAGGTTTTGTACTACCTAGTACAATAAGAATTGGTGCAATCGTCATCATAATTTCAACTCCTAAAATGAATCTTCATAATCTTTGTCCTATGTAAAGTTGAGCCTCTTTTGGGTAAGTTGTCTTAAAGGAGTAACAAATTTTGAGAAGTCATGCACGAAAAGTCCATAATATTTTATCAGTCTAAGAAAAATTTCAATTCTGGTTACATTTCTTGATTATTTCTAACTTAATACCACTTCAATTTTGGAAGGATCCAAGAAATACCTTTTCCAAATATGATGTGTCTGAGGAATATGACTTTAACAAGCCATAAATCACACTTCTTGAACTTTGCATACAATTGATATTCTACAAAGCAATTCTAAGATGCTCTTCATGCTCTTTATGGGTTTTTGAACAAATCAATATATCATCAATAAACTCAATGATAACTTAATCTAAGTAAAGTTAAACTACCAAATTCATTAAGTCCATAAAGCAACAGGAGCACTAGTTAAACCGAATGGCATAACACGAATTCAAAATGCTCATATTGTATAGGAAAAGTAATTTTAGGTATATCCGACTCTGTAAACCATAGTTGATGGTCTAACAAATCATCGATTCGAGGTAGTGGATACATGTTATTTATGGTTAATTTGTTCAGATGATGATAATCAATGCATAATTTGAAACTTTTGTCATTCTTTTTCATAAACTGAATGAGTGCTTTTCGAGCTGATGAACTAGGTCGAATGAATCCTTTTGCCACCAACTCATCCAATTCTTTCCTTGACTCTTGTTTCTCCATAAGTGCCATTCAATAAAGAGCGATAGATAAAGGTGTAATTCTAAGATATAACTCGATTATAAAATCAATCTCTCGAGCTAGAAGAAGTTTATGTAGCTCTTCTAGAAACACCTCACAATATTCATTCACTATTGGTTTATGTGCTAAGCTTTTTCCATTATCAGCTTTTACTTTCAAAGAATTCAAGAGGGCTATACTTTCTTGGTTCTATCTTCCACTCAAACATCACTTAAGAAAAGCACTAGAAATATTCACTCATTTTTTGCCATAAAATTGAACTTTTATACCTTTGAGTGTTTAAATAATGATTTTTTTAGAAGCATTTTACCATTGCTTGGTATTGGTTAACCAATCCATTTCTAGAATTTTGTTGAAGTAACTCATATCGAGTATAACAAGAACATCTAAGAATCAATGATTATTAACTTTGAACAATTTTTAAAAAATATAAAGGATACCAGAAGATACTCTAAGATGAGTGTTCAAAGTAAGGAGTTTTCTATGGTTTCATAAATAACTTTTAATATTTGGGCACGTGTTAAAAAAATGAAAGAATGGTTGGTACCAATATTGAAGAGAAAATGTAGCCAAGAGTGATATAGAAGAATCATACCTTCAATGACATCATTGATATCATGTTCTCTTGCCTATTAGATATCATAAACGCTTGACCATGTGATCCTTATCCTTGAGAGGAAATACTATGGCCCTTATCCTTCTTGCAAGTAGATAGTTAACATTGAAAATTCTATGTAGGATTTAGAAGGTGTTAAAATGACTGTCTGGAAGGCGGGTAAGATTTAGAGGATTGTTCTTGAAAAGATTGTCTTAGTTATTGAAAATTTTGTTGGTGTTGCCAATCAGATTACTAACTTTGTCAAGAAAATTTCTTTAAGTATTGGATGCCCCAAAACTAAAAATAGATTTTGATCCTCCTTCATACTTGCTGGTTGTAAGTTGAAGATAGTTATGTTTGACATGTTCAAGTTAATTGTAGTTGTAACAAACATAAGGATGATATCGAGGACTTCTAGATGATCCGTTGTGTTTACTGCCACGTCTTATTTTATAGACTTTCTTCTTCTTTTTTCCCTTTATCTTTAGTTATTTGTTACATTGTAGGCACTTTAATTTCTCCAAAATGACTTGTTTAACCTTATAAGTTGCATCACAATTGTTGTGTAGGTTTGAACGCCTTGATATATGAGTTGTGTGCAAATATCATCTCGTAAACCCACCAAAAATTAACCAACTTTGTACGAGTCTCAAACCACCATATTTTCTAAAAATCTTGACAATTTGTTGAAATAGATTTTATATTAGGAAACTATTATATCTTCTTGCTTAAGGTTCATAAGTTTGACTACTTTGTTTGCTTTGGAAGTCTCATTGAAAATTCTTTGGTAGAATATTTCCTTGAACTCCTCCTATGCGATTGTGTTGATGTCCCTTCCTTTGCTCAAGGCATCCTACCAATGGTTGGCCTTTTCATTTAATTTGTATGCAATGAGTCCAACTCTAAAACATGAGGGAATGTTTAAAACGTTCATCTTCTTTTTAATCTCTTAAATCCATCCCTCAACAACATCAAGATTTGGGGTACCATCATAAAGTTATGGCCACGTTTTTCAAACTCTTTAAGGTAGTAAGCTCTACCACTTTTCTCAAATTCTCCGATCTGACGAATTAATCTACGTAACGTTTGTACATGAGATGAAAATTATAGGTATTTTTAAATCATATTTTCAGAGAATTTAAAATATTTTTTATTAAATTTTCTATTAAATTTGGGATAACCTTATTTAAACATAAATTTTATAAAAACTATTTAATTAAAAAAACAACAATACATTACAAGAAAACATTATGAGATTTTTACATAAAGCTATTCATATAAGTCTCAATGATGTCTCTAAAATTACATGATACATAATGAAAGAAATAGATAAAAATAAACATGTACTTTATTTCTTCTTTGTCATTGATTCATGAGTCACTTTACCAAAACTTAATTTGTAGGAAGCAAGTAAAAACTAGATGAGTTAAAATTAGCTCAATAAGAATACACTCCAAATAATATCAAATAGCATGACTACATATTAATAAAATTTATGAATAAAAATACCATCATCTATATAATGTGAAATAATATGGTATAATATAGAGAGAATTTTACCTATAAAATCTTAAATACTTATTCTTCCACACTTCCAAATCTGGGTGGAATGTATATCCAAGTATCCCAAAACATGCTCATATAAGAAAAAAAATATCTTATTTCAAATATAAATTCTATATGTATGATATGCAATTTCCACATGTATTATTCAACTTCGAAATACATGTACACATATGCGGTCAACCTTCGAGACACATGTGGATCTACCTCTGACCTCATGTATGACCATACTTTGAGATACATATGGTACATATATTGATCAATGTCTTTGTCATTTAAGCGATCAACATCCATGTTATATGGGTGATCCACTCTCAGACAAAATGGACGGACAAACTCCAAGACCCATAGATGGACAAACTCCAAGAATACATGTGAATACAATGTGCATATATATTCCATCGAAAAATAGTCCATTGCAATCATTAACCCATCGGTACCATACTCCACTTTACATATATTCCATCAAAAAATAGTCCACTGCAATCATTAGCCTATCGATACCATACTCCACTAGATATACATACTCCCAACGAAAATTATTTTCATAATGCATGCATAAAATCTCAAATGCCATGTGTATATATATATTTAATACTAATTTCATATAAACATTCTAAATGTATGCATATAAAAATGTTAATAATTAGTATTTCATCACGACAATATTTATAACATTCTTCATAAAATTCATGACATCTATTTTCCTTTTATTCAAAATTTATAACACATGACATTTTTATGAGAACAATGTATGAATAAAAAATTGGAGTGAGAACCCCTTCTTGGAAACTTGTCCGTTCATGCTCCAAAATCTACTACTAACTCCTTTTTTTTAGGAAAAATTAAACATAAATCTTATTCATTGAAGAATAAGTGATATTTTAAGTTAATTTATGTAAATTTGAAATTAACGTTTAAATGAAGTATTTTATCTTTTTGAGTTTGTCGGAATAGAATTTAATAATTTCTTGTCCCGACATTTTATCTTTCTAAACTTAAACACCTGGATATTTTTATCTAGAATCATACTTAAAAATGTACCAAATATTATAAAATCTTAGAGTGATAAAGTGTTAAAGAGATAAATAGGAAACATGATTTTTTGACGTGAAGAAAATGGTTGAAACTATGGCTATTTATAGCCAAAACTAGCCCTAGTTGCCATCCTCGCCAATGGCTTGTCGTGTAACCCCAATAAGGCCATAATGAGGTCAATAAAAGTGTTAAAACCTAACCACCACGTCTTTGATTGCTCGCTAGCCAACGAGCCTCTGACAAACTTTAGAATTTTTTTCCCAATTTTGCGATCGATTTGATTTCATAAATGAAATTTCTCGATACGTCATTACATATTAAAATATTATTAAAATTACTTTTTATATAAATTTTATTACTATCATAAAAATTTAGGATTTCACATATGCATACCAACTTTGTTTCCTTTCAAATGGCTATTGAAGTTGGTAATATAAATATCATAATCGATGAAAAAGACTGACAATAACTTTAAGGATGAAAATACATCTTCACTAACATAAAATACATAAAAAAACTGAGAATAATTTTAAGGATGAAGATACATCTTCACCAACATAAAAAACATAAAAGAAATGACAATAACTTTAAGGATGAAGATACATCTTCACTACCATAGAAAACATAAAAGATAGAGAAAGAATGCATCTTTGGAATGAGTTATGGAGATGGTACGTATGTGAAATGTGAAAAGAGAGAGAGAAAATAGATTTGAGTGTACGTAAACTGTTGGGAGAGATGAAACAAAACATATATGCAAATTATAAAATAGTAAAATTACGAGTTTAAAAAATAAGGTCATTAACTTGGTGGATTTAGGTATATTCGAGTGGGGTGGACTAACCGAAACCCATAACTTCAGTTTTGAGCTATATTTGAGCTATGTATACTATGTATATTTTTAAGTCGGATCAAATTGGATTTTAAAATGTAAGTTCAAAGCTCAACTTTAAAACATTTGTTAAATTATAAAATTTAATTAATCAAAATCAATAATTAGATGAGTAAAATATATATTTTAACATACATTCATATACTTTGATATTTTATAACATTAATTTTATTTTAATTAAAACGGTTTTTTTATAGGTCGAAGTCAACTTTTAAAAAATTCTTCACGTTATTAATGCAAATGTTTGAGTAAAATTTTCTTTTGTTTATAAATAGTGGAGTGGAGATATATTAGGGATAAGGATCATGGGTAGTTAAATTTAATAATTTTTTAAAAAATAAGTTTACATCTATATTTATTAAATAGAATAGTATAATTTTTTTTATAAAACATCACAAAATTTTATTTTTATAAAAATAATATATTTATATTATCTCACTTTTTATAAAAAATAATAAAAGTTTATTATCCTTTTAGATTGATATTATTTAAGAGTGATTAAATATGATTAATTTATTTAAATTGAAAAATTTGATCCAATATGTTGGATTCAAATGTGATTAAATTTATAAATTTTATAATCGAATCATATTTAGATTGAAAAGTAATACAATCTATTTGGATTCAAATTGACATATTTTATAATTTGTTATATCTGATATAGACCAAATATATATTAAATTATAAATAAATGTATATTTTATTTTATAATATGTTATATTTAATTATTATGCATAACATAATTATATTATATTATTATTTTAACTTAAAAAATAAATATAAATATTTATAATAATTTAATAATTGTACAAACATATTTTTAATTTTTTTAATTTTTTAATTATGATTATAAATAATAATATTTGTTACAAAAATATTAATATAAAATTTAAGTTTATATATGTTGTGTTTTATATATGTTATTAATTTATAAATAAATTAATATAGCTTTATCAAATCTGAAAAAATTCGATAGTTTTGAATTTAAATTAGTTTATATTGATTATATAATCAAATTGGATTCAGATTGAAAATATTTAAATTCGTTCAGATAATATCGAATTTAAATTAATCAAAAATAAATATTTTTGCATTAAACCCTTATCTCATATAATAAATATGAAATTAAAATACATTTTCAACCATATTATGCTATTTATTTTCCCTTCTATTTCAATGGCTTCTATAAATAGATGGTCAAATCAAAATGAACTTTCTTTTCGTTTTATGGTGGCATTTTTGACGCGTAGCCACTGTCGCCTTTGCTTCCGTCGTGGCTAATAGAGCGCCACCTTTGTTGATTTGATATATTACCAGACTACCACTACGCGTGTGGATTGATTTCATCTATGCCAAAAGGCCCAACTACCTTACAAATTTCAATGTTGCAAGAAAAATGCTTTTTATCATACATCATTCACTTATTAGAATATTTGGTATTTATTAATAAATAATCGAAAAAATATGATATTCTTTTTTATGTAAAAGTATTATTTAATTATTTAATTTTAAAAAATATTTATTATTTCTTTATTTATAAAAAAATATCTATTAGTAATTTTATTTATTAAAAATCATTGATAATTTTTTTACTTAAAAAAATCACAAAAATATTTTTATGGATAAAAAATTTTAAATAAATATTAATAAGAATATTTTCATTATTTATCTTTACATTATCAAATCAAAAAATTATAAACATAATTAACAACATGTTATCGTGATAAAAAATACTCTTAATAATTTTATCTTTTAAAAAATAAATTTTAAATTATAATATGATATATTTTATATAAATAAAAGAATAAATAAGTTCTTCCATACTCTTTAAAGTCTTTAATATTAATAAACAAAGTTATAATAATAAATTATAAGGAAAAATATTATTATTAGTTTTCTTTTGTTTTTGTAAAAAATATTATTTAGTTATCTAAGGTATAAAGTTTATAATTTAATCATTTTTTTTAATAAAAAAGAGCTAATTAGCCACGACGGAAGCAGAAGGGGACAGTGGCCACGCGTCAAAAATGCCTCCATAAAACGAAAAAAAAAGTTCATTCACACAAAGTTATATAAATCATATCGCCTCCTTAGAGTGGCAATTTCGTAAATATTCTAAAGACCAGGGGGAAGCTATAACAAATCTCGTCACGATCCAGTTAGCCACTCCGACTGTCAATTTTGCTCTTTATAGCGCTTACTATAACGCCTCAACTGCGACGCTGAGAAAATAAACCTCAGATTAAGATTGAACAAAGAACCATCACTTGGATTTCTTCGGGGGACAGACTAACACCGAAAACCAAACACCACCTTGATCCCCAAGCTATGTGGCGGTGCGTTTCACGGGGACTTCGCGTTCCTTCTCTTATCTCTTCAAAGAGATCGGTCTCCAGCGACTCTCTTAGATCTCACATTTCTAGATTCTTCTCCTCCCAATCGGTAACCGGTTCTAAATTTTCTCTTCAACCGTTGGTTTTTATTCTCGAGTTTTGTATTGCTAGTTATTTGCTATTTGTTCTCAGTTTATGCTTCATTTGTTATGTCTTTGGATGATCTTGGTGGATATTGATCGAATTCTAGCTAAATTTGTTTTTCTTTTATCTGTTTTCTATCGTAGTTTTCTAGCAACAGACTTTGTTGGCAAGAACTCGGAGGATTATTTAGAGGATCTTAACTATATTAGGTTATGCATGTATTGCTATTTTAAATTGGTCCAATTAATTCAGATGAGATGATTATAGCTTATTGTTTTGAATTTATCTAATTTTTATTTTAATTGTTTTAGCTATAAATTAGGCTGCTAGTTTGATTACAATGGGTGGTATTATTTTCTTTTCGTTTGTGACAGAATGTGGGAGGCTCCTCATACACTGTGGTTGATCATACCTATGATGCAGTGGTTGTAGGAGCTGGTGGTGCTGGGTTAAGAGCTGCAATAGGTCTTTCGGAACATGGTTTCAATACAGCTTGCATTACAAAGCTTTTTCCTACTCGTTCGCACACTGTTGCCGCCCAGGTACTAAAACATTGCATTTATTTTCCAGGGCTTTCTGATAAGTGAACATCATTATTCATAAGCTACTATATCTTCTTCTTTTCTTTTTTCTTTTTTTAATTTCCATCATTATGTCTGTATTTTCTTGTTCCCTATGTGTAAGTGGAAATTGATAGAGCTATGTGAATTTTTGGTTTAATATATTCATTATGATGCCTTTGTAGGGTGGTATAAATGCTGCATTAGGAAACATGAGTGAAGATGACTGGAGGTGGCACATGTATGACACCGTCAAGGGAAGTGATTGGCTGGGTATGTTGCTTGATGAACTTGTTTTCTTCATTTCATCCAGGCTATGAACATACAAGTAACTTATCTATATGAAATTTTCAGAGGATGTAGTTATATGATCAATGTAAAAGGCTGCTAATTTTCAACTTCAAAGTTTAACGTACATCTTTTCTTTTGCTCAATAAAGAAACATATCTGTGCATTGCATGCCGATGAAAACATGTACAAACAATTATAAACACAACGTTCAAATGAACCAAGGCCATGACTTTATTGTCTGACTGTGATGCGTATGTTCTGCTATTCATTTTAGATGCATGAACTAATTGGCAATGATGTTGAATTTACTCCTACTTGCTGCTATTTGTCCTTTGGATGTCTTTTCATGCGAAGGCTACACTTCTGCAGGTGATCAGGATGCCATCCAATATATGTGCAGAGAGGCTCCAAAGGCTGTCATTGAGCTTGAGAATTATGGATTGCCATTTTCTCGTACTGAAGATGGAAAAATATATCAACGTGCTTTTGGCGGTCAAAGCCTTAACTTTGGAAAAGGTGACCTGAGCATTCTTTGACTCTTGGTATTATCTGTAGAAAATCTGACTGATTGACTTACATTATCTTCCTGCTTCTATAGGTGGACAGGCATACCGTTGTGCATGTGCTGCTGACCGAACTGGTCATGCATTGCTACACACACTCTATGGTCAGGCTATGAAACACAATACACAGTTCTTTGTGGAGTATTTTGCCCTTGATCTATTGATGAACAGTGATGGTAAATAATGCATAACAATATTGTTTTTCTATTTTATTCACTTTTTTGTTTTGGTGGTTCAAATGCAGCATACATGTTGCAATATTTAATCACAACTCTTGAATGTGCCAGAATAATCTTACTGCCAAAACTTTAAAAGTGTACAAAGTTATCCTTATATATTATTAAGAAACTTTACTTATCTGATTATAAATTCTAAGTTTATACATATGATGCTTTGACATATTCCTGATGGACACTCTTGTTTCGCCTCCTTCCTGTGACAGCATGACATGATATTTTCAAAGCTTGCTTTTGCTTGTGCTAGTTATTTCTTCAATCATTCCCATGTCTCCAAAATATAGGGTTTATTGATTTAAAAAATTTGATATTCAGGTAGCTGCCAAGGAGTGATTGCAATAAATATGGAAGATGGAACATTGCATCGGTTCCGTTCTTCCTCAACAATCTTGGCCACAGGAGTATGGCATTTCATTTTTGACTCCCTCAATATTTGCATTTTAACTTTGAAGTCCTTGCTATTTGAATTTTGCTTTAATACATGTTTCTGACCTTTTGCCTTCTCTTAGGGCTATGGAAGAACATATTTTTCTGCAACCTCAGCTCATACCTGCACTGGTGATGGCAATGCCATGGTTGCTCGAGCTGGCCTACCACTTGAGGTTCTTTTTTCCGTCTTTAATTGCTTGTCAACCTTGATAGATGCTTGTCCTGCGAGCTATTGTTTATGTATAAACATTTATTGACGAGTATCTCTGTATATTCTGCAGGATTTGGAATTTGTACAATTTCATCCCACAGGTATCTATGGTGCTGGGTGTCTCATCACTGAGGGTTAGTTCTGTCTCAAGTAGTAATAAACAGTTTGTAGCATTACTTTTGGTTTATTTATTTTGTCAAACTCTATTATGATTTGATCTCATGTATTATTGCAATGCTGGTGTGTTTTGTAACCTGTGTTACTTCCTGGCCTCTAGGATCTCGTGGTGAAGGTGGTATTCTTAGAAATAGTGAAGGTGAGAGATTTATGGAGCGATATGCCCCAACTGCAAAGGATTTAGCTTCACGAGATGTTGTTTCAAGATCTATGACTATGGAAATTCGCGAGGGTCGTGGTGTAGGTATGATAGATTACTAAATGCAACCAATTTATCTTCTTTTTGATATGTCCTATATATTTAAATTTGTTCCTATGATGAAATGTTTCAGCTTACCTTTTGTTTTTTTTTTCTTTGTTGAGATCTTATTCTAATCATGAAATTTATCTTCAACAGGACCTTTGAAGGACCACATCTATCTCCACTTGAATCATTTGCCCCCAGAAGTGCTGAAGGAGAGGCTGCCTGGTATTTCTGAAACAGCTGCCATTTTTGCCGGTGTTGATGTTACAAAGGAGCCAATTCCTGTATTGCCTACTGTGCACTATAATATGGGAGGAATTCCTACAAATTATCATGGAGAGGTATGAAAGAGAAAAATAGTTAAAGAAAGCTGTGTGTATTGGTTAGGCTAATTAATTGTTAATTAATTAAATGCTCAAATAATGTTGTTGCAAATGTACCTTAAAAGTTTTTTTGCTTGAATTTCAGTAACATACGTTAATGTTCAATCAAAATTGTAAGTTGCTTTTTACAAATGCATAATCTTGGTCTTGCGTAAATGTTCCTTGTGTATATTATCTAACATTAAAGGCCCCATGTTGACTTGTGACACAAAAACTTTATTGCTGCTCTAATTTCAAATCCATCCACAATATCAAACATAAAGGCATCTCCCAAGCCATAATGTTTCCTTTTCATGTTCCCCTGAGTGGATGTTCAGATGTATAGATTATAGATTACAAATGTGGAAAGTGCAAAGCATCCCAAACTTAACAGAGCAAACTTAAGGTCTTAAGGCTTCATTCTTTCTTTTTTGGCTTTTTTTTTTCAAGGGGAGGGGGGAATTTTCTCATACACTTTGCATGTAAATGATATTTATAGGAAAATTGTAAGTAATTGTTGGAATGATCTAGGAAAGAAGAGACCCTGTGATTCATTAATTTGAATTCTGCTTTATGCTGTTTGTTCTGCAGGTAGTTACAATTAAAGGTGATGATCCAGATACAGTAATTCCTGGGTTGATGGCTGCTGGGGAGGCAGCCTGTGCATCAGTTCATGGTGCCAATAGGCTTGGTGCAAATTCTCTTCTTGACATTGTTGTTTTTGGTCGAGCTTGTGCAAATAGAGTTGCAGATGTCCAAAGGCCAGGCAAGTTTATTTAGTTTAAAATTTACTGTCATCGTGTTTATTCATGTGTGGCACTAAGATGCCTCCACCTGAGATTGTGCAGGGGAGAAGCAAAAACCTCTGGAAAAGGATGCTGGTGAGAGGACCATTGCATGGCTGGACAAATTAAGGAACTCAAATGGTTCATTACCAACTTCGCAGATCCGGTTGAATATGCAACGAGTAATGCAAACTAATGCTGCTGTCTTCCGCACTCAGGAGACTTTGGAAGAAGGTAACATAACCTCCACAATATTTTTTTCAAGTCATAATTTTTCCTCTGAATCCTTATCTTGAGCTGAGGTTTTGTTTTGCTTTAGTAAATTTACAGAGTTTGGTAATCAAAATAATCTCTATGACTTTTCATCTCTTATTATCAATTAGCTTACCATCATGATTATTGATGTTTCCTTTATGTGTTTGTGTGCAGGTTGTCAATTGATTGACAAAGCATGGGAGAGTTTCCATGATGTTCAAGTGAAAGATCGAAATTTGATATGGTGAAAAAAAAAAATTTACATTGGTGGGGATGCTCAATTTGTTTAGAATTTGTTATATGACTCTAATTCCATGATCCTTCTCCAGGAACTCTGACTTGATAGAGACAATAGAGTTGGAAAACCTTTTGATAAATGCCTGTATCACCATGCATTCTGCTGAAGCCCGGAAAGAAAGCAGAGGAGCACATGCTCGAGAAGATTTCGATGTTAGTATTCTTGTGTTCTCTCTCTCCCTCCCAATTTATGACCACTTTCTCTGTATAATGTGAATTTCCTTGTTTTGCAGAAAAGAGATGATGAGAACTGGATGAAACATACTCTTGGGTATGCCATCTCTGTTGTCTAATTCAGTTGAAAAAGTTCTTATTTATTGTTTCATAGCTATTGGCTCTCTGAGCCGAAAGTAATAAAATTTATCATCATCTATTGTGCTGTAAATTCAATGATATAATACGAGTTCTGGTTCACTTTGGACACAGGTATTGGGAGAATGAGAAAGTCAAGCTAGCTTACAGGCCAGTTCACATGAACACTTTAGATGATGAAATCGAGTCCTTCCCACCTAAAGCTCGTGTATATTGAGTGGTTGGTTGTTTTTAGATGAAATGGCTGATTATGTGATGAGACCTGACAACCATGGAAAAGGATGCAATAAACTTTAGTTAGATGCAGGTTTTTGCAAAAATAATTGTTGCTTTGATCTATTTTAAACCAATATAAATTAAGTGTCAATAAATGTCACTCAAAGCTGATTGATTTCTTCCTTGCTGATTATTTAGTAATTTAAAATTGTATGCCTTGAACAGCAAACGAATTTCAGATATCTCTGTCCCTTGGATTTGAAGGAAGTTTTGGTTTCTGAATCCCTCTTGTATAACAGCCACCGCCCTAAAAGGTCCGTCATTTTCTGGTTTGGTTACTTGTCTTGTTAACCTACCAACGCGCGCGCACATATTCTCTCCATAATAATGATTTTGTTCAATATTTTAATAAATCTCCCACGTTACAAATCATTTTTTTTAATTTATGTTATATTTTCTTTTAACTATATGTTATTTTTTGCATTTTTTAACGTTTAGTGTATTTTAATTTTAATATTATGAATTTTTTAATGAACTACATATTATCTCTCCAATTATTTATCTCTTTAATTTTCTTTTATTTTTATATAATCCTAGCCGCTGTACTCTCCTCTCACTTTTCCAAAGTCTCCAAAGTACTATACTTTTATTTTCTACGAGTGAGGTTCTCTTTTTATAATACAGAGGCTCCTCTTCGATAGATTAGCATTTCTCTTGTTTTTTTTCATTGCTTTAAATAAAAATGCATATTTTTATTTCTTCATCTGGATTTTGGTGTAAGTTTTTTTTTCATTTAAATATTAATATAAGATAATTTATGTTATGTTTAAGCTTGTTTTACTTGTGTTTAATTGAAAGTTTAGATTTTTATCTAAATATGTTGTGTTCAATATATTAAAAATATAAGATAGTATCCAAATTCAATTGTATATGAAAAATATTAACTATATTAATTGAAACAATTAAACATTGGTTCGAGAATCTTAGTATAGGAGGGATGATGAAAGCTTTTTTTTCCATATGTTAATGAATTTCAAAAGTTTTGATTTATTAAATTTGATTATTAATGTATTTAGATGGATGGATTTTTATATAGGTATATTTTGATTCTTATTAATAAATTTAATTTTATTTTTAAAAAAGTTTAGATGTTAATGTTTTTAATTAATTTTATATCATATTTAATTTTAATTATTATATATTATAAAAAATATAATAAAAAGAATATAATTACAACAAATTATAATTAAAGATATGTAATTAGAATAAAATATAAATTAAAACATTATTTTTATATTTTTTATTTTTAAAAAAATGATAAAGTAATGTCGTATTATATTAACGTAGAGGTGTCAAAGAGATTGAGTCGGTTAGACACAATCCAGTCCGTTAATTAGTGTGTTGTGTTAATCTGTGGTATGTTTGTTAGCCGATTGTGTTGATTACTTGACCAGTACATAGGTTGTCGTGCTTGTATACTTGGTACGTGGGTTTTTCCATGTTGTGTCATGTTGTATTTGGTTTGTTGGGTTGTGGAGCCAAATTCCCTTGCTCCCATATATTAATGTTAGTTCTATTTCTTGAATTACGTTCACATTTGACAAAATATAAATATATTTATACATTTAATAAGGTGAGATGTTATAAAAGTCACTTAGATTAAAACATTTGTGTTATTTAATTTTTTAGATTAAGAATAGTATTATTTAATTCCTTAAATTTATAAAAAAATGTTAATTAAAGATAAATTATATTATTTTAATAATTTTTTATTAAAATATTATTATTTTGTATCAATAATTAAAACATGATTAAAATAATAATCATTAACAATAATTAAAGTTAAATTTAATATGAATTATTTTAAGAAAAAATAAACAATATTAAAATTTAAACAAAAAATATTTAAATACATATTTTAATTTTTAATAAAAATTAATAAAATATTAAAAATAAAATAGTGATAATTAACAAATAAAAAATTTGAGAAATTTAAATATTATTTATGACTTTACCATTATTAAAGACTTATATTTAATCGTGTTTAATCATTTGACAAAAAAATAATATTATTTTAATAGAAAAATTATTAAAATAATATAATTTGTCCTTAATTTACGTTTTTACAAAGTTCATGAACTAAATGCAACCATTTCTAACTTAAGGACTAAATAGTACAAATGACTTAATGTAAGAAACTTATATGGTGTTTTTTCTACATTAATTTATGTATAATCCAACCCAGCCCAACCCTACCTGACCTCGTTATGGGTCATGGGTTGTATCGTGTCTTTTTTTTTACTCACGTGTTATGCTAGTTTAATGAATCAACAAGCCAAATGCTTAACAGATCGTGCCTTACCAATCTGTTTGACACCTTATTATAAACAATATTATACTAATCTTGAAATTCTACTAATGGGAGAAAAATATAATCTTTTACTATATGATTCAGGAATCAATATCTAAACGAAGTTTGTATTATTTTAGATAATTTTGATTATATCTCACAAATTCTCCAATCAAGGCATACGAGGCATGATAATTTGACATTATTCTCACCTTATTTCAACTTATCATTAGTAATCTATTTAAAATTTCAAACTCAATGATCGATGACAACTAAATACGAGGGTTGTACTCGTTGTGCAATACCATACAACACAAGTTGATGACAATTATTTACCATGTGTCCACATTTCCAAAAGCATCCCTCTTTCATAAGGATTTATGGCACAATGTATGTGACGAGTTTTTATGGTCCTTACTTTTTGCATATGCCAACCGTGCTCCTAATTGTTTTATGTTTGTGAAGTTCTTAGTTTATCTTGTCATTGTAAATAAACAATATAACTAAAAATTATTCAAAAAAATTTATAGCATCGACAGTGGTGAATCTAAAATGCTCACGAAGCTTATACGAGGGTTGTACTCGTTGTGCAATACCATACAACACAAGTTGATGACAATTATTTACCATGTGTCCACATTTCCAAAAGCATCCCTCTTTCATAAGGATTTATGGCACAATGTATGTGACGAGTTTTTATGGTCCTTACTTTTTGCATATACCAACCGTGCTCCTAATTGTTTTATGTTTGTGAAGTTCTTAGTTTATCTTGTCATTGTAAATAAACAATATAACTAAAAATTATTCAAAAAAATTTATAGCATCCGCAGTGGTGAATCTAAAATGCTCACAAAGCTTACCATAAAAATAATAAAGGATATTTTTAAGTCATTTTTTATTAAAAAAAATATGACGAGTATTTTAATAAATATATTCAAATTATTAAATTTATGATAAATTTTTAAATAATAAAAACTTAAAATTTAAAATTCAAGAATAGTATATTTTAATTTTATGTATAAATTAATCTATATAATATAGATATTATATCTAAATAAATTTTTAAATAATAAAAATTTAAAATTTAAAATTCAAGAATAGTATATTTTAATTTTATGTATAAATTAATCTATATAATATAGATATTATATCTAAAATTTCATAATAAAACATCTGTACACATAATCTATGTACATATCCGCCCTCCAGCATTGGCACACTTTTGTGGTGTTCTGTGTGAGTCTTGTGTACTGTTTCTTTCTGTGACAAAGTAACGAATTAAATAAAATTCATGGAGAAATTGTGAAAATTGAGACTTTTAAAATTAGAATTACTTTAAAACACGAGACACTTAAAAGGCATCAAAGTTAAAATATGAGTACCATAAACCCATTATCTAGTTCTCTCTCCATTGATATTCTTTCTTCCTAAATTTTTTCGTTTTTTATTTTAAATTCCTAATATTTAAATTTCTAACCATAATTCTCTTTTTCTACTCTTGTCAATATTTTCTCGTTTGACTCATATTAATAATTAATTCAAAATATATATTTAAAATTAAAATTAAGTAAATAAATTATTTTTTAAGGAGAAACATGCAAAAATCTATATTTTCCCTATTATTAATCACTATATATACATATTATTCACAATGAATAATTTTTTTAAAAAAATATTCATTAAAATAAATTTATTATAAAAATTGTACAATAAATTATTTATTTAATTTAATAAAATAATATTCAAGTATAAAATTATAATGAATCACTAATCTTGCAAACACAAGGACTAAAAACTGGTTTTATTCAAAATTATAATGATAATATGATATTTTTAATAAATTTTGGGTTGTTTGAAATATATTAAAAGATCACTATTGTAGATTATAAAGTAGTGATAATCTTAAAGAGCAATTTTTTTCATCTTGACTGGAATATTCACCTCAGTTTTTCTTTTTTTATTTAACATGTCTAAAAAAAATCCGATAAAATACAAAAATGACATAAGAATGAGGTGTAAATTATGATTATATATAAATAGATTTATTAAAAAATATATTAATTTTTAAAATTTATTTCATCTTGTCTCATTTAATTTTTTAATAAAATGAGATGATAATAAAACGATATTAATTAAAAAATTTTATTTATCCATAATGAATCTAAATAAAACAAAAAATAATAAAAAATAGAAAATATGAAAGTAAATTTAATAAGAAAAATGATATACTAAATATTTAAAATTGACCTATTATGACTACAATATAAATGAGATGAGATGATATTTATATAAAATGACTCAATCTTTTACCATGAATCTATTAGAGACTAAATAAGATATGAGATTACATAAATATCTCATTTTACATCCCTCTATATTTATATACAAAATTCACATATTTTTGCTAATTTTACAAAAAGATTAAGTATTTTAGTAGCTAAATATAGCTTGAAAATCTATTTTAAGGAAAAAATTGTAGTATTATATTCTTATGTATAAATGAGCATTTTAATTTAATAATTTTTAGAATTGGACACCTCTAATATCATTCATTATGAAAGTTAGGCATTATAATGTAAAAATTAATTATTTTTATGAGGTCATAATTACTCAATTTTAATACTTTTGATAGTACTAAAATATTTATTTTAATAATTATGATACTAAAAAAATACTTATTTTTAATAATAATAAGATCAATAGTATTTAATACATAAATTATGAGATTGAAATATTAATTTAAAAAGGTAACTTTACTACTAGTATTCATTATTTTAAGATATATTTCTTTATATTATAAGTTATAATACAAACACACATAATATAATAAATATGTATTACCTCTATATTATAAGTGTCTAAAAACCAGACTAAATTGAATTAAACCAAAAAATCGGACCAGATAAGACTAGATTGAACAGTTTTATAAATCACATGGTCCGATCCGATTTGTATTAACTGAAATTATTTTTCAAACGATCTGGTTTGGTTATATTAATTTTTAAATCGATCAGACTGGATTAGACCTGTTTGGTACTAAATAGGTACTAAACATACGACCTCGGATGTGTAGGTACTTCATTATAATATAGCGAGATGATAGGATTAGTTCAATAATGGCCTAAGCCTAAGAGCCATGGAAAAGTATGTTACCCTGTCGACAGAGTATTGCGTTGTCCAAGTGCGAGGTCCACGTTATCCAAAGTACGAGATTCTAGGCTCCAAGATCTGACATACTAACACCACTATAACAACCTGATAATGACTTTCCCTTTTCTATGAACGACTTGAAAAAAGCTATTTATGGGCTTAAAACAACCTATATATAACGACCCGTTATAATGCAACTATCTTCTTTATAATAATTTAAAATTTATTTTATTGTGTAAACAATATTTCTAGGTTGCTTGTACGTGACCTCCTATGCGCGTAGAATGTAACACACATGTATATATACTCTTTAAATGAGAAGAATATAAGATCTACTTCAGTTGTTCAATTTCTTATTTCTCACTAAGAATCACTAGAATCAGATACTTAAATTAAATTCTTTCCAAATAGTATCGTTATTAATAATATATTAAAAAATTATTTTAAATAATATATTATATAATGTAAATTTATAGTTAAACCACATTCTTCTTTCGAAACCGTATCTGTCACTACTACATCAACATCAACAAATTCATCAGATGATGATCCGAGTAAGAAGATCTGAAAGCCTTATACCATCACCAAGTCTAAAGAGAGTTGGACCGACCTTTAACATGAAAAGTTACTCTAAGTTCTTCAACTGTAATTTTATTATTTTCTTTTACAATTTCATACTAACACTCCATTTTTTTAGATGATGCGTATAATTATTTAATTAATTTATATAAATTTTTATTTTTACATTATTCTTTGAAGTTTGGGATTTTTTTATCTGCTAGGGTTTTTTAAAATTTTCAAATTCAGTTCAATTATTTGGACTTAGATTTTGTTGCTTAAACATAGAAGGAAATGGAAAAAATTAAAAGGAAAAAACGCAATGCTTATGAATAATATGATGATGTTATGTTAATGTTTGATATGGTTACAATAAGATGCTTTTTAATAGAGTCAATTTGCTAAGAGAAATTAGAGGGATGCAGTTGAAAGTTTGTGAGAATCAAGATTAATTCGTGTAACATATTTATCGAAAAATATTTTAAAAAATATCAATTAGATCTTTGAAAATTGTTAACTAAATTAGATTAGACCGTTTAATTACAATATTTTTATTAGTTAAATCTTTTTATTAAAAATCGAAATGAATCGGACACCTCTACTCTCTCTCTCTATATATATATTTTGGGGGAGGGATTGGTAATTACCTTGCTAAGTAACGTAGCAGCGCAAACACGTGAGAACAGAGAACCAGAACCAGACCCAGCAAGCCGTTGCTCCAAAGATACCCTCCGGTTCCAATGGCTAGCAATCCATCGCAGCTACTTCCATCAGGTTCACAACTCTGCCTATCTTTCATGAATCCTCTTCTTACTCTCTTTTTCATTTTGGTAAATGGAAGCTTCAATGAAAATTGAAGTTTTTTTTTTCTGGTGGTGGATAATGCGCAGAGTTAATAGACCGTTGCATAGGGTCGAAAATTTGGGTGATTATGAAGGGCGATAAGGAACTCGTTGGTACGCTTAGGGGCTTCGATGTCTACGTCAACATGGTCCTCGAAGACGTCACTGAATAGTACGGTTATTCACTTTCTCTTGTAGTTAACAACCCTAAATGCATTTGGTTTAGGTTTTAACTTTCCCCTCCTTTAACTCTGAATCACTTGTGTTTTAATTTTTTCTTAGCTATTTGATTGTATGAAATTGAAAGTATTGATCCTATTTCAAGCTTTATACATTGGAGAAGTCCAAATTGTTACATTGGAAAACGTTTGGAAGTTCCCTGCTTCACTAAAAAGGTACATATTAGTCTATTGTTTTATGATATTACCCGTTAATCCCCAATTTCTTTAAAAGATACACATAAGTTAATTTTACTTTATCACATAAATCAGTCATTTTTCTAGCCTATTAAAAAAAAAAAATCCCTACACCAGTTACAAATTTGCATACTTTTTTTTACCTACATCACTTACATGGTTCTGTGTGACAAAGTTATCAAGAAAAATGAATCATTTCACTATTTTCTAAGATAATTCTGTTAAGACATAACGGGTAAAAATAAAATAAATTCAACAGGATAAAATAATAATACCGATAATTTAATGTGATTTACCATTTAATTTAGGCTACGTTCACGAGACAAACTACGAAAAATATTCTCTCTCACACTCTCACACACACATTACTATTTTTTATCAAAGGAAATTATTCCTTTGATTTTGCTTTTCTTCTCTTTTTTGATGTCTTTCTAAGACAAAAACATTGTCTATTTATAAACAAAATTGCCTATCCTTTATGTGGCTAAAAATTGGTCACGTAGTTAACCAAATTTTAACACAAATATCTATTTATTTAATGAATTTTTCAAATGTGGTTGCACCTAAAATTTTTATTTTCTTTCCCTTTCATGTGGGCAGAACCTACAAATCTCCCCTTTCTTATTACATGAAGGGCTCTACCAATCCATCAGTTAAACGATAGTTTTCAAAATTCTATCTTGTAAGAATTTTCGTCAACATGTCTGATCTATTTTCATCTGTATGAATCTTCTTAAGCTGTTGTAGCTTTTTCTCCATTACATTCCTAATCCAATGATATCTTATATCAATATGTTTTGATCTCGAATGAAAGGAGGCATTCTTTCCAAGATGGATAGCACTCTGACTATCACAAAATAACTGGTAACTGTTTTGTTACAACCCAAGTTATTTGACGAACTTTTTCATTCATAGCAACTCTGTACATGTTTCTGTTGCTGTTATAAACTCTGCTTCTATAGTGGTTAGTGCAACACATTTTTATAACTTTGACTACCATGACACAATTCTCCCTGTAAATGTAATCAGGTAACCCGAAGTGAATTTTCTAAAATCCACATTGCTAGCCATATTTGCATCTGTGTATCCAACTAACACATGTTTGTTATTTTCAAAACATGGGTATATTTTGAAAGAACCTCGAAGATACCTAAAAATTCATTTCACTACAGCCTAATGTTTCTTTCCAGAATTTGAAAGGAATCTACTCACAACTCCAACTGCATGAGCGATATCTGGCTGTGTACAAACCATAACATACATCAGACTTCCAATTGTTGAAGCAGATGGAACCTTTCCCATCACTTCCTTCTCTTTGTCTATAGAAGGATTCTGCTTAGAACTTAGCTTAAAGTGATTAGCAAGAGGACAACTAATCATTTTAGGAAGACAGTTTTGACATCCATGTATATCTTTTTCCTTTTGCTTGAAATCCTCTAGTTATTCCATGTATATCTTTTCTTCCAAACCACCATGTAGGAAGACAATTTTGACATCTATTTCCTCTATCTCTAGATAAAGACTTGTTGTTAACCCCATCACACTACGGATGAAAGTCATTTTCACAACTGATGAGAAAATTTCGTCAAAGTCAACTCCTTTTCTTTGGATGAATCCCTTGACAATTAGTCTGGTTTTGTATTGTGGACTAAAACCGTGTTCTTCATGTTTCACTCTGAACACCCATTTATTTTTCAAAGTCCTCTTCCCTTTGGGTAGCTTCATCAGCTCAAAAGTTTTTTCTCATGCAAGGATTTCATCTTATCTTGCATGGCTTCAATCCATTTTTGTTTGGATTCGTCATCCATGGCTTCTTTATAACTCTCAGGTTCTCCCCCATCAGTGAAAGTTACGTACTTATCTAAAGGATATGTGGTAGAGAGTTGTCTCAGTCTATCACTTCTTCTCAGTGGAACAAGAGAAGCCACAGGTGTTGGTGCTGGATAATGAACATCATCATCTCCCTCGACTTCAGAACCAATTGCTATAGGTGTATCATCTTCATCAGGTGGATAAACCTGGTTTTCATCTCCAACTTGTCTTGGCATTGATGTTAGAGGAATTAATTCTAAATTTGATGAGTCACCATTGAAATTAGGAACATTTTTTTTATTTTGATAGTATCTTCAATGGTTTAATCTTCAACAAATACAGCATCACAGCTCTTGACAAGTCTCTTTGCAACCAGATTATAAAATCTACATCTAAATTGATCTTGACCATAACCAATAAAAATACAATCTTATCTTGGCATTAGAGTTTGGATTTCACATCCTTGGGGATATGAACAAATGCTTTGCAGCCAAACACCCGTAGATGATCATTGGAAACATCCTTTCCTGACCACACTTTATCTGGAACATCTATCTGGAGAGGAGTACTGGGTGAAAGATTCAACACTTGTGCAACTGTGAGTATGGCTTCACCCTAGAAAGTTTTAGGCAACTTTGCATGTGATAGTAGACATTTGACTCTATCCATCAAAGTTCTGTTCATCCTTTCAGTTAAGCCATTCAATTGTAGTGTCTTTGAAGGCATCATCTGATGCCGAATACCATGCTTTTGGCAATATACATGAAAAGATCCTGTGTATTTTTCACCATTGTTTGTCTGAATGCACTTTAGCTTATTCCCAGTCTATCTTTCAATTGAGGCATGAAATTCTTTGAAGACATCTAGCACCTAATCCTTTGTCTTCAGAAGATATACCCACATCTTCCTTGAATGATAATCAATGAAAGTCACAAAGTATTGAGCATCACTAAGTGACTTTGGCCTTGGTCCACACAAATATGAATGAATCAAATTTAAAATATTATTCATTCTGGAAGGAAGGGAATTCTTGATAGCGACTCTATTTTGCTTTCTTACTAGACAATTAACGCATTTCTTCAAATGTATCAGTATCTTCTTCCTAGTTAGACTTGTCATACCTTTTTTATCCATGTGACTGAGTCTCTTATGCCATAATTCAGCTGCACTGTCTTTCTACATGGCGTTTACTATATCGGTGGAGAGCTTTGCTTGCATTATATACAGAGTTATATGTTTTTCATCTCTAGCCACTACTAAGGAGCCTTTTGTAAGTTTTCATTTGTCATAAACGAAGGAGCTGCAATATCCTTCATTTGCAAGTTTGCGTATAAAGATCAAATTCAGGAATATGCCTGACATCCTTCAGAAATAGTCTGGTTCTATTCTCTGTTTCCAAGCAAACATCTCCTCTGCCAACAACCTTTGACAGACCTTCATTTCCCATTCTAACAACACCAAAACTTTCAGGTGTGTATGATGAGAAAAACTCTCTACGCTATGTAGTGTAAATTGTAACATCACTATCAATCACCCAGTTGGTTTTGTGTGATGCAAGATTGACAAAATCTTCATCATAAACGATATTGAACTCGTCTATGGTATTTGTTTGTTCATCATCACTACTGTCATCTTTCTTCACTGCTTTGCCTTTGTTCGTTTCCTATTCCTTCTTGAACACCCAGTAAAATTTCTTGATGTGACCCTTCTTCTTACAGTAATGGCATTCAACATTGGCATATTTGTTTGATTTGCCTCTGCTCTTGCCTCTGGGTTTTTGTTCTCTATATTGTCTCCTTACTCTAGACTTTGTGATAAGGGCTTGTGCTTCTGAATCTATTTGTTTTGTTTCTCATATGACAACATGGTTTCTACAACATCTTCAAACTCCATCTTGTTTTTCACATAAGTCAGAGTTGTGAGATAATTATATGATGAGGGTAGTGATGCCAGCAACATCATAGCTTTCTCTTCATCGTCGAAACTCACATTGAATCTTGCTAAGTGAGAAAGCTTGCTATTGAAATTGCTAACGTGTTGCATTACACTCACCTTACCTTCCTCATCTGATATAGCTCCTTCCACAAATAAAATTTATTGGTAAGGTTCTTTGACATGTACACGTTTTCTAGAGTCTCCCATGTTTCTTTTGTAGTTTTGTAATTTTTTGATTCAATATTTTGCAAGATACTATCTGAGGGATTTAGACGGATTTAGACGGATTGTACCAGCTACAATCTCATCTATCTCCTCCCTCTATTTCTCGGTGACGGTTGTTACCTTCTTTTCTTTCCCCAACAACGCCTTATAGACATTATGTTGAATGAGAATATCCTTCATCCTCCTTTGTCATAAAGAGAAATTATTATTTTCATTATCTACTTTCTGGCTTTACATTTTTTTCTCACTTATCTTTTTTTCAAATAAATACATCTTTGATCTAATAAAATATTTTCTGATGTGGTAGATTAGTCTATGTTACAACCATAGAGCATACTAAGAATTTTACTAGACCAGCTTTAATTCTAATTTTTGGGACACAGTAGGTAAAAATAAAATAAATTCAATAGGGTAAAATAATGATATCGGTAATTTAACGTGGTTTACTCTTTAATTTATGTTACGTCCACGGGACAAACTCCAAAAAATATTTCGTCTACTAATAAAATAATAGGTACAAGAGACAATTCAAAAAATTGAGATAAACCTAAAATAATGATACACAAGTGTTTTCCAAACTCATTATTTTGTCACTCCCTTCTAAAAAAAATATCCCAAATATTTTTGTGATGAATTTAAAGGAAATCAATTGATCGATTGTGTCTGGTTCTAGCTTTTTATTGTTAGGTCCAGTCCCTTCTTTCTGGGATGTTTTTGAGAGTAAATAATGTTGTTTTCATGTTTATCTTTCTTTTCTTAGATTTATTCCTCCCATAATTTTCTCACTGGTTGACTATTTGAATCCATTTGAGCAGAAATTGGTCCAAAATTGCTGATTTTCGTTATGTTCAGATTGTACACGAGTTATGCCTTTATTTAAGGTTGTACATGATTTATATGTAGTCTTTACATGCAATTTTGGGACATTTTCAGTCAAAAGTTCAAAAATACTCTATTTAGTACGTGGACTGCTTTTTGATACTTTCGTGTACTTTTCTCTCCTTTACGATAGTTTTAAATTTGGGGCAGCTGGTGTAGTTATGTCTGCTTAAATGCAATTCTCTTTACTTAACAGTACCCAAGAAAATTGCATGACCATTTTGCTACCATTCACGCCAGTTGACTGCTAGCTTATGGACAAGTTTTACTGCAAGTTATATTCACATCATCTATGATTGAAGTTGCATCCCAATTCCCGCATACCTTTGCACCATTTAAGAAAAGCAATTCCATGATTTGAGCCCTAGCTAACGATGAGAACACTTCTTTAAGAATTATCCACATACGAGCAGCTGTAGGCGAAGATGATTCATAGATTTAAAACATCCCCTTAGTAACAGAATTGTAAATCCAATTCTTAAAGAAGATTATTTCTCGAATTCCAGATGGAAAATTCAGAGTTCAAAACTGTGTTTCCAGTCGCAATGGCTGAGCTAAGTAGTTATTTTTTCCAAATAAAAAATTTTGTACGATAAGTTTAACAGATATCATAGGACTATTAGGCAATGAAGAAACTGCACTAGTAGCCATTGCTGAAAACTGTGATGTACGTGAGTCAAGAGAGAAATGTTTTTGCAGCTGATACAATAGGTGTTACATGATCTACCATGGAAGCTTGATCTTGCTTTGTTGTGTGCTCTGATACCAAACAAGAAATCGCTATTGACTGAGAGAGTTGAATTCTTCAGTTCTCGACTAACAAGTAACCGAGAGAAAATGAATTAATTAGATAGGTAATTGTTGAATGTACTCCGAGAGATATGATGGAGATAATCTGGAATATGTATTCTCTGTTTTCTCTTCTTTTTTACAACACTATAATACAATCTATATATAGAAATACAAAGTGTCCACTAATTCTAGGAATAAAACAGCTGGTAACAATAATGAAAATACAGTTTGATTTACACTAACTCTACAGCCTGTACAACACTAATAATATTCTCTGAAAATCTACACTCCCCCTCAAGTTGGGTAATAGATATTAATCATTCCTAACTTGCAACTCAATTCTTCGAAGATTGTTCGAGGTAATGCTTTGGTAAGGATATCTGCAATTTGATGTTTAGTAGATGTATATAGTAGGTCCACAATTTTTTCATCTATCTTTTCTTTAATGAAATGACGATCAATTTCTACATGTTTGGTTCGATCATGTTGAACTGGATTTTTCGCAATTCTTATTGCAGCTTGATTGTCACAATGAATGCTGATAGGTTCGAGAGTTGTGAAGTCCAGTTCATTGAGTAGCCTTCTTAACCACATTCCTTCACAAATCTCATGAGCCATGGCTCTAAATTCAGCTTCTGCACTGCTTCGAGCGACTACTGACTGTTTTTTACTTCGCTAAGTTACAAGGTTTCCCCATACGAATGTACAATATCCAGTGGTAGATCTGCGATCCACTATAGAACCTGCCTAGTCAGCATCTGCAAAGACTTCAATTTTTCTAGTGAGATTCTTACTGAAATATAATCCTTTTCCTAGTGTCATCTTGAGATACCTGAGTATACGATAGACTGCTTCCATGTGTTCTTCAGTAGAACTGTTCATAAATTGACTTACAACACTTACTGAAAAACCAATATCTGGTCTAGTGTGAGATAGGTAAATGAGTTTTCCCACTAATCTTTGATAACGACCTTTGTCCACAGGTGTACTATTTTCTTTGATTCCGAGTTTTATTGTAGAATCCATCGGAGTTTCTGCTGGTTTACACCCTATCATTCCAGTTTCCTTGAGAAGATCAAGTACATACTTCCTTTGAGATATAGATATGCCCCTTTTTGTTCGTGCTACTTCCATCCCTAGAAAATATTTGAGATTGCCTAGATCTTTGATCTCAAATTCCTTGGCAAGGAATTCTTTGAGTTTATCCATCTCAATTGTAGAATTACCTATTAAAACAATATCATCTACGTACACAATTAGGATAACTATTCTGTCATTGGAGAAGTGTTTGACGAATAGTGTGTGATCTGATTGGCATTGATTGTACCCATATCTCTTCAGAACTTTAGAGAACTTATCAAACCAGGCACGTGGAGACTGTTTCAATCCATATAAGGATTTCTTAAGTTTGCAGACTCTATTGGTTGGAACAGGAGATTCAATTCCAGTAGGAATGTCCATGTAGACTTCTTCTTCGAGATCACCATTAAGGAATGCATTCTTGACATCTAATTGGTAAAGAGGCCAATCCAAGTTAGATGCTATGGAGAGAAGAACACGAATAGTGTTGAGTTTTGCTACAGGTGCAAAAGTCTCCTGATAATCAAGCCCATATGTCTGAGTGAATCCTTTAGCCACAAGGCGAGCTTTGAGTCTTTCTACACTACCGTCTGCTTTGTGTTTGATTGTAAAGATCCATTTACACCCAACAGTTTGTTTTCCCGATGGTAGTTCTGTGATCTCCCAAGTCTTGTTTTTCTCTAGGGCACTGAGTTCTTCACGAATAGCTGTCTTCCATTCAGGTATCTGAAATGCTTCATGAACAGAATTTGGAACCTTTATTTGATCGAGGTTGCTGATAAATGCCTTATACCCTGGTGAGAGATTTTTATAGGAAATAAAGTTGTAGATGGTTTGTGCATGATCTTACACCTTTCCTTATAGCAATTGGCAAATTCAAATCATTAGGAGGTAATTCAATAATATGAGGTTCAGTGGTGTTACCTTGTGAATTGTCAGAGTGGCCTGTATTCGGGTTGGATTCTTGGAATGGCCTCAAGATATGCTCGGTTCTCTGCTCTTTCTTGAGTTGTTTTCCTTCTAGAGTAGACAAGGAGATCATTGTTTGGGACAAGGAAGTTTGGATCTGTTGGTAGAGAAGTTGAGGGTTCATTAGGAGTAGTAAGAGTATTTATTTGAGATATTGATTCACTTTCTAGAGGTTGCGGAATAGGATTTGTGGGAGACTGAGTACTTATGATATTCGAAAGCTGGTATTCATTGCCTATGTTCTCCCCCTGAATGATAGATTTGGAATAGTACGGATATTGTTCAAAAAATGTGACATCCATTGTATTATAGAATCGTTTTGTGATAGGAGAAAAACATTTGTATCCTTTCTGGTATGATGAATACCCTAGGAATATGCATTTGATGGCTCGAGGATCAAGTTTGCCACTATGATGTACATGGACATAAGCAGAACAGCCGAAAATTTTAAAGGGAACATGGGACACGATTTTGGTGTGTGGGTATGACTCAAGTAGAGTATTGATAAGTGTTTTAAACAAGAGGACACGAGATGACATCCTATTGATAAGATAGGTAGCTGTAAGAACAACATCTCCCCAAAAATGTTGAGGGAAATGAGTTGTGAACATGAGGGATCTAGCTACCTCGAGAAGATGCCTATTCTTTCTTTTAGCCACCCTATTTTGTTGAGGTGTGTCAACACATGAGCTTAGATGGACAATCCCTTGACTTAACAGATAATCAGTAAGAGTGGAAGTGAAGTATTCTTTAGCATTGTCGGATTTCAATACCTGGATTTTTGTTTGAAATTGGGTTTGAATCATGGTATTAAAATTTTTAAAAATTTGACATGCTTCAAATTTTTCTTTCATTAGGAATAACCAAGTGGTTCGAGTATGATCATCCACAAATGAAATGAACCAACGTGTTCCTGTGATGTTTTTGATTCGAGAAGGTCCCCATATATCAGTGTGAATTAATGAGAAAGGATGTGTAACTGACAACTCTCCTTGGCGAAGATCATAGAGGATGCTCTCGATCTCAAATAGTTCGGACATATTATCAGAACTGGAATAAGTATCTTTGGCTGCATTCCATATTCCTTTGACGGTTTTGAAGAGAAGAAAATTCTCTCCAATTTCGTTTGTCATGGAATTGATCAACCAAGACATTACCATATTGTTTTTAGATTTTCATGTTATGTATTGTAGATCGTCTTTGTTTGGAGCTGCGGCATCACCAGTAAAGTAATCATCTTTCATTTTTCCACATATAAACATCATGACGGATTGGGACCACTGAAGATAATTGTGCCCATTTAATTTGTGACTGGTGATGGGCATAAGATTATTGTCCGTGGAACCAAGAATTATAGGTTTTCTCGTGGTCATTTGTTACAATTGTAGATTATAAGTGGATTGAAATTTGTGTGCTGTTTTTTTTTTTTTTTTTTTTGAATAATCTGCTGGACCGGGTCGGGTAGGGTTTGACCGGGTCGGGTAGGGATATATTAAAACAGCTTACTGGTATGGGAAACAGAAAAGAAAAAAACAAAGCAGAATGTGACTGCGAGATTGTGAGACTTACTGATTGATGATCGACGCCGACGATGAGGAGATGGTCGGCAATGATGACTGACGATGGCGACAATGACTGAGATGGAAAGCAAGCTGCAGAAAATGGATTTCTGCTTTGCCTCTGGAATGCAAGCTGCAGGAGAAAATAGATTTTTGGATTTTTGGATTTTTGGATTTCTGAATTTCTGAAATGATGAGGACAGAAATCAGTATTCCTTGGACAGAATTGATATAACACAAAATTGGATTTCTGGATTTCAGAAATGCTCTGATACCATGTTGAATGTATTCCGAGAGATATGATGGAGATAATCTGGAATATGTATTCTCTGTTTTCTCTTCTTTTTTACAACACTATAATACAATCTATATATAGAAATACAAAGTGTCCACTAATTCTAGGAATAAAATAGCTGGTAATAATAATGAAAATACAACTTGATTTACACTAACTCTACAGCCTGTACAACACTAATAATATTCTCTGAAAATCTACAGTAATCTGTACACTTACAATATTTATACTACCACAAGTGTGATAGCCTGTTCACGTGGAAGAGCCTAACAGATTATTCCTCAACTAATTCTGTTACATGGTTATAGGTAGCTCTATTACTATACACACCCAACTACAAGTAGTAGCCTACACCTACATACAAGTCACATACACTTCATTACTATCTATAATTTTACCTGTCCTTTTGTGTCCTACTAGGTAGCATTCATGCCTATTTGAGTTATCCATTCAGAACAACGTTTCTTGGCTGCTTCCCCGTAAACAAAATTACAAATACGTGTCCTCTTCTTTCTTTATTGCTTTATAGTGTGTGCATATGTTTCCATGTTTTCCCATGATGACAAGTCCATGTTTATTTACTAATGCCGAATTTGTTTTCTACTCATCTTTTTAAATCGCAGTGAAATCACTGCTGAAGGAAGAAGGATAACCAAACTTGACCAGATTTTGTTGAACGGAAACAACATTGCTATTGTAAGTATTAAATATGGTAGGCTGTTTTTGTCTCCATAAATATGGACAGATGGTTTGCAGTACAAATTCCAGAGTCTTAGATATATAGCATGTTTATGTGAAAAATATTACTAGCTTTGAAAGAAGTTTCCGACAAGCCTTTAGTTCGTTTGCATCTCACAAAAATAGATAGATGAACGATATCTAATTATCTGAATCACTTTATGATAATTTTTGCAGCTTGTCCCCGGTGGTTCACCTGAAACAGAGTGAGAGAGTAGCAGACCCATGATGTGCTCTTTCTTTTATAAGAAACGGTATTCTACTAGTTCTATATGGTGAATGGTTTTTTCATGGTTTGTATTATTACCATGCAATGAGCTGTACTGTACAGCGTCTGAATTTAACGGATTGAATTTGTAATTTGTGGGTTATGACTGTCTTTGATAGGTTCTGCCATGGAAATGCTAATTGATAATTTGATATATCAAAATGGTGCCATAATGGAGCCAGCTATAGTATATATGATTGAAACCGTATCGTCAACTTCTATTTCTCCAACCACTTAAACTCGTTCAAAAGCTTTAGTTTCATGAAAGAGGATTTTTTTTCTATTCTTTTTGATATATTGTCCTTGTTAAGTACCTCTTAGAGAAAGACAAACACAAAGTCGATTCCTACCTAGGAATAATGTTATGTGTTACTTGTAACCCAACAATAAATGTGGGTCATGTCTGACCATAAAAATAAAAAATAAATGTGGGTTATGGATGTGAGTCCCTCTCTTAAATAGTATCCTCTTTGTGGTATTTAGTTGTGTTGTTTTGTGTGTGTTAGTGTGTCATGTGTATTTATGTTGTTCATTTTGTGTTTTTTTAATCTAAATTTACATATTTTTAATATTATAAAAATTATTGTTTTTAATCTATTTATTTATTTATTTATAATTATAATAGTATGAAAATAATATTTGTATCAACACAAAATAATTAATACTTGATTTTAACACGAATAAGATTCTCTCACACAAATTTAGTGTTTTCACAAGCAAAGAAAACATGGACCAAGACTACCACACAACGGGTAGAGATCATTTACCACACAACCTTGTCTTCTTAGCGCATCCCTCATTGGGACAACATAATGAACACATCTCCATATAAAGTGACACTCTTGGGTGCACTTTGAGTTTCCATATTAACTTCCATATAGGACTAGTAGGATTGCACGGTAAAACAACCATTTGTATTGAAGTGTCAAATTAAAGAGTCATGACCAACGATAGGATTAATATTAATGTTTAAGATCAAATCATCTTCATCAATAAGCTCCTTTACAAAATTGACTTCATCTAACATGGTGAAAATTGGCCCGAAATTAGAGGGTGATGGGAGCCATGGATCATCCCAAACATGCACAGAATTTCCTTTGTTTACTTCCCATGCTCAGGTGGGAGATGAACAAAGGTTGGCATCAAGGAAAGATCCACATCCGAAGTATCTTTGCTTGAAAATTTAAGTCATGAGCGAATCTGAATACTTTACGATCATTCAACATTGCTTAGCCACCATTGTCAGATTAAAAACTTATAAATCTTTAAACCCAAGCCCACCATTTTTTTTCTTCTTACAATATAGCCTCCAGGAAAGCCAATGAATATTTTTTCTATAATTTGTGGTACCCAACAATAGCGTTGCATTGCATGTTCTAAATCATGGATGAGACCAATAGGTAAAATGAAACATTGCATTGTAAAGTTCGGCATTACACATACAACTTTAAAGAGAACTTTTTTTTTCCTTTGGGGATAAGAGGTTCCTCGAAGGGTTAGGTATAATAGTGGTATTTAAGTTTAACAATTATTATCCATTTTCAGTCATGTTATTGAAAAATTTCAATTCATTGTTCTTATTTGTTAAATTGTTCTAATCAGTATCATAATTCATAAAATAGTTTCAAATTACTACCCTAGTTCTTAATTTTAGTACTCCATTTTTTATTTACAATTTTTAATATTGAAACCATTTAACGAACATAGATATTAAATTAAAACTTTTCAAGAATGTGAGTGAAAATGAATACTAGTTATGAATGATTGTGTGAGTGGGTGGAGACAGTTATATTAATAACTATAATCACTCTATACTAATTTTGAATACGTTCAGTTAATAACCATCGATTATGGGCCAATAACATTATTTTCACGGTTTAACTATGTTTTTTATTTTTAATATTTATTTAAAAATACATTTAGTTTTAAAAAAATTTAAATGTTAGTTTAATTCTTACTTTACTATATTATTTAAAATATTTATATTAATTTTCATTTTTTTAACTATTTAGTACATTTTTTTATAATTATATTTATACAAAGTATTGTGTGTTTTATTATTAAATTTTTTTTATGTAATTATATACATATAAAATAATAATATTAATATATATTCGATTTCATTTAACTACAACTTCGATATTGCAATAATCATTCCCGTTTTACAGTTTATTAATTACGGTTATTTTCGAACAAAAATTGTCGAATTCTTACATAAAACCACAGTTAAGAGGCCCACCCCTAATAGTAGTTGCTATGTTGAGGCCCATCCCCAATAGTAGTTGCTAAACATATGTACCAAACCCTTTTTTGAGTGCCCTTGCAACTCATTCTCTCTCTCCGATATATGTGTCATTTGTTGATGCCTTGCTCTGCCAAGTAAAGCCGTAAGTTCCAAACATTTTACCCAATCTTTGTTGTATTTGAAGTCTCACATTCTCCTGAATGTTTGAGCTAAAGAATAAGCTTGACTTTTGAAAGATAATTACATGCCCACAAGCCTCCTCATACACCTTCAGCACACTCCTAGTATCTACTTAATTGTTTCTTTACAAAAATACTAAGAAATCATCAGCAAACAACAAGTGTCAAATTGAAGGACCAGCTTTCCCTACCCTCACCCCATTGATATTCTGTTGCCTCTCTTCATGATGTAAGAAAGAAGAGTGACCCTCTGCACAAAAAAGAAATAGATGAAGTGATAGTGGATCAAAGGAGTCTTCTCAATTTGAAATAACCAACTTGTTCACCATTAATTGCACATGAATATGAGACAATAAATATGCAGCAAAGAACATCAAAGAATTCATTTGATCTACTGGTCATTAAACCCCAATTTCTCTATCATAGTTCTTAAAAAATCATTCTGTGTGATCGTAAGCCTTGTTCATATCTAGTTTGAGTGTGACGTGATGAATATTCAATTTCTTTTTCATTTTTATGCACAAAGAAACTCACGAACAATAAAAATATTGTCTTCAATCAATCTCTTGGGGTTAAACGCACTTTGGTTGGGACTCATGATTTCAAAAATAACCCCACACAGCCTATTAGTAAGTACACTTGGTTATGACTCATTGATTACGTATAGTATTTGATGAATAATGTAAAGCTTACATGGAAGTGAGTGGTTGCTACTCAAATTTATTCAATTGTTTTGTCCGGCAAAAAAATTCCCTTTCCCACGTGAAGGTCACTTGAAAAAAAAAATGATCAATATTCAATAATTAACGTCGAGCTATTATATCTCAATAAATTTATACCTAGGTAGGTCTGTTGAGGTTAACTTTGTTAATTTAACATTCACGCACCATCATATGAGAAGTTAATGTTAATAAACTAAATGATAAATAAAAGAAAGTAGGATTTATCTAAAGTTCGCATAACAAAAAGTTTTCAACTTTTTATTTTGAGTAGCCTTTTGTCAAGAAAAGTAAAGAACCGATAATAAATTATCTGTTAAAATAAATTGGATAATGTTTTTATTTTGTAATATGTTAAATTGTACAAAGTTTCTATTTTGTGCTGGTTGATTAAAATGAATATTTTTATTTGTAATAAATTATCTTAGAATAAGTTAGATAATAGTTTTAAGATAATTGAATACATTTTTTTAATCTATTATTATATATCACATAAATTTTTGTTATATAGTTATTCTAAATAATTTTTTTATTGATATAGGAGAGCATCTCTTTGTCAAGATGTCATAAATTTATTTTATTTTTGATTTATTATCATTATTATTATTTTATCTTTTACTTTTGAATCATGCATACTTATCCAATCACTAGTCATGCCTTCGTCATCCCCCTCCTTCCGGTTAAGGTAATGACTTTGGGCATAGTCAGCTCCCATATTGTGACGTGCGATATGTTCAAGACTCGGGAACGAATTCACCATTGTATGATTGACCGATGATTACTAGAGATTACAGTTTTATGTAGGCGAGTTGTAGCTTACAATTCGAACTGAGGACGGGTTTTTGGAGTTAACTCACCCTCGTGGGATTGCAATCCTTATTACAAGAGGGTTGCAATCCTTATTACAAGACACATATAGGAGAATTTATTTTGGAGGTAAAAGAACTATTGAAATTGCACGAAACTATGACAAGGATTTATGTACAAAAAACGAACAAACCCTTATGATTTGTTTCGAAAGACATAGAAAGAGATGTTTTTATGTCAATAATAGAAACCCAAACTTATGGAATTATTGATCTTGTAATGGTTGAAAAATGTTAAAAGTGTTTTTAGCATCAATTCAGTGACAAACCTTCTCTATTAAAACATGGATATAAGACAACGCAACGGATAAGTTCTAGTGAAAGTAAAACATTTTTGTACTAAAAATGAATTTAATTTTCATATAATTTATTTATTTTATATAGTAAAATAATTTTGATATAGATAATTTTAATATGAACTATTGTCTTTTTTATTATTTAGCTAAAACAATACGATATTGAATTATATTAATAACTCGACTCCTAATAAATTAGGTGGTAATATTAAAAAGCTCGAACTAAAGCAATACAATTCAAAAGTATGTCAAATACAATTGAAAATATATCTTAATAAAATTTATCTTATTTTATCTTACTTCGTTTTTAATAAGACGAGATAGTAATAAAATGATATTAATTAAAATATCTCATTTATTTATAATAATCTTAAATAAGACAAATAAAAATTCAAAAATAATAAAAAATATGATAAATGATAATTTATAATGTAAGTTTGATAAGAAAAAGTAATACAACATATAATTAAAATTAGGTCTATTAGGGTTATAATCTAAAAGAGATGAGATAATATTAAAATAAAATGAGATAATATTGTACATAAATTCATAAAAAATGATGAAAATGTCAAAGACATCGTCAACATTGTCGAGACAATATTACTATTTTATACATTCCGACATCGAAACTTGATATCTATATATTTTGGTTAAATTAGTGAAAAATTATCGAGAATATTGACAAATTGCCTCTTAAATATCGTTATCATTAAATTATAGTTTACATATCTCTTTCGGCTAAAATATCCTAGATATTATCACTAAAATATCGTTAAAATAATATCTATAATATCGACATAAATAGATAAAATATTGAATATATCAATAAAAATTATTTTCATACTATCAAGATTTATTTATTTATAATATTTAATATAACTAAATAATCTACTTAATTATTTCAAAAAATTTAACTACTTATTTTACAATATTTTAATTAATTGATCAATTTATTGATTAATATAAATAATACAAGTATTCAAAATTACATATATTAAATAAAAAATTAGTTAAAAATTAAGTAATTAATTATTTTGATGTTTTATAAAATTTTATGAATTTTTTTTATAATTTTCGTAAAATTTTTTAAAAATTTAATTGATAACGATCTTTAATTTTTTCGTAAAAATTATATCTTAATATATTTACTAACCATAAACATCTCAAACCTTTCTATTAAAAACAAAGAAAAAATAAGAGAAAAATTTACATCTCTACTCCCACACAACGGGCAGTGATCATTATCATACAATCACATCTTCTTAGCGCATCTTTCCCTAAAAAACATAATGAGAAGATCCCCATATAAAGTGGCGCACTTACTTTGGGAGGCACTTTAAAGTTCCATATTAACTTTCACACAAGATTAGTGTCCCTTAATAAGTCACCATCTTGGACAACCCAAAAACTATGTTCTACTTGAACAACCAATGGTTAAGCATATTGCACGGTAAACCAACCATTTGAATTAAAGTTCTAAATTAAAGACTAATGACCAACAATAAGACTAATATTAATTTTTAAGATCAAATTAACATCTGACAAAACATTGACCTGACCTTGTCAACTCGCCATCATGAAATTTCTTCATCAATATGCTCATTTAAAAAACTGTCTTTATCTGACCTGGTGGAACTTAGCTTGAAATTAGAGTGTCAAAGGAGCCATGGATCATCCCAAATATACACATAATTGCATTTGTTTACTTCCCACCTTATCCCAGCTAGAAACACGCATTAAGCATCTATAGAACTTCTCTAAGCTCAGGAGGGAAATGAGCCAAGGTTGGCATAAAAAAAAAAACCCACATATGAAGTATCTTTGCTTGAAAATTTGAGCTATGAGTGAATCTGAATATTTTACTCTCCTCTAGCACTGCTTAGCAAATAGCCACTGTCAAATTAAAAGTTCACAAATCTTTAACCCATCCTCCTATCTTTTTTCTTTTACACATTTACCTCTGTTAAATTGGCCCAAAAAATTGAGTCCCAAAAGCTCATATATTAACTAAACACTTACCTCTCTCTCTCTCTCTCTATATATATATATTGTTCCTGCGAGAACAAGAAGCGGAAAGTTGTCAGAGCTAAAACAAAAAGATAATAGAGAGAAAAACCAATTGAGTGAGAGCACAAGTAACTCTCGAACAAGCTATCCATTTTTGCTAACATTAGTGAAGTTTCTCTGTTAATATTTGATTTAATAAGAACTTTAATAATTTATTTAAGTATATATTACTAGTAAATTAGAGAAAAATATTATTGGGTTATTTTTAGTATATTTTATAAAACTTTTTAAATATTGGTGTTTGTATTTCTATTTAATTATTAGTGGATTTTTTTTGTTATTGTTGTTAGTGGAGTATTCTTTTCACATTTAAAGGTTGAACCACTTAAATCATTGTGTGTCATTTGTTTTTTTTTCTTATTTTTTTATTATTTTACTGTTACTCATAATTATATATTTGTGCAACCAAATTAGACCAAAATTTTGCTTCTATTAGTGTTAATTTATAACAAATTAGTATGAGAGCATTGAGTTACTCTGTTATTTACTAGAACTGATCAAGTTTGCTCTTTTGGATTTATTTTTGAGCTTTTGGTTATCTTATTAGTTTCATATTTTCTGAGTTGTATTTATGTTAATTTAATATTGGGTTTTCTGTTATGGTAGCAAAATACAAAATTGAGAAATTCAATGGTAGGAATTATTTCAGTTTCTGGCGAATGAAGATGCGAGCCATATTAGTTAAAGAAGGGCTTATTAAGACACTTTGAGGCAAGGATAAATTGTCAGAAAAATTAATTGATGAAAAAAAAGATACATTGATGGAAAATGCTCTCAGTTCAATTCAGTTATCCTTGTCTGATGAGGTATTACACGAGGTTAGTGATGAGGAATCTCTAGTTGGGTTATGGCTTAAATTGAAGAATTTATGTATGACCAAGTCTTTGACAAGTTGGTTATATTTGAAGAAACTTTTGTATACATTCAGAATGTCAGAAGGCACACCTTTACATGATCAACTTGATGAATTTACTAAAATTATTCGTGATCTAAAAAATGGTGGTGTTAAATTTGATGATGAAGATCCTGCCTTAGTTTTATTATTTTCTTTACCTCATTTATTTGAACATTTTGTTGATACCATGTTATATGAGCGAAACACTATTTCTTTCGAGGATGTCAAAGAAGCTTTGAATTTCAAAGAGTTAAATAAAAAGGTGTCTACTAGCAACAATGATAATAAAAGTGGTTTATTTGTTAGAGGTAGAAATCAAGAAAAAGGCTTAAGAAATAATTAAGGCAAGTCTAGATCCAAATCTAGAAAACCAAAGGATAAATGCAACTATTGTCGTTAAGAAGGGTACTAGAAAGTAAATTGTTCAAAACTCAAAGGTAAAGGAAAATCTACCACAACATCTTCTAGTACTAATGATATTATTGGTGTTGCAGATAGTTCTGGTTTCGATGGTGAAAATGTTTTATCAGTATATATTGGTTCTCTTGGAGATGTTTGGATTCTTGATTTAGGTTGTACTTACCATATGTGCCCTAGTAGGGACTGGTCTGCTTCTTATCAGCCCATTGATGAGGGCGTTGTCTTGAAGGGAAACAATGTGTCCTACAAGGTTGTTGGTATTGGTATTGTCCGAATTAAGATGCATAATGGTATTGTTAGGACTTTGAAAGATGTTCACCATGTTTCATATTTGAAAAAGAACTTGATATCTTCAAGTATTCTTGATTCACAAGGCTACAAGTATGTAGGTAAAGATGGAATTATAAGAGTTAGTAAGGGTGCTCTTGTTGTTATTAAAGGGAAATTGTCGCATGGCCTCTATATGCTTAAGAGTAGCATTATTATTAGCAGTGTTTCAATTTCATCCTCGTTATATCAAGATTAAAATACTAATCAATTATGGCATATGCGGCTAGGGCATATGTGTGAGGCAGGGATGTCTATTTTAAGCAAACAGGATTTTCTTGGTGGTTAGAAAATTGGGAAGCTTGATTTCCGTGAGTACTGTGTTTATGGAAAGCATTACATGGTCAATTTTAGTACAACCATCCATAAAACAAAGGATATTGTTGATTATATTTATTCAGATATTTGGAGTCCCTCTTGTGTTGTGTCTAAGGGTGGTGCTCGATATATGTTAACTTTTATTGATGATTTCTCTTGTCATGTTTGGGTGTATTTTTTGAAGAACAAGAATTATGTGTTCTCAAAATTTGTAAAATTCAAGGCTTGTATAGAAAATCAGACAGGCAATAAAATTAAGCATTTGAGGACTGACAATGGTTTGACATTTTGTGAAAGTTAGTTTAATGAGTTTTGTGAAAGAAATGACATAGTGAGACATCGTACTATGTGTCATACACCACAACAAAATGGAGTAGCATAACGTATGAATATAACTCTCTTAGAAAGAGCTCGTTGTATGCTTTTTCAAGCTGACTTGGATAAATCCTTTTGAGCTAAAGCTTGTAACCATGTCTGTTATTTGGTGAATTAGTCTCCATCAATTGCAATTGAGTTGAAGACTGCGTTTGAGGTATTATTTGGTACTTCTGCTAATTATTCTGATTTAAAAGTTTTTGGTTGTCCTACTTAACTCATGTGAATGATGGTAAACTTGAGCCTAGGGTATTAAAATGCATATTTTTGGGGTATCCTTATGGGGTGAAGGGTTATAGATTATGGTGTGTTGAACCGAAGTCTCCTAAATTTTTTAATTAGTAGAGATGTTAAGTTTGATGAGTTTTCCATGTTGGAAAAGAAAAAAAATGAGTGTATTGTTGTAGGTAAAGACCACAGTGTTAGTGAAAAGGTGAAGCTTGAGAGTGGAGCTCCTAGTCAAATGTAAGATGACACTTCATATCAGCCATCTGTGGATAAGATAGATGATTCTGTTCATGATGTAGCAAAAAAGCAACATGGACAACCATATAGTATCGCTAAGGGTAAAGGAATAAGAGAGACCTGACGCTCTTAAAGGTTCGCATATGCGAACTTAGTTTCTTTTTCATTGTTTGTGGTAGAGTCTATTGAGGTGCATAAACCTTCTAGTTAACATGAAGTTATAACTTATGATGAGTCTGTTCAGTGGTTGGTTGCTATGAATGAAGAAGAATCATACTTAGGATGAGTCTGTTCAAGGCACGTGTTGTTGCAAAGGGTTATTGTAAGAAGAAAGGTATTGACTTCAATGAAGTATTTTCACATGTTGTGAAACATAGCTCTATTTGTGTGTTGCTTGCTATGGTTGCATTGTTTGACATGAAATTAGAGCAACTTGGTGTCAAAATAGCCTTATATATGCATCAACCAGAGGGGTTTGTTGTTCTAGGTAAGGAAGCTCATGTTTGTTTATTAAAAATGTCTTTATATAGGTTGAAGCAATTCCCTAGGCAGTGGTATGAGCGGTTTGGTTCTTTTATGATTGAATATGGTTACTCTATGAGTAATTATGATAGTTTTGTTTATCATAAAAGATTCCATGATGGTTCATCTGTCTATTTGTTGTTTTATGTTGATGACATGCTTATTGCTTCTAAGAATAAGTCTGTGATTCAAAAATTCAAGTCTCAACTTAATGGTGAGTTTGAGATGAAATATTTGGGTGCAACGAAGAAACTTTTGGGCATGGAAATTTATAGGGATAGATAAGCGGGCAAGCTTTATTTGGCTTAGAAAATTTATATTGAAAAAGTTCTTAAATGCTTTGGTATGAAAGAGTCTAAACCTATGAGTACGCCGTTAGTTGTACATTTCAGGATTTCTTTGGATTTGTCACCACAATCAGAAGAAGAAGAGTGGTACATGTCTCAGGTTCCATATGCTAGTGCCATTAGTAATTTGATTTATGTTATAGTTTGTACTCGTCCAGAAATTTCATATGTAGTTAGTGTTGTTAGTAGATATATGGGTAATCCTAGTAAGAGTTATTGGCAAGAAGTGAAATGGATACTTCGATATTTGAGAGGCACAAATAATTTGGTTTGGTATATGATGGAAGTTCTAATACTAGTTGTAGTGTTATTAGTTATGTGAACTCTGATTATGCTGGTGATTTGGATAGAATAAGATCTCTGATAGGTTATGTCTTCACTCTTTCTCATTGTGCCATTAGTTAGAAGGCTATTTTATAGTCTACAGTTGCTTTGTCTATGACAGAGGAAGAATATATGGCGGCAACAAAAGTAGTGAAAGAATTCATTTGGCTTAGAGGTTTGGTTTGTGATTTGGGTTTACAACATGATACTTCTATTGTATTTTGTGATAGTTAGAGTGCGATACACCTTACCAAGAATACTATGTATCATGAAATAACCAAACATATTGATGTCACATATTACTTCGTTCATGACATTATGTCTCAGGGTGCTATTATTGTCAATAAGATAGTCACTATAGAAAATACAACTGATATGTTAACCAAACCAATTCCATTTAACAAGTTCAAGCATTGTTTGGACTTGATTGGTGTTTGCAGTAGATGATCACCCTTCGGGGCTTTGGACGACCGTTATTTGATAATCTGAGGAATTTCATATTTGAAGAACTTGTTTTTTATTTTGAGCCAAGGTGGAGATTTGTTAAATTGGCCCAAAACAATTCTGGCCCAAAAACCCATATATTAAATAAATCCTTGCCTTTATTGTGTGTATATATATATATTAGAGAAGGAAGCGGTAAGCTATTAGAGCTAAAACAAAAAGAAAATAGAAGATTTGATTCTGACAATAACAATGTCAAAGGTATATGGGTAAAAAAAAATGGCTTCTCAAGGTGCACTTAAATAAGCAAATATATGCCTTGAAAATGGATAAAGATGATGACATTAAAAGTCATGTAAATAAAATTATAAAATGTGTTTTTGAATTGCTACGTGTTGATGTGAAGATACAAAATGAAGATCATACAATTATTTTGTTATATTCACTGCATATTTCATATGATTTATTGGTATCTTCAATGCTGAGAAAAATACTACATTGATTGTAAATGAGTTGTTAACAACTCTCTTGAAAACTGGTATTAAGAATTAACTAGGTAATTCCTTAAGTTTTGTAGATTGTCTTGCGATAGATGGTGATTCAAGAGCAAGCTCAAATAATGAAAGAAACAAAAGATATTCAAGTAGAGATGAAAACGAGTTTAAGCCTTGTTAAATATATAATACTGAGTGTTTCTACTATCATAAGAAATGACACATTACAACGTATTGCAAAGAAAGTGTAAGATTTATGAATGTTGGTGGTATTCATGGACAAAATGGTTAAATATAAACTAGTTTCTAAGCATATTTTCATGGCCATTATTCAAAATCGAAGAAACATCTCAGCTTCAAAATTGATGTACTTTAGGTATATGCTTATTTTCTAACACATTAGAATTGAATTCATACACATGGGAAAATAATTATATATATATATATATATATTGCTTTATCAATTGAGGCTAAGGTTGATCGATCAAAGGTCTAGATCGATCGTGTTTGATCTAGTTACTCTTGGGTTGGATTTTAATTGGAGTATATTGATCGAGGTTATGCTCAATCAATTGAGAGGTTGGATCAATCAATGATCAATCAAATTGAATCTAAACTCTCTCGAGTTATTTTTTGACCATTGCTGGATTAATTGAAAAAGGGTTTTGATCGATCGATCTCTTGGTTCGATTGATCGAGGTTGTCTTAAATCTACTGAGTGTATAAGTTTTCACCTTAAATATTTTTTGTTTACTCAAGCCAAATATGTGGATTACCATATTGTTAAATATTTTATGAATAGAAAGGCCATTAAATTTTAACCTAGCATTAGAATTTTATTTTCCCTGTATAAACAACCTCATACTCTTTATTTTAATCAGTATACCTATTCTATTCATCTTACATCTTTTATGCTCTCTTTCAAAAAGATTTTTAACTGAATCATAATGCTTTAGATGTGTTCTTGATTTAATATATCAAACATATTGTTTGGTTATGTTTGATTGATTCATATGCCTATTCATTTTTATGATATTATGCTTTTAACTTTCGTTTTAGGGTTCCATAGATCATTTGATTTATCTGACTTATATTCATAAATCTTCTAGTTAAGATTTTTCATTGTTAAATATGTTCTAGGACGCACTTTACACTCGTGTTAATTGTGTTAATTTTTTAGGTATTTTTTGAACGGGTTTGATTGTTGATGTGACTTGGGATATCAGAACGTTAGTCTAAATCTGTACACGTACCTTATAAAGACTGTGAAAAAGTAAAAGATCGTAAGTAGATTATTTTAGGGGATTTATATGTGAATGATAGTCTAAGACTTTACTTTGTAATTGATCTTATTTTTTTATAGTGTATAGGTAAGTGATCCAATGGACTTGTAGATTAGTGGTTTTTCTCTTAGGTTATTATTGTAACCTAATTTATTTTCACCTAAAATTTCATGTTTCATATTTATCTTTATTTTCACTTTATGTTATTTACACACGATTGATTGTATGATCGTTTAATTATTTTTAATTTGACATAATTAACAAAATTACATATTCACCCCTAGGTTGATTTGAACCATAACTTAAACTTTCAAAAAGATTAAAGACCGTAAGAGACCTTGATGAGAAGAAACAACAAGGTGTTAAATGAGCAAAGGTATCTAAAACTTGTGATACCAAAAATGATGTAATTTTTGTGACAAGTGGTGATGTTTTTAGAGATAATTGTAATTTGGATTTTGCTTGCTCATTTCACATGTGTAAATAAGGAGTTATTTGATAGGTCTGAGCCTTGTGATGCTGGTAATGTTATGATTGCTAATGGTTTATGTAAAGACTATGAGTGTTGGCTATTTTCGTGGACAAAATATTTATCTATAAATTTGTTTTTAGGCCTGCTATCAAGTCTATCAAGAAAAGCCAAACAAATACTCGAGTTCTAGATAATTGTACTTCAGGTATATCTTTGATAACTACGACACATAGGATTACATTTATGCATTTAATAGCACATGCTTATAAATTTGAAATTATTTTTAGTACTAAAATATGGAATAAGATATGCTAAAATATTACATAAGATATATTCTAAATTATAACTAGAATCTTTATTATAAAAGATAGCATAAAATCTATTTTAAAAGATATTAAATAAGATATACTTTAAATTATAGTTGAAATCTTTAGCATAAAAGATAACATAAAATCTATTTTAAAAGAAATCTATTTTAAATATGAGTCTTTTTAATTATGAGTATTACTAATCTTATTTATAATAGAAAATATATTTACCAAACATATATGAGTTATCTTCATTAATGAGTTTAACTAATCCTATTTGTAATAGAAAAGATATTTATCGATTAGATAGAATTAAGGGTTTTAATTTTTCTTATAAATAAAAATCATTGCTCATTTTTTCAATCAACCATACAAAAACATTATTCTATTCTTCTTAATTTCTCTCTCTTGTTTTACAAATACAAGATCATAATTCTTTAGGCTTCTTTATTTAGTTAATCTATCAAATATTTGTGGTTATGTTTGATTGATTAATAAACCTAATTATTTTATGATATTTTGATAATATGTTCTTATGGCTTCTTCTTTATTTTTTTTTCTTAAATTGTTAGATCAAATAATTATGTTTTCCATATCATAGTTATTTGATTTGATTATTAATCTTTAAAGAAGTTATTTTTATTGAACTTGTGCTTGAACTTTTTGCTCTAGGATTTGCTAGTTGATTTGATTTAAGTGACATATGTTTTAAATCATCTAGTTAGGATTATTCATTATTAAATCCATTCTAGAACACACACAGGCACTTGTGCTTTTTGTGCTAACCTTTTTGTAGTTGATTTGTCAACGATCTAATTTCTGGGGAGCTTATTGGAATGTTGGTTTGGAAACTGCTCACGCTAACATTAGAAACTATGAAAATAGAGTAGGGGCTCGTAAGTAAAGTACATTGGGGCAGTATCCTAGGGAGGGTAGCATAAGACCAAGTTTGTACTTGAACATTTGATTTTCATAATGGAAAGTTAGGTGGTCCGGTGAACCGGTGGTTTTTCTCTTAGGTCATAGTTGTGGCCTAGGTTGTTTTCACCTAAAAATATCGTGTGTTACTATTTTACTTCCGCACCTTATTCTTAATCGTGATTGCATGTCTGACCACTTTGTTTAGGTTATTACATTATAAATTGATAAAAATTAAAAATAATATATTCATCCCCTCTAGGTTAATTAGGTCCATATCTTATAAACTTTTAGTTTAAGAAGAAATTTTTTTGGTATGGGTACTATGAAAATGAAGATGTCTGATAGAGTTGTAAGAACACTAAGTGATGTGAGGCACGTACCAAGCTTAAGAAATAATTTTGTTTCACTGAGTATATGGATAATTTGGGTTATGGGTTTTCTACAAGGAATGGGTCTATGGAGGTTGGTAAATGTTTCTTGGTTATTATGGAAGCAAAAAAGAGAGATAACTTATACAAGTTTAATAAGGATCATATTCGAGATAGAGTAAGGTGAATATTGATGATAAGCTAAACTTGATATCTTACATTAGTAATGATAATGTGAGACAAGAGAAACATGTAACGTTTGATAAAAAAAAAGGTTACGATTTTTGGTGATAAGAGTATGGTGTTAAAGGATTGATCTCAAGGTGGAGTAAGCACAAATAAAATATTCTTTGGTTAAAGATGAAGTGGTAGGTAACCCTACCCATAAACGAGGTACAATAAGTAGGGTGTATAAGCATGGAATAATTGCTAATTAATGTTGAATTGTTTTTAAAACCCAAGGTGGAGATTGTTGGAATAAAATGACATTAAAAAAAGAATATTAAAGGTTTCTCAATGTTTGGGGCATTGAAGTATTAATTATGTTATTTTAACTTCCTAGACATTCATGATTTATTATAATAATTAGTTGAAAAACATTTTCATATTTCATATAAAAAATGTATCAATTTAATTTCACTCAAACTTAGTGTTATGAATCTAAATTCGCTTCGACTTTATTCCTCATAAGTCAATACTCTAAAAACACTGAATCCTATGGGTTCAAACACTCATACTAATTTATATATGAAAGAATTGATGTATTGAAATGAACTAATATGTTTGCATATGTATAAAGAAGAAAGGCTCAAAATGTTATTTTAATGTTAATCTTATGAAAGGAATCAAATGTAAGGATTTATAAAATATTATACATTACTTTCATGCATCAATCAAATTCATCAAATAAAAATATCAAGTAATATGCTTTTTAGAAAATGTAGGAAAATACAATGACTTCTTTGGGAATTACTTCCTATATTTTCTTTTGCATTAAACTATTTCTCACAACTATTTAGGCTTTTTGGATCATAGTATATAGATTATACTATTCATTTTTTTCTCCTTCTTTCTATTTGTTTCTCTCTTATATTTTTCTTTTTTATAAGATAATCCATTTTTAAGAGAGTGTACCCATGTACAGATTGTACATTTTTTTATATGGTAAGGTGTTTACTGGGTGAGACTTGGCTGATGTGCATAGCTCGGAGCATTTTTACATTTTTGTCCAATTTTCCATTTATTTTTTACTTTTTCTCATTTTTTTCCCAACACATTTGTGATGTATTACCTCCAGTATTTTTCTTCGAGTTTTTAAATTATTTTTGAACGAAAATACCTAAAAAATGTGATAAAATCATACAAATATAAATCTATTTAACCATTTAAAGTACATTCAATCATGATAGTGAACCTCTGCTAGTATTTTTAAATGATATATATAATGAACTCTAAATATGAAATCAAGTGTAACTCTGATTTCTTACTTGGCTTGTGTGAGTTTTGGTGCCCTTAAACATATGGAACACATTCATGGGCACCAAAACTCACACAAGCCAAGTAAGAAATCGGAGTTACACTTGATTTCATATTTAGAGTTCATTATATATATCATTAAAAATACTAGCAGAGATTCCAGATAAATTCATATTTATAAATAAATGATTAATAAAGTGCTAATATGAGTTCATAAGGAAAGTAGGAAAGAGATATGAGACGTAATTTGGGCCAAAAATAGGTCCATAAAACAATGCATCCTCCTAAATACATGAGCATATAATCATCAATCAAACAAGTGATTTCAGACACAGGAATAGATAGAGAAATTAAATCATTAAAAAATTTACTATCATGTTGTCATATGCTATTCAAAATCATCAGAATCTTCTCCTGATTCTTCTTGTGATGATATAATTTGAAGCATGTGTTCTGCCCATTCCTCTCGTAAATCATCAAAAATTTGCTGATCGTAGCCCGTCTTGTTCTAACCAAAGAACTACATGTATTTAAAATCAAAATAAGAATACAATTTCATTTATTTACAAAAACAAACTCAAATATGTTAAAAAAAATTATGTATATGGCTAAAAGATATTACCACATCATCAATTGGAATTTTGATATTTGTGATGATTTCGCTCATAAACTTCATGACATAATAACCACACATGACTCCATTATTTTGTTGTGGAACCTACAAAATTCAAGTGTACATGAATTTTCATATCTTTATTATTCAATTGTAAAATTAATAAAATTATTAATATTGACTTATACATACCATAACTTTTGTCCATATAAGCTTATGAGATTTTTTTAGGGCAATGCCTCGAAACTTGTTCCATAACTTCCATGCCCTATCAAGGTTTAAAACAGTTAGTTTTTATTAAATATTACAAAAAATAATAGAAGAAACTAATATGTAACTATAACTCTTACATTTCAACAACTGCTTTTGTATCTTTACTCAGTTTTATAGAAGCTGAGTCACAATACCAAGCATGATTATTAAACAGATCAATGATGACCAACATCCATTGACCTTGGCCTTGTTCAAACCTTAATGGCCAAGGGATTATCAACTTTTGATTTCTGTTAAGCGTTAATGCTCTATCACATAATTGTTTAGCTCTGATGCTAACATCCTTCTCTTGTTATTGATTGACATATGAAGAATCATAGAACATTGTTAAATGTGATGAGTGATTATGTTGAAGTCGATAATAACACGCCCTATAAAAAGATATATATATAATTAGATAATATAAATATAATTATATATGTTTTGCATAAATAAAAGAAAAATAAATAGATTGAGGACTCACCTTGTCCACACTTGAATTATACTTAAATCGATCATTTGATATTTAAATAGTTGTAATAAGCACTCGATCGATATATACGTTTGGCCGAGGGTTATACCAGAAATTTCTATAGGAAGTGGCACAGTCCATCCATCATTTATGCTAGATGTCCTCCCAACAATAGTCATCAAAGTGCCAAGATTTCTACTGAATTTTAACGCATAAATATGACTATACTTTTTCCAAGGCTTCTTCTTGAATGACTTGGTGTGCGATGATTGGCCACTAGACATAGATTTAGCATGAGATACTTGATTTGTATCTCTTAAATGTGCCGCATTTAAGAGATCTGGTATAATAGACTAAAAAAAGTATTATATATGGATTTTATTAGTAACAATATAAGATATAATAAAATAATAGTAGTAAACAAGTGTTATCTTTTAAGTTAAAAAATAGTACCACGTCAAAATTTAGAACAACTTGAATCGACGGCCAAGCCACATACTGTCCAACCGCCTCTTGGACTGTGGTAGCATCAGAAGGCACAGGTAGTGGACAATCATGAAACAATGATTGATTAATTACTATTCACCAATGATTAGGCAAATATTGATTATGAATCATCCGATCATCGCTCAATTGTTGTACCGTTCCAATAGCAACATAGTCCGTTGACGAAGGATGTTTCAACAAACATTTCATATTCTATAAAAAATTTAAGTGTTATATATAAAAAATACAACATATAATAAGAATTTAAAAATAATAGATTATATACAACAGAAATTAAAATCTTACCACATATGATTCATCAAATAAAAGAGGACTCTCATGTGGGGTAGCTATTGGATGTACATTCTCACCAAGATGTTCATATTGGCTTGATTTATGGTAAGAATGTGCAGATTGCATTGGAGAAAATGAACCACTACTTGATTGCATATGCATTCCTGGCATATAGTGAGGTCCAATAGGATGGCTATATCCCATACTGGATGTAGTTTGAGCACAATGAGATTGCGTGGGTGGCATGCCTGTCATGTATGGTGGCAAGCTTGTCATGTATGGTGGCATGCTTGGCATGAATTGTGGCATGACTGGCGTGGAAGGTGGTATGCCTGGCATGGATGGTTACATGCTTGGCCAATATGGCATGCCCTGGTTGTAGCATGATGCCATGGCTGACATTTGTTGTGATTGATGTTCTTTTAGAGTGGCAATCTCACTCATAACTGAAGCCTTAAAGGAGTTGAATTCTTCTTCAATTTTAGTATACTTCTCCTTACTTACCATCTGAGGCTTTTGTTTTGGAATGTTAAAATACTCCATAGAACCATCATATTGGCTACCTCCCCTAACACAACCAGGATGCTCGCGGCCGAATGCATGATATAAAGCATCTCTTCCAGGCTCTTCGATTATTTCACCCCTGGATATTTTTTCTTGAACGGCTCTCTACAAATAATAAAGCCATCAAACATATCATTCATTATTATATCAATTATTAAATATCATTAAGACTTTTTATCAACCAAAATTACTAACCAACTTATTTAATTGTTCTTCTCCTCGTTGAGTCATCGGTCTTGAATTCTTCATTTTGGGAGTCTTTGTTTCTATGTATAATTCGGTTCGGATGTGTCTACCCAATTGACTTCCTACATAAATTATGAAAATTTTATTAACAATGACATGAAATTAAATTGAGGAAAATAAATATAAAAATATTTATAAATTAAGACAAATTAATAATACCATTCTATATCTAACTTCAGGATTTGAAGCGGTTAGGAAGAATGTTATGCATTTGTACATTCTGATGATCTTCTCTAATAATTTGAAATTCATCTGTACGTCTATAATCCACAAATTCTTTCCAAACTTGAGGTGTAATCCAGGGGTGTCCTTCAAGAATTTTGTAGATTTCATTCTCATCAAGTGTTTCCAAATATGGAAACACATAATTTCTTACCAATCTGGAAGTCTTGTATTCCTTCCACGCCTTATTTGCAATTTTATAACACTTGCCCTTCCAACTGTCATCGACTTTGTAACGATTCTGTAAAAACACAGTACAAAAGATTAGATATACACCTAATATAATATATATATTGATTATAAAATATAAGAGACTTACACAAATAGTTATCCATATTTTGAACTTTTCTACTTCGTCAACCTCAGACCAATCATTTATATTGATTGGTATACTGGACTTTGCAAGTCGACCAATAGAGGATTTCAATTGTTGACCATTTTCCCCTATTGGATTACCAGTAGCATCAAATAGAACAGGTATTCTATCATCTGGGTTAAGTGGAGTATCAGGTATAATCGCCCAACCCTTTCTTTTCAAATACCCCAATGGATCATTTGGATCTACAATCTCTGTTGTTCGAATATCCATGAAATATCTGCAAACAATGAAGAAATATAAATTAATTGACAATTTTAGGAACATACATATATATAAGAGTTATTACAACAATATAGAACATACGTTATGTTTAATTAGGTTGTTGATCATATACATATATTCCTTCACAATCATTTCGAGCCCATGACGAAGAATCATCATCATCATCAATTAGATCATCACATACATTAGACAATTTATTTGAGAAATTACTAATATTGGTTAATGTATCAAGCATAGAGTCATCATCTTCTACAACATCACAATGGTAAAACTCTTTTTATGGAGGCGTTAACACAACAGACCATCTTGAATCAATCTGATCGCTCACATAAAATACTTGTTTTGCATGAAGTGCTAACGTGAAAGGATCATTAGTGTGACTTATCCTGGATAAATTTACAAGGGTAAATCCAAACTCATCTATTTTATATCCAACATTGATAACATCTTCGACCCAATCACACAAGAAAATTGTTTCATGGAAGACCTCATAATCCAATTCCCAAATCTCTTGTATTATACCATAATATGTTCTATCAGAAAGTACAGGATTAACATCTTTTGAACTGGCAAATTGCATAGTTTGTGCAACCATCTTCACCCCGCTATTTTGATTTACTTGGAATTTGTCCCTAGCTTGAGTCGTAAACCTCGATCCATTTATTGTGAAACTATAAAATGATTTGACATCAAATTTTAGCCCATGTGCAAGCCATTGTAAACTTTATGATATTTTATGATTGGGTTTCTTGAGTTCATCTCGAATCTATGTATACAAAAACACAAAATGTGTTTAGAGTAAAGTTTTAAAACATTGAATAGATATAGGAAGATACATGCATGAATTTTTGTTTGTGATACTTACGTGGTTGCGAAACCAATTAATAAGCTCTCGCTTATGTTCATCATACAACCATTTTTCTCCTCCTTTTTTTTATAACGATGATCAATCTTCAATAAGTTTAAATGCATCCTGTAATGTTATTAAATATATATTAAATTATATATCATCATTAATAGTTAAATAAAAAATTATTTTTGCAATCATGAAACAATGAACATCACTTACTCTATGTACGGTTGTGCCTCATTATTATTTACCAAAATGATTTGGTGTGCCTTTTCCCATCGAGTGCGATCAATAAATAATTTCTTACTTCCACCAAGCATAGGGTTACCTACTTGGATCATGTGACGTTCTAAGAACAACTTGTGCGTAGGATTCCCAATTTCAGTGCAACCACTAAAGTATTCAGAACAAAACTCAATGGCCTCTTCAGCAATGTAGCGTTCCACAATACATCCTTCAGGTCGATTTCTATTATTTACATATCATTTAAGGACTTGCATATATCTCTCAAAAGGATACATCCACTTTAAGTAAGTAGGACCACACAATTGAACCTCTCGAACTAAATGAACACATAAGTGAATCATTATATCGAAGAAAGAAAGAAGAAAATATTTTTCAATTAGACACAAAGTCTCTACAATTTCTTTCTGTAAAGAATTTAACTCGCCAATTGATATAGATTTCTTGCATATTGTATTGAAGAATGAACAAAGCTGAATTATTGATAATCGAACATGTTTTGGAAGAATTGATCTAATAGCAACTGGTAATAACTGTTGCATTAAGATATGGCAGTCATGTGATTTCAATCCATACAGTCTCTTATCGGTGATAGACACAAAATTTCTTAAGTTGGATGAGTAACCATCAGGAACTTTCACACCCTCCAAACATTTACAAAACACATCCTTCTCTTTTGTTGACATTGTATATGATGCTGGTGGTAAGTATGTTCGATTCTTATCATTTTCCACTCTTGGTTCCAATTCAGGTCGTATGCCTAGTTTCTTTAAATTCAATCTTGCTTTAATTCCATCCTTTGTTTTTCCAGGTATATTAAGTAAAGTACCAATCAAGCTCTCACATACATTCTTCTCAATGTGCATGACATCTAAGATGTGACGAATGTGTAGGTCTTTCCAATAAGGTAATTCCCAAAATATTGATTTTTTTTCCAACAACCATGGTAAGTTGGTTCAAACTCTTTTTCATTTTCACCCATTTCATTAGTTGACCTCTTTCGTTTCCCTACCTTAGTGAGTTTTTTTTTCATCTTTCCATATCGTTTGAATGTCATCCCATTCAATTGCGTTAATATCTCAATACCTCGCAAAGGTTGAGTTGCATGATCATGATCTTCTTTACCATCGAACGGTTTCTTTTGGTATCTAAACTTGTGTCCAGATGGCAAAAATCTTCTATGTCTTCTATAAGACATCTTTCGTCTGTGAACAAGATAAGTTGCAGAAGTTCCATCACTACATATAGGACATCCCTTGTAACCTTTTGTTGCATGTCCTGATAAGTTTCCATAGGCAGGAAAATCATTAATTGTCCATAAAAGGACCCCCTTCAAGTTAAAGTATTCTTCTTTATGTGCATCGTAAACATTTACACCATCATTCCACAACGTCTTTAAATCATCTATCAGAGGCTGCAAATATACATCAATATCAACACCGGGTTGTTTCGATCTTGAGATCAATAATGTTAACATCATGAATTTTCTTTTCATACACAACCAGGGAGGAAGGTTATATGTTACCATAATTACTGGCCAACAGCTATATCTACTACTGAGGGAACTATGTGGATTAATTCCATCAGCAGCAATAGCAAGACAAAGATTGCGCGGATCAGATGAAAATTGAGAAGATAAATTATCTATTACTTTCCAATTTGGAGAATCACAAGGATGACGTAGCACCCCATCATCAGATCGATTATCTGAATGCCAAGTCAACATCTTTGATGTATATTTACTATTGAACAACCTTTCAAAGCGAGGAATCGGAGGAAAGTACCAAAGAACCTTTGCAGGCACGCCTTTCTTATGTGTTGTACTCTCATTTGTACCATGTTTTCATCTCGATTCTTTACACATAGGACAATCATGTAATGTCTCATATTCTTTTCTATAAAGAATGCAATCATTAGGACAAGCGTGAATCTTATGATATTCCATGCCAAATCGACTAAGAGATTTCTTCACTTCATACATTGAAGATGGCAATTCAATACCCTCAGGAAACATATCGACTAGTAGATTTAGTAATTCTGTGAATCCCTTGTCAGAAAAACCATGTTTTGCCTTCACATTGTACAAATGAACCAATCCCGACATTTTAGTGTATTTTTTGCATTTTGGATACAACGGGTTTTCGGCATCTTCTATAAGTTTATTAAAGGTTTCGGGATTATTCTCTCGTAATTCATCTTCAACATCATGAAACATATTTTCTGTCTGTACATTTTGATAAGATGTATGTAATCCACTCACATTGTTATTTATCTTTTTTACATGAATATTATCAATATTTTCTCCATGATAATACCAACATTTATAGCTCAATAGAATACCATTACGGATAAGGTGATACTTAACTTCATCAAATTCATGAAATCGCTCATTTTTACATTTAACACATAGGCAGCGAATCATACTAGTTCCAGTATTACTATTTCTACAAGCAAATTCCATGAAACTTTCAACTCTAGAAATATAATCTTGCTCAATTCTACACTTTGACATCCAAGATTTGTCCATTTTTTATTAATGACATCAGATAAACATATTACTTAATTATGTATACAATGAATATATTTGAAGTATTATTATATATAAATTTCCTAATTATTAGAATATATATCAAAACATACATAATGCAAAACAATTATCATTTTAATCATTTTACAAAACCATTTCTATACAAATTAAAAAATAAGCAACATGTTAGCATGAATATATAAAAACCAATCACGTGATTTGTGGTTGATTCTAATTTCTATGCATGTTACTATATCATAATTAAAAAGTAATATTAATTATACGTATATAACATTCTATAAAAGTATATAGGCACTATTATATATAGTAACATATTTGTAACATTTTAACACATAAGTAGCATATATAAATAATAATAATAATAATAATAATAATAATAATAATAATAATACTTAGTTTTTAGTTATTATTTGATTTTTATTAATATATATATTTATAATTTTTTTAAGAGTCAATAGATAGCACGTATAATTTTTATACAAATATAATTTCTTACAAATTTAAAAAAACATTTATTTTTCCTTTATTCACTACTTAATAAAATATAATTATTTATATATAAATAAATTTATCCACGCATAGTAAACACATAACATTTTAGATATTATTTTCACATAAAATAAGTCAAACATAATAACAAGTAAAATAAAAAACATACCTAAATCAAAAATTTATACAAAATATAAAACAAACTGAATAATATAAGCGGCAAAATTCTACTTAATAAAATATAATTACTTATAATATATAAATAAATTTATCCATGCACAGTAAATCAAACCCATAAAATTTCAGATATTATTTTCACATAAAATAAGACAAACATAATAACAAGCAAAATAAAAAAACATACCTATGTCAAAAATTTATACAAAATATAAAACAAACTGATTATTAAACTGTAAAATTCTACTATAATTATTTATTATCCACGCACAGTAAATATATATAATCCATCAAAACCACAACATTTCATATATTATTTCCACATAAAATAAATCAAACAAAATAAAAAACATACCTAAATAAAAAATTTATACAGAAAAAACTGCAAAATTCTACTATAATTATTTATTATCCACGCAAAATAATTATATATAACCCATCAAAACCACAACATTTCAAATATTATTTCCACATAAAATAAGTCAAACAAAATAAAAAACATATCTACATCAAAAATTTATACATAAAAAACTGCAAAATTCTACTATAATTATTTATTATCCACGCAAAATAATTATATATAATCCATTAAAACCACAACATTTCAGATATTATTTCCACATAAAATAAGTCAAACAAAATAAAAAACATATCTACATCAAAAATTTATACAGAAAAAACTGCAAAATTCTACTATAATTATTTATTATCCACGCAAAATAATTATATATAATCCATCAAAAACACAACATTTCAGATATTATTTCCACATAAAATAAGTCAAACAAAATAAAAAAACATATCTACATCAAAAATTTATACAGAAAATGGGTATAAAAAAATTGTAATATTTCGCTCAAAAAAATAGTAGATCTGAAAGATAATGAGAAGAGAAATATAACTTACAAAACGACGTTACAAATGGTGGTCGGAGGTGGCCGGAAATTTAGAAAGAAGGTGGCACACGGTGTAAGAAAATGGAGGAGAGAGAGGAAGAAATTGGAGGAGAGAGGAAGGAAAATGGGTTTCTGCGTAAAAATTTGCCCGAAAGTTGGATATATTAAGTGGGTAGCGTCGGTTGACGTGGCCAACAGACGCTATCCAAGTGGGTAGCGTCAGTTGACGTGGAAAACCGACGCTACGTCCGACGTGGATATCGTCGGTTTTACACCGAACCGACTTTAAATTCATTATAAGTCGGTTTTTGGAAAAAACCGACTTTACACAGCGACTTAAATACCTCTTTTTGTAGTAGTGTAGAGATTAAAATAACTTTTAGATCATGAAGAAAGAAAAGAGTACTAGTCATGGTTTAAGGAGAACATAATGTACAACCACATATCTTGAAGGATTATGTAAGGCCAATTATGAATGACAATTACTCAGGTGTACGACGCCAGACCATTAATGCCAATAATTTTGAGCTCAAACCGACGTTGATCAGCATGGTGCAACAAACCCAATTTAGTGGATCGCCACTTGATGATCCCAATATTCATTTGGCGATGTTTTTTGAGATTTGTGACACTATAAAGATGAATGTTGTTACTAAAAACACCATTAGACTGAGATTGTTACCTTTTTCATTTACGGATAAGGCCAAAGGTTAGTTACAATCTCTACAACCTAGAAGCATCACTAGTTGGAAGAACATGGCAAAAAAGTTACTTGCTAAATTCTTTCCACTTGCAAAAACAACCCAACTCAGGAGTGAGATTGGTCAATTCAAGCAAAATAATTTTGAGACACTTTATGAAGCATGGGAAAGATATAAAAATTTGATTTAGCATTTCCCTCAACATGGATTACCGGATTGGTTGCAAGTTCAAATGTTCTATAATGGGTTAAATGGGAAAACTAGAACCATAGTTGATGCTACTTCTTGTGGAATTTTGATGTCAAAGACAGCTAAAGGTGCTACTTTTCTTTTGGAAGAAATGGCCTTAAATAACTATCAATGGCTAACTGAAAAATCTATGGCTAAGAAAGTTGTCGGAATTCATGAATTGGAGTATTTTGTTGCCTTTTTAGCTCAACTAGCTTCTCTATCTCATTAGATTTCTACCTTGACAACCCAAAGAATACCACAAAGTGCAAAATATGTTGCAACTTCAAGTATGATAGTTCTGATAAATGAAGCAAGTTAAGAACATTTTCAATACATCAACAATCAGAACTACAACTATCGTGGTAATCCTATGCAAAATTACTATCATCCAAGGCTTCGAAATAATGAGAATTTTTCTTATGGAAACATAAAGAATGTGTTGCAACCTCCTCCAAGGTTTGATAGTCAATCAAGTAAGAAGAAGATGTCACTTGAGGATGTCATGGTTTCCTTTGTAGATGAGACCAAAGAATGGTTTAAAAATAGTGATTCACAGATGGATAACATTGAGACTCATTTTAGAAATATGGGAGCCACTATGAAAAATATTAAAGTGCATATTGAGTAACTAGCCACAACCATCAATACTCAACAAAGAGAAAATTTTTCTAGCAATATAGAAGTGAATCCAAAGGAACAATTCAAGGCCATTACACTTAGGAGTGGAAGAGAAATTGAGAGATTACCATCAAAGGAAACTGAGTCCACCCATACAGCCCCAAAAAATGGCCAAAGCAATCATCAAGTAGAAGAAGAGGAGATTGTTGATGATACACTAAGAGAGATTGACATGCCTCCATCAATTTCATTTCCTGACAATCTTTCTATTCTCTCTACTCAACTTCCTTATCCTCAACGCTTTCAAAAAAAATTAGATAAGCAATTTTCTAAGTTTTTGGATATCTTTAAGAAAATTCACATAAATATTCCTTTTGTAGATGCCTTGGAACAAATGTCAAATTATGCCAAATTCATGAATGACCCCAGTCTAAGAAAAGAAGGTTAGAGGAGTTTGAAACAATGAAGCTTTCTAAAGAATGTAGTATCATTCTTCAAAAAAATTACCTCAAAAATTAAAAGATCCAATGAGTTTCACATTTCCTTGCACTATTTGAAATTCATTTTTTGATAAAGTTTTATGTGATCTTAGTGCTAACATTAATCTTATGCCATTGTCTGTTTATAGGAAACTGGGACTTAGAAAGATAAAACAAATAACAATTTGTTTGCAACTAGTAGACCAATCCATCAAGTATCCACGGGGAATCATAAAAGATGTATTGGTAAAAGTGGATAAATATATTTTCCTATTGATTCTGTGGTGTTAGATATGGATAAAGACCAAGATGTCCCACTAATTCTTGGCCGACCATTCTTGGCTATGGGAAGGGCTTTAATGGATGTTCAAAAGGGTAAGTTAACATTGAGAGTGAACAAGGAAAAGGTTACATTCAACATCTATGGATTCATAGGATTTCCAGAAGTTCCAAGCACTTGCTTTCGAATAGATTTCATTGAGCAATGTTTAGTAAAAGCCTTTCAAAAGGATATGTCGGCCGATCACCTAGAATGATGTATCACCACTTCATCTAATTCTTATGGTTTCAATAATTCTACTATTTGTAAATCTGATTTACCTTTTTTAGTGAATAATTTATCCACTATGTATTTTCCTTGGAATCATTGAAGCATGTTACATCATTAAGCACAGAAGTGGAGAGGTTGGAGCCAATGATAGCAAAGATGTATTCTATAATATCTACAAAAAAAAGTGCAGCAAACTACAACTCTAGAGTTGAAGTAATTGCCTGAGCATCTTCATTGTGCATTCTTGGGTGATAGTTACACCTTTCCAATGATTGTTGTGACATAACTTACACCCGAAGAAGAGGAAAAGTTACTATGTGTGTTAAGGGAGCATAGAACAACCTTAGGATGGACTATCTCTGACATAAAAGGTATAAACCCATCCATTTTAATGCATAATATTCTAATGGAAGAACCTTACAAACCATCAATTGAGCCCCAAAAAAGATTAAATCCAACAATGAAGGAAGTTGTGAGAGTTGAAATTTTGAAGCTCTTCAATGCTGGAATTATTTATGCTATTTTAGACAACTCATGGGTAATTCCAATGCATGTTGTGCCAAAAAAGGGTGGGATGACGATTGTTAAAAATGAAAACAATGAGCTTATTCCTATAAGAATAGTCATGGGTTGGTGTGTATGTATAGATTACTACAAGTTGAACAAAGCAACAAGGAAGGATCATTTTCCACTTCCATTAATTGATCAAATGTTAGATTGATTGGCTAGATATCCCTATTATTGCTTCTTAGATGGTTATTTGGGATATAACCAGATTGCCATAGCCCCCGAAGATCAAGAAAAAACTACATTCACATGCCTCAATGAAACATTTGCTTTTAGAAGAATGCCCTTTGAATTATGCAATGCCCCAGGAACATTTAAACGTTGCATGATGGCTATTTTTATGATATGGTGGAAGATATAATGAAAATTTTCATGGATGACTTTTCGATATTTGGTACATCTTTTGATCACTGTTTGCATAATTTAGCTCTTGTTTTGTAAAGATGTGAAGATAAAAACCTTGTCTTAAACTGAGAGAAGTGTAATTTCATGGTTCAAGAAGAGATCGTGATTGGCCATAGAGTTTCATCTAAAGGAATTGAAGTTTATCAAGCTAAAATTGCAACCAAAGAAAAACTACCACCTCTAAATAATGTGAAGGGAATCAAAAGTTTTTTGGGACATGCAGGATTTTATATAAGATTTATAAGGATTTTTCTAAACTCTCTAAAGGTTTATGTAATCTTCTTGAAAAAAAATCTGCATTTGACTTTGATGATGTTTATTTGCAAGCCTTTAATGTAATCAAGGAGAAACTGATTTCAGCACCAATAATGATTGTAACTGATTAAAGTCAACCTTTTGAATTCATGTGTGATGCAAGTGACTTTGCAATTGGAGCACTATTAGGAAAAAAACGAGACAAATTGTTTAGGTCCATATACTATGCAAGTCAAACAATGAATGAATCCCAATTGAATTATACAACAACTAAGAAGGAGATGTTTGATGTGTTGTTTGCTTATGACAAATTTTGGTCTTACCTCATTGGTACAAAGGTGATAATGTTCACTGATCATGTAGCACTGAGAAGGATGCTAAGCCTAGACTAATTCTTTGGATTCTTCTTCTTCAAGAATTTGATTTGGAAGTTCAAGATAAGAAAGAAAGTGAAAATTTAGTTGCTAAGCATCTCTCATGGATGGAATAAGAGGAAATAAAACTAGATTTAGTGATCCAAGAAGCATTCTCTGATGAGCAGTTGTTTGCATATGAGATCAAGCTTCCTTGGTATGCTGATATTATAAAATACCTCGCTTGTAAGGTATTGTTGCCATATCTTACTTTCCACAAATGTAAGAATTTTTTGCATGATGTGAAATATTATATTTGGGATGAGCCTTTGTTTTTCAAAAGATGTCCTGATCAAATCATTCGAAGATGTGTCCCTGAAAAGGAGATTCAATCCATTCTTCATCATTGCCATTCCATATCATATGGAGGACATTTTAGAGTAACACGAGTAGCTACTAAGGTACTTCAAAGTGGTTTCTTTTAGCCCTCTATTTTTTGTGATAGTTATACTTTGGTGAAGACATGTGATCGGTGCTAACATATGGGAAATATTTCGAGGCATCAAAAGCAACCATCAAAATATATCTTAGAGGTTTAGTTATTTAATGTTTGGGGAATTGATTTTATGGGTCTTTTTCCTCCTTCTTTTGACTTTGTTTATATCTTGTTAGTAGTTGATTATGTGTCAAAGTGGGTAGAGGCAATTGCTACAATAACAAATGATGCGAAAGTAGTGCTTAAATTTCTACATAAGATCATATTCACAAGATTTGGCATTCCACGAGCTATTATTAGTAATCAAGGGACCCATTTTTACAACAAGTTGTTCGACAACCTTCTCTCTAAATATGGTATGAAGCACAAGATAGCACTTGCCTATCCTCCTCAAACTAATGGCCAAGCTGAAATTTCAAATTGAGAAATCAAGAATATCCTTGAAAAGATGGCCAACATCAATAGAAAGGATTGGGAAAATAAGCTTGATAATGCTTTGTGGGCATATCATACATATTTTAAAACACCTATCGAGATGTCTCCTTGTTGATTAGTGTTTGGAAAAGCATGTTATCTCCCTATTGAGTTAGATCATAAAGCTTATTGGGATGTAAAGAAGTTTAATTTTGATTTGAAGGTAGCAGGAGAAAAGCAACTTCTTCAATTGAATAAGATGTATGAGTTTTGGAATGATGTGTATGAAATGAAAAGATCTACAAAGAACAGACAATGAAGTGGCATGACAAACAGATTCTTAGGCTTGAGTTTGCTCTAGGACAATAGGTTTTGCTCTTCAATTCATGACTAAAACTCTTCCCAACTAAGTTAAGATCAAGATGGACAGGTCCTTATACAATTGATATAGTTTCCACTTTTAGAGCCATAGACTTGAAGAAAAAGGTAGGGAATATATTCAGAGTTAACGGTCAGATATTAAAGCACTATTATGGAGAAAAAATGGAGAGAAATTGTGCATTTATTCCTCTTAAAACCCCTAATTGATGAAGATTGAAAAGTTTGGCTATAAACTAAAAAAAAAGCGCTTATGGGAGGCAACGCATAAAATTTTATTTTGTTCTTTTATTTTATTTTTATTACTATTTGAATAATTTGAATTTTGATGCTGATTAATTTTTCAAGAATAAAAAGCTTAAAATTACAAACTAATGCGGATCCACCATAAAACCAGGGAAGTTCCTTTCATTTCTTCAATCTGTCTCACTTTTAAATTTACAATGAGGACATTGTTTAGTTTAAGTTTGAAGGTGTCAACTCCTATAGTCTTGAGTTGTTGAATTATTTTATCAAGTATGTATTTGAGTATGATTGAATTCGCTATGACTATGAGATTTGTGATTGAGGATGGTTTTCAAAATATGATATTATGTTAGGAAGAGTTTTGTGGGTACTTTGATTTAAATCTTTGTCCTTGAAAATAATTGAGCACATAGTAAATTTTCTCTACTCCATTTTGCCTATGAAGAGAATGAGTTAAATTAATTGGTTTAGGAAAAGTTTAATCTTGATTTTCCCTAGAATCCGTTGATGGATACTTGAGGCGAAATCTTAATTGATACCAAATATTATAGAAATGATCTACGTAATTTTTTATCACAACCAAAAAGTTTTCCCAACCATCCTAATTATCACACCATCATTGGATGGTGTATTCCTATAGTTAACCCCTAGAGCCTTATTTTACATAAGCCTTTATTTGTTCTTTTAATTACATAAATCATTCTCATTCTAAGCTTGAAAAACCATGAACTTGCCTTAAATTTTGAGAAAATACTTTGGTGAAAATTTTGCACTTAAAAAGAAAGTTAGTTCAAATTAAATAATCCACATTATGTTTGCTCTATTTGATCAAAGTGTGAAAAAAAAATGAAAGGCCAGAAACGAAAAAAGGGTTAAAATGGTTTAAATTAGTAAAGACTATAAGTATCACAGAAACCACATGAAAAAAAATTAAAAAAAGGAAAAAAAAAAGAGTACAATACTTATTGAGTATAACAATAATATTGTCATCGGTATGAGCATATTGTCAAGAAATAGCTATGGTGTGAATCTTGTGCATATTCTTTTTATTGTTTCTTTCTACCAAGTATTTTCCCAGTTTTCTTTGATTTTCCATATCCATTTCTTTCTTAGCCCTCACTTTGTGGCTTGTCATTACAACCGTGATTAAAGACCTTTTGATCTTTGATTTTGGTATTTTATTACATTAATGGAGAGGATTTTTGAAAATTGAACTTATGGAATTAAGTTTTGATAGAATTCTTCTTATTACAGTTGTTCTATTTTTATCTGAATATGTTGGTGGTTTGGAGTTAAATTGACTATTTCACACACATACTCAAGGACCTAGTTTTAAGTTGAAGTAAATGCTTAACTCTTACTTGACAAATTGTTGAATTGTTGATTGATTTTTTTACTATCTTCGATGTAAAATGAGTAAGTTATTAGTGATTAAATATAAATTCAGATCATGGCTTGGTGAGTGATGATAGTTATCGATGGGATCTAGTTGATGTTGTCTATAGTTGTCTTTTATTTTATTTTCTTTTTGTTTGAGGACAAACAAAGTTCTAAGTTTGATGGTTTTTGATGACTTGCATAATTTGGCATAATTTATCACTTCTAAACTTTAAAATTTAGTCTAATTTTATTTGTTTTTTTTTATTTTAGACTTCATTATTATTATTTAAATTTTATTACAGATTTAAAGATTCAAAATTTTATAAGCATATCATCTAAAATTTAAATTTAAATTAATATATATACATAAAAGAATGGATAAGAGTGTGTAAGAAACAAGGATATATATATGTACCAAACGGGGGGATTGCTTTTGATATATATATATATATATATAAACAAAAGAGGAGTAATAGAGGAGAGAGGAGAAAGTGGTAAGGAGAGGAAAAAATAGAGAGGCATGGTAAGAAAGAGAAAATCAAAAGCATATTGGAGCGTAACAGGGAAACGTGAAAGCTGATTCTTTTAGCGAGTCATTTTTCTTTCAATTCCTCTCAGAAAATTATTGGGAATTCATATAGGTGGTATTTGGTTCACAAAATGAAATTATAATAGGAATAGGAATAGGAATGGGAATGGAATGGAATTGAAAGAAAATAGTTTTGTTTGGTTTGACCACTAGAATCAAAGAATGAATCAGTATTATAATGTTTGGTTTATAACTAGAATAGAATGAAAAATATTATATATTACCTTAATACCCCTATATTTAGTAAAATTTAAATAATATCATTTAATTATTATTTTTTCGTCAAACAAAATACATTATTAAAATCATTATTATTCTAAATAATTATTACTTAAAAATAAAGTATATTATTAAAATTATTATTTTTCTAAATAGGGTTTAGGGTTTAGGGATTTGAGATTTAGGGTTATATTTATGTATTAAAGTTTAGGGTTAAAATTATTTTTTAAATAGGGTTTAGGGTTTTGGGATTTAGGATTTAGGGTTTTGGGATTTAGGATTTAGGGTTTAAGGTTTTAGGTTTTGGGATTTGGGATTTAGGGTTTAGGGTTTAGGATTATATTTGTGAGTTAAGATTTAGGGTTAAAATTATTATTTTTCTAAATACGGTTTTGGATTTTGGGTTTTGGGTTTTGGGATTTTGGATTTAGGGTTTAGGATTTTTGGTTTAAGGTTATGGAATCCTTTTCTTTTAGGAATCGATTTCATTCCATTTCCACTTTTCAGCCCAACCAAACATAAAATTGGAAGGAATTAATTTTGATTACATTCCATTCTAGTCAACCAAACATGCACTTATGTTAAATTTAATTTTTAACATGAACTAATTTTTCTTTATTATAGGAAAATGTTGTAATTTAATTTTGAACTATGCTTGATTTTCTATGTTAATTTGAATTATTTCTCTTCATGTTTGTTTGATTTATTTTGAGTTTATTGCTTCTAATTAATTGGTCATTAATTGATGATTTTAATCTTATGATTTACTATCAAAAGAGGAAATTATAGGATAGATCTGTAATATTTTGACATAGGTAAATATAGAGATCGAAAGACTTGTATGAACCTTTGAGGTTTTAAAATCATTGGTCTTAATGCTTTCTTGCTTTATTAAATTGCATACTCTTATGTAAATTAATTAACAAGAATGTTTCCAATTGATTATCAAAAGAGGCTTTTGGATATTTTTTGGATATTGCTAACAAACAAAGAAAATTAAATTCAATTAGCTAGATAAGTAAAACATAGTGAGGGATTAGGTGAAATCGATTTCCTATAAGTTTTATTCCCATTAATTTGATTTTATTTTAAATTTCAATTACAACAAGCTTAGTGACTTTTTTAGATAAAATTAAGATTAGAATAATTTTGTATTTTTCAAAAATAAGTTACCAATCCATGAGGACGATACTCTTCTTATCATTTTATTATAAAACTACGATGTTGTGCACTTGCAATTTTGCACCAATCAAGTAGCAACAAAAAAATGTATAGAGAATAAAATAAACATGTATACTCATAGATATAAATCAAAACATGAACAAATAATCTAAATTAGGGATGTGTCTCAAGATACATACAACATTAATTTTTAGTCTTTGGACAGAGAATCTAACTACAAGTGGTACTCTCAATGCAATGATAAAATAATAACAATTAGTTCGGTCAAACAACAGTTTTTCTTTGGAAGGACTATTGTTTACATGAAAATAAATAAATAAATATTTTTATAATCATTATGTATTTATCATCGCATGTGCATTGTTATTTAGTCAAACTGGGCCAAGCATAGCTCGCATAAATAACTTCGTATAAAATATCTATGTATTTTTGATTAAATTAATCTTCATAATAGAGATTACTTTAACAAAATGTAATTTTAATTAATTTAATTAAAAATACTAGACTAATTATGTAAAATAATATAACAACAACATAAAAAAGGCTATATATTTTTATGTGAACAAATAATCAAATGTTTTACCTTACAAATAACCAAATCACTTAAAAAATTTGATAATATCAAAACACTGATATATCAAACAATATTAAAAAATATGGATGCCAAACAATTTTATCTTTAAAATAAATAGATAAAGATTTGTAACTAAACAAATTGAATCCCCACGATTAAACATCTTACAAGCTTATTAATTATGACATTGTAATAAATTGTGTACTTAGCATTTAATTTGTACTCTTTAAAAGAAAATTTAAATACTTACATGAAATAATATCTTTAAAATTTATAATAATAAAAATAATACTCTAATAATATTAAATGAATTTAAATGATCATATGAAATAATGAGTTATACTTTTTATAATAGAGCGAAGTGTCATAGAAGTACATTAAATTAAGTCATTTGTGTCATTTATTTCTTCATATTAACAACGATGTTATTTAGTCCTTTAATTTATAAAATGGCTACTTAAATACAAATTATACTATTTTAATCATTTTTATTTCAAAATATTATTATTTTCTGTCAAGCAATTAAAACGTTATTAAAATATGAGTTTTAACAATAGTAAAAGTGAAATTTAATATAAAATATTTTAAGAAAAATAAATAATAATAAAATTAATTTAAATATATACTTCAATTTTTAGTAAAAATTAAAAAATATTAAAATATTAAAATAAAATAGTAAAAAATAAAAAAAATAAATATTTTGAGAATTATTTTTATATTAATTATGACTTTACTATTATTAAATACTCATGTTTTAGTAGCGATTAATCACTTGATATAAAATTAATAATATTTTAATAAAAAAAATTATTAGAATAATATGATTTGTTCTAAATTAATCATTTTTAGAAAGCTAAGAAACTAGATAATATTGTTTCTAACTTAAGAGACTAAACAGTACAAATGACGTAATCTAAGAAATTTTTGTATTATTTTTCTCTTTATAATAAAAATACATAAATTGAACATAAGTCATACTATTTTTATAATTATAAATTTTAAGTATTTGATTTCTTAAGAAATTTTTGAACCCGCCGCTCGTTTTGTAGTTATACAAAAGTTATGTTCCTATGAAGTGTTTTGATATAAATTTTTGAATGTTAAGTCTTAAAAACCAACTTCTTAATATTAATTTGCTAGAAGGTGTTCTACTATTTCTAATATGAAAACATGAAACTTGTGACAAATATTTTCTTTAAATAACACACAAGATTTAATGTAATTTGTTCCAAAATTAAGGGGCTTACATCTACATCCAAGCAATATTTTTTTCACTTTGACTTATACTTCTGAATAAGCAATACAATATATTCTCTTGTCATACAAGAGTCCCTCGATCCTATTTTATTCCCAAGAATACTCATAAACCTCGTATTAATCTAATAGAGATATATTTATACTTTAATATTAATAATAGATTGAGAATGAGAAAACAATACTTTAGAGTAGCTTAATTCTAAAGAGTTGTTTAAGAACACCAAACATCCTTCTCCACCTTTAGTGGAGAAAAACTAATGCAGATCGAGGTGCTGACCAAGTTGATGTTTATAAATATTCTCAAGATCTTATACAAGGGATAGATTTGGAAGATCAAGTTAGATGCAAGGATTAATTTAGAAAGTAATTTTCATTTTAGTTAATTAAGGGTTTTTTTATGTTTTTTTATCATAAGTCTTTTTAGTCTTTTATTTTTTTTAAGAATGAATTAGGCTCAATCCACCACTAACTAGGCCCATTTTTGTCTAGGGTTTTTCTTTAGGGTTTGTTGCTTATAAAAAGAAGCAACTATGTAATTTAGAGGTACACCATATATCATTTATCAAATATATTTCAAAAAGCTTTTTGCTTTGCCTTTTTATGCTCTTAATTGAATGCTTGAATTCGAATTATCAAAGAGAGTGACTATCCTTTGTGGCGTCTCAAGATTAGGATTTTAAGGACTTTGTTTCCTTAGTGTTCTAATCTAATCATCTTCAACACGTTCCTAGCAAATCAATTGTTCCTATTTCTTTGAGTTCGTGGGTTCCTAGGGTTATTCTCCAAAAAGATCTGCATCAAAAACTCTATTCTCCCTTGCATCGTTTTCACTCTCACAACTCTCTAATGCTTTCACTAATGATCATAGGGTACAATTGAATGTTTATACATGCCCCATAGGTCATTTACCAAAATGATCATTCATAATCGAGCCCCCTTGTATAAACCCTTATGTCCATTTTTTTTTTCATTTCATGACCTTTTACATAAATCGATTGATCGACATCGATAGAACCTCTCAAACTAGAACATAAAACTTGGAAAGAAACTCCTCACATGGAGTTGCTCGATGCTCGCTCAATCGATCAACTTCGCATAAGCGACATAGGCACTTGTTTGATCGCCATTCTAAAAGCTAGCATCACAAATCATAAATACTTGCACATCTGACATGTATGAACTCGTGTCCTTAGATATTTATTTGAGTATATGTCATTAAATATATAATAATTTGATAAAATGAAAGCAAGGTAACAATAAAATATGAGTAAAAAGTGAAATATAAACAAGAAAACTCATTTTCCAACATGAAAATAGGATTAGTACACTTCATAAGTTATCAAAATTCACATAAAGTGGTATAAAAATGGTTTTGAGCCGACCTATTGATAGTGAATGGCTTCAATTATGCATATCATACATAATTAAGTCTTCATGATGAAATGAAAGATACTATTTATTAACGTTAAAAATTTTACTTGGTACATTCAGAAGTGTTAATAAACTCAAAAAGTATTTTAAGGAAATGTGTGGGGGATAGAGGCGCATTAGAAGATAGATTATACAGTTAGATAACGATAACAAATGAAGTTTGGTAATTTAATTTTAATAAACTTGATGACTTCAACACAAAATCGTCATTTACTCGATCAATTTATAGTGACTCTTTGCTAACTAATATATTAGTGATTTTTCACTCACACTCATTTGGCACGTGAAAATATTGAAAACACGTAATCATATATGGTAGTATAAATAATAAATAATTTAAGAAAAATGATTATGGTATCTACTCATATTCTTAACAATATATATTCTTAATTACTAATTATTTAATAAATTAATTAAAATTAATAAATGAAAGCTTTGATTATTTTTTATGAAAATAACATAAAACAATTAGTATATTATACAATAATATAAAAGATATATGATTATGAGATTATTATAACCGTTAGAAATTCAAACTAGGTCCAATTTTGATAACAAGTTATAAACTTATGTCTAATTTAACTTATTAAGATCTTATTAAGTTAAAAATTATTCAAGTTTATAAATAGTTTTGTTCCTAATCGATGTAGGACAAAAATTCTTAATAATAATTATTAAAATATAATTTTATTAATCATATCATGAATTCGTTTGTTTGATTTATAAATAACTCTTGTATAATTTAAAATCTTCTTTAATTCTTAAATAGCTTAGAAATTTTTGCATTCTTTCTCTGACTTTACAATCAATCGAATATTTTATTCTAATTTTTTTTATCCGTGGGTTTTCAATCGAAACTCGATCACTACTTTTACTATAAATACACCATTTTGTTACTTGTAGTTCATTTCGTCCTTTAATTCATATATATCATAAAATAAACGCACAAAATAAGAAATAATAATTCTTATATATATATATATATATAATCACCACACACTTTATCAATAGCCTCCCTTTCTCATTTCTCATTGTTACAAAAACTATCGGCATTTCATTAACTCTCACAATCAGAATTATTAGAAATCTGAATTATTTTGGGTTGAAATCTGTTGTTAGACCAAAAGATGAGAGCGTGGCAAATGGGAAATGGACAGAAAGGCTGAGAAAATGATGAGCTTGACTGAAAAAAGAGAGGGTACGTATAAAGAAATTTAAAGGTAAAGTAAAATGATAAGATGCATCGATTAATTGGGTCCTTTAAGAATTATTAAGATAAGCTAGCAATGGATTGCTTTGATTTCTTGTCTAATCATCAAACCATATCTTGACGGCGGATTATGACTGTCCAATTTTATCTACTATTCTTTTAAATGGAAAATAGTTTTGATTCTGTGAGTTCGGGATCATATGACTAATAATCTTCTTTCTTTTTAATCTTTGTTTTAGATAACTCTAGATCAAAACAAATCCCGTTTTTTTTAAATTTGCTAATATTAACTATTCTATCAAAGTGTTATTTTGCTCTCTTTTCAGTCTATTGTTATCTCTCTGAGCAAACATTTTTTTTTCTGTCTTTGGATTTTTAATCTCTACTTATTGATCAATTTATTTTAAAAAAATAATCTTAAAAAATATTGATGTCAATTTGTATCAACACTAAATATGATTATTCTTCGTAAATTTATAAGATAAATAAACTATTAAAATCTTAAAACATCTTATGGTAATCTTTTGCACTTCAAAACTTAAGTTAGTAATTATAAGATAAAGATTAGATTAGAGGAGAACTCCTATAAAATTATATGAAAAGATAGTATTTAGTTATGATCCTATGTGACTAGATTCAAGTTCAAGTTATTATAATTATGTACATATATAAATATGTATATAAGAAATAATTATCTTAATAGTTATCATCAGGATAGGATTGACATATTATAACTTTGTATATGTCTATTTTTATATCTCTTTAAGAAAATATTAATCATCTACCTCTTTAAGATAACTATCTTGTGATTATACTTATTTAACAATTGGATTCTTATTAGACTTGGCCCATAAAGCGCTCTACTAACTAGGCATTTATTAGGCTTGGTTCATAAAACTCTATGTTGAATGATATCACTTTTTAACTACCACGTACGATGTAAGAAATTATCCCAACATCAACCACCAATACTTTTTGGCCCTTTGGCTAAAAGTTCTTATTATAATTTATGTCAATACATGTGTTCAATACCCCTTTCAATTATGCTAGTAATATTGAGCTTATCCTTACGTGATTTTTTACCTGCTTGAGTGAGGGACTTCATGCCATGTATGGTCGTTCAAAACAGCATAACTACATTCTGTTACTGATAATGTTTTTGGATTTTTGATAGAACTTTTGGTTAGAAAATTACATCAAAGTTAACATTTTTATCTAGGAAGTCAAACCTTCTTTTATTATGGAAGAAAACTCAAAACTCAAATCCTAAGCCTAAAACCCTTAGGATTGGCAAATGTGACCTTAGAAGGATGGATAAGATCACCTTTCCATCTCTATAAATACAAGCCCATATTATCTTGAATTCTTCATTACTTATAACACTTTCTTAGACCTCACATTTTGAGAGAAGAAGAGAAGTGAAGGAAATTTTCTCAAGGTAATTCTTCTTTTCTTCATTTATTTTTCTTCACTTAATTTGCATATAGTGCACGATAATTACTCTATCATTATTCAAACACTTTGCACCACACAATGCTTATACCACACGTCCTTGCATGTGATGTAATGGATACCGAATGTACAGGATTGTGTCTCGTAGCCATGGGTGTGTACTGAGGTGGATGAGGGTTGACATGGCTAGAAAATCTCAAGCTAGCGTTACCCTATCCGGTTTATCACTTGTTAGTGTCTGTCTAGATGGTGGTGGCATGGCCGATAATGCCTTAGCCAGTAGTGTTATAGTTGAATCCTCCTTGAACGAAAATCTTCTTGACAACACTCATTGGCTACCAGTCCTTTGGCCTGCAACAGCCTAGCCTACGATGGCCAAGAACAAGTCATATTGGGTAATAACCTCGAGCCAACCCAACATTATAATTCTTTCGATTCTTTCTACATAGGTTGTTCGGTCATCTATTTGGCACAAGTTGAGTTTTCAAGTGGTTGAGACTTAGCTTCTATTGTAACTGACATTTATATGTGCCAATTGGACACTAATTAGAGTGATGCCAAGTTCTTCTATGTGAACCCTTTAGATTCCAAGATGACAAATCATTACTTAGGTATGATAAGTGTAAGGACTATGAGTGTTGGCTATTTTCGTGGACAAAATATTTATCTATAAATTTGTTTTTAGGCCTGTTATCAATTCTATCAAGAAACGCCAAACAAATGCTCGAGTTTCAGATAATTGTACTTCAGGTATATCTTTGATAACTACGATACATAGGATTACATTTATGCATTTAATAACACATGCTTATAAATCTGAAATTACTTTTAGTGCTAAAATACGAAATAAGATATGCTAAAAGATATTAGATAGGATATACTCTAAATTATAGTGAAAATCTTTAGCATAAAATCTATTTTTAAAAGATATTAGATAAGATATACTCTAAATTATAGTTGAAATCTTTAGCATAAAAGATATCATAAAATCTATTTTAAAAGAACTCTTCTTTAAATAAGAGTCTTCTTAATTAGTGAGTATTACTAATCTTATTTGAAATAGAAAATATATTTATCAATCATATATGAGTTTTCTTAATTAATAAGTGTTACTAATCCTATTTGTAATAAAAAAGATATTTATCAATTACATAAGATTAAGGGTTTTAATATTTCTTATAAATAAAACTCATTGCTCATTGATCATTGATCATTGTTTCAATTAACCACATAAGAGCATTATTCTATTCTTCTTAACTTCTATCTCTTGTTTTACAAATATAAGATCATAATTCTTTAGGATTTTTTATTTAGTTAATCTATCAAATATTCGTGGTTATGTTTGATTGATTAATAAGCCTAATTATTTTATGATGTTATGATAATATGTTCTTATGGCTTCTTCTTTATTTTTGTTCTTAAATTATTAGATCAAATAATTATTTTTATCATATCATAGTTATTTGATTTGATTATTAATCATTAAAGAATCTATTTTTATTGAACGTATGCTTGATCTTTTTGCTCTAGGATTTGCTAGTTGATTTAATTTAAATGACATATGTTTTGAATCATCTAGTTAGGATTAATCATTATTAAATCTGTTCTAGAACACACACGGGCACTTGTGTTTTTGTGCTAACCATCTTGCAATTAATTTGGGAAAGTATCTTATTAGTGGGAAGCTTATTGGAACGTTGGTCTGAAAACCGCTCACACTAATATTGGAAACTATGAAAACACAGTAGGGGCTCGTAAGTAAGGTACATTAGGGCAGTATCCTAGAGAGGGTATTATAAGACCGAGTTTGTACTTGAACATTTGTTTTCCATAGTGGAAAGTTAGATGGTCCAGTGGACCGCTAGTTTTCCTCTTAGGTCATGGTTGTGGCCTAGGTTGTTTCCACCTAAAAATATCGTGTGCTATTATTTTACTTACGTACCTTATTTTTACACACGATTACATGTCTGGTCATTTTGTTTATGTTATTAAATTATAAATTAATAAAAATTAAAAATAACTTATTCACCCCCCTCATAATCAGGTCCGTAATTTATAAACTTTCAATAAGGAAGATGTTTCAGACTCTCGAGTCCATTGCTTTAATGCTTTAGGTTTCAAAAGTAGTTTGGAGTAACCCTCTTCTTGGCAGAGTTACATTATCTACTGATCACTTCTATAGGGTGTTACTAGGTTGATTGATGCTCAAAAAAGGAGCACAGTATAGAATTGACGGTAAAGGAATTTAAATGATGTTATCATTCATATCTACAGGGAGGAAATAGGGACTAATACCATCTTAAGCTCTTTGATAACCGTATCTTGATAGACAAATTATCAAATACTAACAAGGGGTGGAATGAGGCCTTTTTCACTACTGTAGTAAATTTTGAGATTATGTCCCTTGATATTCCTTCTATACCTACCTATTTCAAAAGGAATGATAGGGTTTCTGAGACTTAGTTTTTTATTATAATATTTGCAGTATCCTGACTTGTTTCTTTTTGTTTGAAGTGCACTAGCCCTGAGGTGATATTGCTCTTAAGCAGAGATATTTCATGGAGTTATTTTACCATTTTTCCCTATCGTGATGGTGCATAGACTAACTCATTATTCCTGAATGGATTACTTATTATGGTATAGACCCAACTGAAGTTGATCCAAAAGGTATCAGCCCCCTAGACTTGGATAATAAGTACTTCTTGTAACTTAATATCTTAAGCTATTTAGTTTTGGGTGATTAGGTTATCATAATAACTTTTAGTTTCTTGCAAGTATGAGTTCTCGGCATTCTTCTGGGAAGAAAAGCAGGATAAAGATAACAATCCATTTCTTGAAAGATTCTAGCTCAAAAGATATGCCTGAGAAGGCCAAGGCTATATGAAAGCATGGGACTTCCAATAGGAAGAAAGTTTTTAGCTCTAAGATGACTATTGCTTAACCATATTCTATGAGGTTTATATCCCTTCCAATACCTATCAATATTCCATTTGATCCAGTAATGGATGAGCCTAGTCCAAGCCACATTGACCTAGTTGAGGACATCATGAGTTCATCTGAGCCATTTGTTATTTCAAATATTTAAGAACCAACCTGGCCTACAGATGATGATATATATACCTTGGTGGGTAGATCATGCAAGTTTACCTAAGATTTGGAATGGGTCATCATGGAACGCATTATCTTAGAATGGCATTTGATAGTTATCGATGAGGCACTTTGCAAGGCAACCGATATTAGAGACACTATTGAGGCTACCTTTCATAAGTTGGAGGCTCAATTGGAGGAGTTTAGGGTGAAGCTTTATGCAGCTAGAAAGATACAAGCCAAAGCCGTAGCAGCTTGAGAGGTAATCAATAAGAAGATTAATCAACTAGATACTTTATTAGTGGAGGAGTAGGATGCTTAGGAAATAAAGAAGGAATAGATTGATGAATTATATGCGAGCCTTTACTTAATGCAAGAGTAGCTACAAGAGTAGCTACAAGAGACTACTGCAAAGGTAGGTTCGGTTAGGATCCAAGCCATGGATGAATGTCATGAATCTGACAGGTATGTTAAAGATACCTTAGATGTTTAGGCTCTTAGTTTTCAGACCACAAGGAAATGGTTCAGGCCAATCTTCTTAAAGAACATTCTTAATGAGAATATTTTTCAATTTTAAACATACAAGCTTCTCAGTACGACGTAGTCACCTCTAAGTGTGAGGGTGATAATTCTAGCAGTTCAAATAACTCTAGCAGATCTAGCTATTAGGATTCTATAAGGACAAAAGATGATATAGTGATGTAACTCAGGATGCTACTAAGCATAGGCATTAGCCTTACTTAGTCCTTTACTCATTTTAATCTTAGGATAGTCTAAAATTCATACAATCTCCACTAAAATGTATGTACTTAGTAGATTTATTTTTACTCTCAAACTTATCTTTTTTGTATATATTTTTTATTGCATTCGATCTTGAATTGCCTTCTACACCTTGTCTCTTACATGTATTTTGTTTTATATTTATAATTTTAACAATATTCTTGAACCTGATCATTGTCCCATCTATTTGAGAGATTGTGGACTTTTGAATTGACATGTAAGTGTAAGAGGATGTATTGGTGAAAAACAAAGTATGAATCCAAAACCTAGGTGCACAAAGAATCGAGCATAATTGCTCGACCCATGACTCAAACCTATCTGATTGACCAACTACATTCCTTGCTGGCCAACCATATTCTTAGCCATCCATTTCCTAGCTAGCTGGCCATATTATTGGTCAGCCATTTCTTGGTTGGCCAACCATATTCCTAATCGGCCACGTCTTGACTAATCGACCTATATCCTGGCTAGCCATTTCTAGGATTATTTGGCTAGATGATGGTTTGATCTCTAGTCCACGTGTATGTTTGGCAAGACGGCCAATGGCTTGATGTCAAGTGACTTTCAACTAGTATACCTCTAGCCTTACTTTTTTGTTCAGGCCTTGCCATGTCTGTTTGAAAAAAAAATCAAGTTGGGAGTGATTTATTGGTCCAAGTTTTGCTTAGTTAAGCCCTTCGATCTATCAACCCCTTACTTGGAGTACTTGAATTTGTTCAATTGGTCCAAGAATAAGATAGTTCTCAATTTAGGGGTATTTTAATTACCATTTTGTTAGAGATCTATAGTCTCAATTTTTAAGTCTTGTAAACCTAAGTTTGTTGTAAGAAATTAGTGTAGTATTTGGACCTCTGGTGGCATGGATTTTGAGCCATGGTTCTTTTTAAGGGTTTATGGCCAATTATAAGGCGATAGGGATCCTATTGGGATATTGTTCATGGTAGTTATGACCTAGACCTTATAGCCTATGGTTAGGGATACATCCAGTTTAGAGCATAACACATTCATTTTTGTAGATAATTTGATGGCATGGTCTTAAAAGTGCACAGCTCACCTGTTAAAATACTTCTTATTCATTACCTTAGCAGAGGTGTTTGCTCCGGCGAGCATTGAGGATTTTATAACACTTAGACCTATTATTGGGTAGTTTGGGAGTTAGGATATAGAATTCAATAGCCGAGATGCTTCTTACTCGTTCCCTTAAAAGGGATGGATGCCTTGCCAGGTATTGAGGGATTTGTTATGTTTAGTTCTACGGTAGCGAAACTCTCAAGCCATGGTCCCTTTTCAAAGTCTAAGGTCAATTAAGAGGCAATTAGATCAAGTTAAGTTGTTATTCATGTTATTTTTATCCTAAACTGTATAGTTTATGATTAGGGTGCATCCTTGTTATAACTTAACGCGCCTAGCTTTTGTGGACTTTTGATGACTTAGTCCTGAGGTGTAGAGTTCACTTGTCAGAATACTTCTTAATCATTACATTTTGCAAGGATGTATACTCTAATGGGGTATTGAGAACTTTATTATGTTCAATCCCAGGGTGATAGAGCTCTCAAGCCATGACCTTCTTTCAAGGTCTAAGGCCGATTAAGAAACGATTAGACCAAGTTAATCTATTATCCATGTTAGTTTTATCATGGATAACATAGCCTATGATTATGGTGCATCCTTGTTGTAACTTAATGTGCCTTGAATTTGTCAATCATTTGGTGGTGTGGCTCCTAAGGTTCAATACTTACTTATTATGCTTCTTTTTATTCACTACCTTTCACAAGAGTGCATGCCTTAGTTGGGAAAAGGTATTTTAGACCATTTATGTTGAAATTTTTGTCCTATCAAATCTTTCAAGTATAGACTTTTAATTTGGAAAGAGAAGTAGGTATTCTAAGTGATTCTTTTATTGATAACAAAAAATTTAAATTACAAAGTAGTTGAAAATATGGTAGGAACAAAAATTGAAATATAGAAAACTGAGTCTATTCATTTTACCAAGTCTTGAAATAATGAAAATCATAAAAAAAATATTTAATGAACTTTAAAAATTTAAGTCCAAAATATATTTAACCCTAATATTTAATAAAATTATTATTATTAAGATATATAGACACATTAGGATTGAGAATTGTATTGGCCGAATTGCAAAAAAAAAGAAGAGATGCTGAATTTGCCGAAATCTACCAATCTGCCGGAAATTGATAGTTGAAAAAAAATCGGTCGAACACCACTCATCCTTACCCTTGACCATGTACTGAATTTGAGCCATCACTTGAATCAATATTAAGCATCTCTTTATTTACTACTCAATATCTTCATTCATCACTTGGAAAAGGTATTAAATAAATAAGGTATTAAATAAATTGATATCCTATGAGAGATATTTATTAATAAATTTGTTTAATATTTTTATCTTTATATAGTTTATTCTTTATTATATTTTTATATATTTAAATTAAATAATTTTATGTATGATCATAATTATTTAATTTGATTATTAAATTTAAAAGAAACTATTTTATTGATTTGTGTTTAATCTTTTTACTCTATAATTTGATAGTTGATTTTATATATATTTTAAATCATTTAATTAGAATTATTCATTATTAAATCTGTTCTAAAATATACACGAGCACTTGTGTTTTTGTGCTAACACATTTTGTAGTTGATTTGTGAACGATCTAATTGGCGGGAAGTTTATTGAAACGTTGGTCTGAAAACCGCTCATGCTAATTTTAGAAATTGTAAAAACAGAACAAGGGTTCATAAGTAAAGTACATTGTGGAAGTATCCTAAGGAGAGTAGCATAACACAGAGTTTGTACTTGAACATTTGATTTTCATAGTGGAAAATTAGGTGGTTTGGTAGACCGGTGATCTTCCTCTTAGTTTATTGTTGTGACCTATGTTACCTCTACCTAAAAATACTGTGTTAATCATTTATTTCCTCACTTTATTCTTACACATAATTGTATACATAGTCGCTTTTTTTAGGTTATTAAATTATAAATTGATAAAAAATAAAAATAACATATTCCTTTAGGTTAATTAGATCTATAATTTATAAACTTTCAGAATGATTAGCGTCTTTGTGAAACCTACAGTAATGAGACTTGTCTAACTAGGGTTTTTCTATTTCTTAGGACAATGTACAAACTGATGGCATTTAATTTGCTTTAGCAAAACCTCTCTTAATTGCACTGAGATGGGTGTAAGTATGAAAATTTTGTCTAGGGTAGATGAGATTTATGTTCCCGATCTTTCTATTATCTCTTTTGTCCAATTTGGACCTTTTATTGTCAGAGTGCAGGGGTTCATCCTTACTTTATGCTTATGATCTACCAACTTTTTCTTAGGAGGCTTTTGGTTCTTTTGTTGGAAAGCATTTCATACATATTGATGTAAGGGTTAATCTGTTGGATAGCCTCAAAATGTATTGTTAGGAAATCTTTGGCCATATTCCTCCATAGGGCTCCTTGGCATAGGGATTGGTGCAAATTCGTAATGGCTACAGAGTATAGGTATTATGCCACTTGTATCTTCTCTCAATTGAATTGATCAAAGAAGTCTTTTAAATACTCTTCATTTCCTTGATGTAAGACCAGTAGATGAGCTAGGTTCTTTTGTCTTCTTCTCTTGACTGAGAAGTAAGACAAGAAATGTCTCCCAAATTCTATGAAGGAATTAATAGTACTGGGCTTCAAAGTACGATACTAGGCTTTGACCTTGTCTGTTAAGGCAAGTTAGAAGGCACAACACCTTACTACATTGGTGTGGGTATTGAGGTCCATCCAACACTTGAAGTTCTCCAATTGTTTCAAGGGATCTTTGGTGCCATTATATATGGCTATGTTAGGTCGTTTGAACTTATTAGAAAGTGAGATGGCAATAATCTCTGTTAGACCTCTTGCAATAGTTCAGCAAGTAGGTCAATAGTGGGATGAAGGACAGTCGATACTTCATCTTGAAATTGAATCTTAGAGTGATAATTGGTTGGTGAGGCTACTTGGTCGACATGGTTGGCTAGTACAAAGTGTCCTTGATGATATACCTTGAGGTGATTTCATAGACCTTGATGTATAGGAGCCTCTCAGGCTAGCCCTAACCTATCTAAGGCGAACATTCAATGGGATTATGATCTTATGTTAAAGTCTAGACAGCTCTATTTGGTACGGATAGACAAAGTCTAGCTAGTCAAAAGACTCGGGTCTTGCTATAGACAATCATCTTACCAACCAAGCCCTTGATAGTTATAGGTCTAGCCTTGTGCACTCTGGGCATTGGAAGATACTGTAGGGATATTTTCTAAGACGATGGATGATCCAAGAGGCACTGGCTTTGGTAAGCACTTCGAGATGGACTAGAGTGTAGCTTCCATCATGTTTAGGCGAGCTCAAGCCTGAGCTTGCATTACCTTTTGGATTTTTCAAGTGTAGTACCTATATTTTTGGTAGGTTGCGAAGGAGCTAGAAGGACTGGTAGATAAATTACCTATGAATTGGTAGGTTGAACCTTCTGATTGGTTGTTGAGGTCTCAATGGTAGAGCTAGTTTTCTAATCCATGATCTCTCTTAAAAGTCCAGAGAGTTAGATATGTAATAATAAAGGATCATATAACCTTAAGGTTTTCTTTTTAGAAAACTTTGTTACTTTATAGTCTCTTTTTAAATACTTTTACTTTTTTGGTAGATTAAGGAGTTTAAGAACTTTTTTGAGAAACCTATATTTTTTTCTTTTTTCAAGTGAGTATCATACATTTCTTTTCCACATACGACACCAGATGTTAAAGATAATTTTTATCAATACTAGGTAAAAATGTCTTCTGTGGATCTATGAGATGAACAAACTGTTAGGACCTCTGATCATCTTATAAGAGGTCATCTTTGGGCTTCTAAAGCTTAATTCAATAACTATAAGATAAAGGACAGCGAAGATTTATGGTCTTATTTTAGTATTATATGAAAAGAAATTGTTTAGTTGTATTCTTCAAGTATAAGTTAATAAAAGTGTATAATTAACTTAATGGATATGCTTTATAAAGATATGATTTACTTGTTATAGTTTTAGATATTTATCTTTAATTATCTTTTTATGATAATTAAAATATAATTATTGAATTTTTATTTCTTTGATATATCTTACGATTTTTTTATGTTTATACATTTATTAAGTTTGATCTATAAAGTTTTATGTTAAATGAGATATTTTTTAACTATCACGTACAAAATTATCTCAATTAAAAATATAAACAATCATAATGAAAAAATAGATCTTCTAACTGAAACTTGTTCGACCATTTTGAGAAAAGGAAAATGTTGCGATCCTTTTCATAATCAATCTAAGTTAATTGTTCACTTTTTTTTTATCATTTAAATAAGGTTTTAACACGGTTCCAGTTAAAGGATAGACAACTTATGTCCTTCTAGTACATTTTTTGGTTTAATTAGGTTGTATGCTACGTGTAGATTTAACTATAATTGAAATCATTAAAACAAATATAACATAATCATAAAAAATATATATATAATTATATTCATTTTATATATTTTTATTATTAAAAAATAATTTAATATATAAGTATTTTATATTAAAAATTATTTAATTAAACGTTATTTAAATTAAAATACGATCATTTATATTCATCGTTAAATTTTGATTAATAATATTGATGTATTATTTTTATTTTTATATATTTTAGAAGTGCTCGTGTAACGTGGGATACTCTCATTTATCACCTGTATTAGAGATTTTATGCGTTTAATTATGACGTATGCTCGAATGTATTGGATAATTTTAATTATTCTCAAAATCTAGATTTTTGGGGTCAGATAATAGTTAAGCTGTCAGATATGGTTTGCAATGTTATATATTGTTGGGTTTTCCTCTTGATTTGGAGGAGCCCAAGGAAAGCCCATGTGACTTAAAAGCACATGGAGTAAGAAGGGCAATTGTGTCATTTCATTACTTTAATTAATAAACTCATTTAGGGTTTGTTGTGTGAAAAATCTGCAGAGAAAAACGAATGCAAAAAAACAGCAGCTGCTATAGAAAAACTGCTCTCAGTTTTTAGTTTCTCCTTCTCCAGCAAGTCTTTATCAAGTACTCCGATAGAAAGTTGTTTGTGGTCCGATTAAGCTGAAATTTTGCAGGAAGGTTCACAACTCAAGACTCTTTAATCTGTGCGGTGTGATTTGGATTTAGCTCACCGGTTTGAGAAATTCTTAGCAGTAAATAGTGACTACGAATTGGGTTAGATCTCTCCATTTTCTTTGAAATAATTGTTAGTTTCCAAGAAGTGTATTCTTGATGATGTTGTTGATTGTTTGCCTCTAGTTTTACCTAGAGATAACTGTTGTACAATTTTTTCTTGATAGTGGAAGTTTTGGAGAGGAGTGTAGTGGTTGTTTCCTTCCTACACCGGGAAGGTTTTTCCACGTAAATTGTTTGAGTTGATTTTGTGCATGTTTTTAGTTTTTGAGCTCTATTTATTTGTTTCCTAAAAGATTCACACAAAGAAGGAGAATAGGTTTAATTCCGCTATTTAGGACTTGATTAAGTTCGAATTGAAGTTGTGATTCTCCTAACAAAGTGGTATCAGAGCTGTGGTTATTATTGTTGAATTTCTTGTGTTGAATAATGAAAGCAAATTTAAGTAGAATGATTACTTTGAATGGTTCTAATTGTCATACTTGGAAAGGAAAAATGGAAGATCTCCTTTATGTCAAACAATTTTATTTAACCGTGTTTGCCTCTGAAAAGCCAGAAAAGTTATCTGAAGAAGAATGGACTTTGTTACATCGACAAGTCTATGGGTATATAAGACAGTGGGTAGATGATAATGTTTTGAATCATATTAGTGGAGAAATACATGCACGGTCACTATGGAATAAACTTGAAGAGTTGTATGCTCGGAAAATAGGAAATAATAAAATGTTTCTTATAAAGCAGTTGATGGCTTTAAGGTACCAAGATGGAACTCCGTTGACAGATCACTTGAATATGTTCCAAGGAATAATCAATCAGTTAGCTGGAATAGGTATCAAGTTTGATGATGAGATTCAGGGGTTGTGTTTATTGGGTACGTTGACGGACTCTTGGGAAACATTTAGAATGTCATTAAGTAACTCAGCTCCAAATGGTGTAATCAACATGGATCTAGCTAAGAGTAGTGTTTTGAATGAAGAAATGAGAAGAAAGTCATATGGGTCTTCTCAGCAGTCAGAGATTTTGGTTATAGAAAAAAGAGGGAGGAGTAAAAGTAGAGGTTTCAAGAGCAAAGAAAAAGGAAGAAGCAAGTCCAACAGGTTTTCTAATGTTGAGTGTCATCATTGTGGCATGAAAGGGCACATCAAGAAATATTGTAGACAGTTGAAGTGGGATAACAAGAATAAAGATAAAGAACAAGATAGTGATGTTGGCAAGGAAAATGATCGAGTTGCCACTGCTAGTTCAGAAGACTTTCTCATTGTTTATAATGAAGATGTTGTCAATGTTTCATGTCACGAGATCAGTTGGGTTATTGATAGTGGAGCCTTCATTCATGCTACGTCTCGAGAAGACTTCTTTACATCCTATACAACAGGTGACTTTGGGACAGTGAATTTGGGTAATGATGGGTTGGTTAAAGTCATTGGTATTGGAGATGTGTGTTTGGAGATGAATAATGGCACGAGGCTACTTCTTAGAGGGGTAAAGCATATTCCTGAAATTCGTTTGAACTTGATCTCTACAGGTAAACTTAATGATGAAGGATATTGCAAAACCTTTAGTAATGGTCAATGGAAACTTACTAAAGGTGCTATGGTTGTTGCTCATGGGAACAAGCATTCCAATTTGTATATACTATAGGCGAGACTCTTTAAATGCGTTATTAATGCTGTGACAGATGAGCTCACATCAGAATTGTGGCATAAGAGACTTGCTCACATGAGTGAGAAAGGTTTGGCAGTATTGACTAAAAAGAATCTTCTTTCTAGAATGAATGATGTTTGTTTAAGAAGATGTACTCATTGTTTGGCAGGGAAGCAAAATAGAGTTTCTTTCAAGAGTTCTCCTTCTTCAAGAAAACAATACATACTTGATTTGGTACATTCAGATGTATGTGGTCCTATGAAGACAAAAACTTTGGGTGGTGTCAGTTATTTTGTGACCTTCATAGATGATTGTTCAAGAAAGCTATGGGTGTACACTTTGAAGAGCAAAGATCAAGTATTAGATGTGTTTAAACAGTTTCAGGCCTTAATGGAGAGACAGAATGGGAAGAAACTGCGATGCATCAGAACAGATAATGGGGGAGAGTATTCAGGTCCTTTTGATGAGTACTGCAGGCATCAGGGCATTTGACATCAAAAGACACCTCCCAAGACTCCTCAGTTAAATGGGTTGGTTGAGAGAATGAACAGGACATTGGTTGAAAGAGTAAGATGTCTTCTTTCGCAGGCTCAGTTGCCAAGATCTTTCTGGGGTGAAGCTTTGAATACAGTTGTACATGTTCTTAATCTCACTTCATGTGTTCCTCTTCAGTTTGATGTACCAAACAGAGTTTGGACTGGCAAAGATGTTTCTTATGATCATCTTCGTGTTTTTGGTTGCAAGGCATTTGTGCATATACCAAAAGATGAGAGATTTAAGCTCGATGTGAAGACACGATAGTGTATCTTTGTTGGTTATGGTCTGGATGAATTTGGCTACATATTTTATGATCCAGTTGAGAAGAAACTGGTAAGGAGTCGTGATGTTGTGTTTATAGAAGATCAAACTATACAAGATGTTGAGAAGATAGAAAAAGGAGTCCATCAGTATAGCGATGATTTGATTGACCTAGATCCGGTTCCTTTATCAGTACAGATGGAACAAAATGTTCAAGATGACCAACAGGGTTTAGATGATGTAGATATGCAATTTGAAACAGATCAACAGACTATTGATCAGTTGCTAGAACCAGAAATTCCACCCAAGAGGTCTACCAGAGACCGACGTCCTTCCACACTGTATGATACAGATGAGTATATTTTATTGACAGATGAGAGAGAACCTCAATGTTATGCAGAACCAATGGAAGATGGAAACAAATCATACTGGGTTCGTGCTATGGAAGATGAGATGCAGTCACTGTATGACAATCACACGTTTGAGTTGGTAAAGTTGCCTAAGGGTAAGAGAGCTTTGAAGAACAAGTGGGTCTATAAGGTGAAGTAAGAAGAATATAATTCACAACCATGATACAAAGCTAGACTGGTCATCAAGGGATTCAGTCAGAGAAAAGGTATTGATTTTGATGATATTTTCTCTCCTGTTGTGAAGATGTCTTCCATACGTGTTGTTCTAGGTCTAGCAACAAGCTTGGATTTAGAAATTGAGCAAATGGATGTGAAAACTGCCTTTCTTCATGGTGAGTTGGAGAAATAGATTTATATGTAGCATCCAGAGGGTTTGGAGGTTAAAGGAAAAGAGGATTACGTATATCGGTTAAAGAAAAGCCTTTACGGGTTGAAGCAAGCACCTAGACAATGGTATAAGAAGTTTGAGTCAGTTATGGGGGAGCATGGTTACGAGAAGACTACTTCTGATCATTGTGTTTTTGTGCAAAAATTCTCTGATGATTATTTTATCATTTTATTGCTCTATGTTGATGACATGTTAATTATTGGTAGAAATTCTTCAAGGATTGATAATTTGAAGAAGTAGTTGAGTAAGTTCTTTGCCATGAAGGACTTAGGACCAACAAAACAAATTCTTGGTATTCGAATTTGTCGAGACAAGAAAAGAAAGAAGTTGTACATGTCACAAGAACGGTACATCAATAAGGTACTTGAAAGGTTTCATATGGATAAAGCTAAAGTGGTTTCTTCTCCTTTATCTAATCACTTTAAGTTGAGATCGAGTTAAGGCCCTTCAACAGATAAAGAGAAGGAAAATATGGAAAAGGTTCCATATGCCTTAGCAGTAGGAAGCTTAATGTATGCAATGGTGTGTACGAGACCAGACATAGCTCATGCAGTTGGAGTTGTTAGTCGTTTTCTTTCGAATCCATGAAGAGAACATTGGGATGCAGTAAAATGGATTATGAGATATCTTCGAGGTACTTCCAAGTTGACACTTAGCTTTGGATACATTGATTCAGATTTGGCAAGAGATGAAGATTCTCGTAAGTCTACTTCAGGTTATCTAATTACTTTCTCTGGTGGAGCAGTTTCTTGGCAATCAAGATTGCAAAAGTATGTTGCACTTTCTACATCAGAGGCAAAGTTTATTGCAGCAATGGAAGCCTGTAAGGAGTTGTTGTGGATAAAACAGTTCTTGAGAGAACTTGGTTTGAAGCAGAAGAAATATGTGTTATTCTGCGATAATCAGAGTTCTATTCACCTAGCGAAGAACTCGGTGTTTCACTCAAGATCAAAGCATATTGATGTGAGGTATCATTGGATAAGGGATACTCTTAACAATAAGTTGCTTGAACTTGAGAAAATCCATACTGATGAGAATGGATCTGACATGCTGACAAAAGCAATGTCAAGAGAAAAACTTGAAGTTTGTTGTTCAATTGCTGGGATGGTAGATCCTTCCATCTAATCGGAAAAGGGGGAGATTTATTGGGTTTTCCTCTTGATTTGGAAGAGCCCAAGGGAAGCCCATGTGGCTTAAAAGCCCATGGAGTAAGAAGGGAAATTGTGTCATTTCATTGCTTTAATTAATAAACTCATTTAGGGTTTGTTGTGTGAAAAATCTGCAGAGAAAAACGAGTGCAGAAAAACAGCAGCTGCTGTAGAAAAACTGCTCTCAGTTTTCAGTTTCTCCTTCTCCAGCAAGCCTTCATCAAGTGCTCCGATCGAAGTTCTTTTGTGGTCCGATTAAGCTGCAATTTTGCAAGAAGGTTCAAGACTCAAGACTCTTTAATCTGTGCGGTGGGATTTGGATTTGGCTCACCGGTTTGAGAAATTCTTAGCAGTGAACAGTGACTACAAATTGGGTTAGATCTCTCCATTTTCTTTGAAATAATTGTTAGTTTCCAAGAAGTGTATTTTTGATGATGTTGTTGATTGTTTGCCTCTATTTTTACCTAGAGAGAATTGTTGTACAATTGTTTCTTGATAGTGGAAGTTTTGGAGAGGAGTGTCGTGGTTGTTTCCTTCCTACACCGGGAAGGTTTTTCCACGTAAATTGTTTGTGTTGATTTTGTACATGTTTTCAATTTTTGAGCTCTATTTATTTGTTTCTTAAAAGATTCACACAAATAAGGAGAATAGGTTTAATTCCGCTGTTTAGAACTTGATTAAGTTCGAATTGAAGTTGTGACTCTCCTAACATATATATGTATTATCGCTAACTCTTAAAAAAATATGTACATAATTGAAACTATTATAATATGTTATTGGGTAAAAAACTCAATGAAACATACATTTTTAAATATCTAATATTTAAAAAAAAAATTGTTAACTATCAAAATGTATTATCTAATCAATATATCAATATCAAAATTAAAAACTTTATTAAAAGCACATAAAAAACTTGTATTGTATTATAAGAGTTTTTTAAATTAAATATTTAGTTACTCAAATTAATATATTAATCGTTGTTTAGATTAATATATTAATCTAACATTAATAATCTAAATCGATAAAAAAATACAAATATGACATAGATCGTCATAAATGAATATCTATATAAAAAAATCATTCTAAAATTAGATTTAAGTTAAAAATAACATAAATATATGTTTTTATTCAATATAATTACTAACAAGAAAAAAAATATAAACAAAACAAACTTAATAAAGAGTTTACTTATGTAGAAGAATAGATTTTCCAAAGAAACTAAAATAACTTCAAAACTTTATATAAAAATAGAGAAAAAAAAATGGCTGGGCTCCAATATCACATTAATTAAATTTTGTGATTCAGTTTGTTTGTTTAATAAAACAAAATGACAATCCTTCAAGGGGCAAAGGATATACAGTATTTTGTGAATCTTTGAGCAGCAAGATTTTAAATGCCACATAGATTCTAAAGAAGTAGCTAGCTAGATTCATCCTCCACAATCATGACCAATTTCGAATAGAAGCATTTACAAACAAAACCACCTTCATTATAACATTGAAAATGTCATGCTCATTAAGAAGCAGCGAGTTGACTCAATTTATACAAGTGGTAGACATTACACATCACCACCACTTAGCCATACCACCGTGGGGTTGCTTTCACTGAACTAATCCCATCTATCCTCTACCGTTGCTTTTCTAAGCGTTTCACTTTGGTTGGTCTAAATTTTGCCAAAGTGGCCCCTTTTCAATACGGCTTATTTCTTGTTAGTGTCAAGTATGCGGGCCCATTTGTGTTCCATTTAGGTCCACCAACCGCCCAAAAAGAACAGACCTTACTCAGCATAGCTTACTTCTTCCAAGTCTTTCAATGATCTTTTTATCGAAAAACGTTTTTACTCATTAAAAAATATTAATCTTAACCTACTTTTTACTTGTTGACCAAGTCTACCTTTAAATGTAGAGGATGAAAACGTATGAGTAATGTTATGTCATTACTGTTTGTTTAGTAGTGATAAGTATGATTTTCCTTTAATAGAAAAAATATATTAATATATATCATTAATATATTATACATGTAATAATTTTTTATTTAATATAATTTAAAAAATAATTATATAAATTTGATAACTATGAAATAAGATTTCAAGTAAAATTATGAATAAAAAATTCATTGATATTTAAAAGATAGTTATGCAACTATCATTAAAACATAACATGAAAAGTCTCTATGGTAAAAGAGTTATTTATTTCTTTGAAAGCTGAAACAATCTTATCAATTTTTCATGGATGCATTGTATAGCACAAAAGTGTTAATTCTCAATAGAGGAAGAAAGTTTGCTTGACGAGTGGTACACTACATCTTAACAACTTCACTTAACTTTCTAAGTACAAGGTGCAAGATATGCAATTTAAGTTATGAATCTGAACTACATATTTTAGTTGTTAAAAATTTAGACCTAACTCAATTCAATAAGATCTTATTAAGTTAAAAGTTATCCAGGCTTATAAGTAGTATTGATGCCTTACTCTTAACCGATATAGGATAAGGTACTTAATAGCTCCCTCTACACGGCGGATAAAGGTGGAGAAAAACATCACAGTGAGACTATGGTAAAACCTAAGATCCAAACACATAAAGATCTATTTCTGATGTTTGATACCATGTTAAAAATTCAGGTCTAACTCAACCCAATAAGATCTCATTAAGTTAAAGGTTACCTAAACTTATAAACAATATTAATGTCTTACTACCTTGCTCCTAACCAATGTAGGGACAATGTTTGTTTGGCGGGTGATTCACAAACATCTTACTAACCTTCGTTGACCCTTCTAAGCACAAGGTTCCAACATTATCAAGGTGCAAGATATGCAATTTAAGTAATGAATCTGAACTACGTAAGTTTGGTATCAATGTAACCTTAAAATTAAATTAAAGGCTCTAACATCTTTATTGATTGAGAAATGCATGTAATAAAACCTAACTTAGCTAGGTGTAGTTAAAATCAATGTGGATACATCTTGAGATACTCATTCTATTTTCAAAGAGTTGGACATAACGACTCAAGAGAATCGAAGTTTGTTTGTCTTTGTAAAAACAATGAAGATTTTTAATATGGATTATGCATTAACCGTAGAGTTTATAGCTTTAAGAGAGACCTCGATTGTAAGTTGTTATAGAAAGGAAATTCTCCAACGTAGTCATTAGGAATGACTCTCTTGTCACTATTCAAAAGGAGACTTACCTTATCTCTTCACTTGGAGTCTAAAATCTTAGTGAAGAAAAAAAATAATAGAAAAAAAACATACGAAGGACAAAAAAGATAACACATAGGGAAAGTAAATAAAAAATACATTCTATTACTTGATTGTCATGGATATTGTGTTCGACAAATAATTAAATATTGATGTATTATTTGTGAGTTTATTGAAAAAATTATAATAAATTATATTATTTGTGATATTATATAATATTTTAATTAAAAAATATTAAATATACATACATTTTCACATTAATAATATTAGTACACATTAAATTATGTTCTTAAAACTGAATCTTTATTAAATATAAATTTTTTTAATATATATTATATCTTAAATTTAAAATAATTTAAATAATTTATTATAATATTATTTATAAGTAATTAACCGTTGTAACTTTACTAACATAATATATAATATATATTTATGATATATAATATTATTCTCATTATTATAAATATATATCATATTTATTTTATTTTTATATTAATTATATATTAATGATATTATTATTGAATAAAATTATCATTAATAAATTATTTTTATTATGGTGATTATTTTTAAACATATATTTTAATTAAGATAATTATTAATAAAATATTTTTTATTATAATAATAAAGTTATTATATATATATATATTTAATAATCTTGTAATCATATCACGTATTATAAATATATCGAATTTAAAATTTAAAAATTTATATATTAGAATATACTAACTAGACAAATAAAATAGAAAGTCTATTACTTAATAATAATTAATATGATAAAATAATATTAATAAATATAAATGTTTAATTATATTTAATCTTCTAAAATATATATTTAATAAAAAATTGATATATTTAAATAAAATGCACAGTTACGTGGGAAATAATAACTGTATCTGCAGGCAGAAACTGAGGATCAATTTAGAATTGAAACGGTCAAGATTTAATTTACACTTCCCGATAAGATCAGAAATGATGATGTCATAAGGACGGCAACATCGGAGACGCGCCGTCAATAGGCAAGTTATGAACATGACGAAAAAAAGAGGTATGGGGTCCACACTTAGGTTAGCAAAAATGTCAAAAAGAAGTCTTCATGTACTTTTATTTTACATTTAATTTATTGTTAAATAATAATAATATAATAATTATATATTAATAAATTAATATAAACAGAATTTATAATTAATTATTAAATATTAATATCTCACGTAATATAAAAAAAATAATCATCTCACTTAATATATAAAAATCATGCATAAAATTTATAATTACGTTAATTATATCCTAATTAATACAATCAAAATTTCATTTAAAATATTTTTTTCAATAAATAGTTAAAATAATTTCTTCATTTAACACTTCTTTTAAATTAAAAATAATATAAATTAATTAAAATATATTTATTATTATTATAAATTTTAAAAATAATAATTTTGTGATTTTTGAACTTCTTTACATCAATGGGTATTTATCATATTACAACCTTAAATTTAATCGAGAGTTATTATTAATTATTGTCATAGCATGTGAGATAATATTCTTTATAAATAAGCATTGCTGTTATTTCTTTTCCTTTTTAATCAAAAAAGCATAGCTACTAAATCATGTCTTACTTCAATAAAAACAAATAAAATATATATTTTTAATTAATTTTTTTAATATAAAATATGTTTATTTTTACACTTATATTTAATGCATCATATTAAATATAATAAATAAATTTATTTAATTATATTATATTATAAAATCTGTATAACATAATCATATAAAACTAATAATAATTATTTTAATAAAATAATCTATTTTTTATTTTATTTTATTTAATTTAATTTATTACATGTAATTTTTATTTATAAAAAATTATTTAAATTAATATTTAATTTATTTTTATATTTTTTATATTTTTTATATTTTAAAAATAAAAATCTTCAATTAAAATGTAAGAAAAAATTAATATATAATTTTAAAATTTACAATTTAAATATAATAAATAAAGTATTTAATATTATAGATCATATTTATAGTTAATAATATATTTTTATATAATTATAAAAAATTATTATATATAATATATACGTTGTTATTTTATAATAAAAATATAATTATATAAAAGTGATACAATTGATAATTCTAATTATATAATTAAAAAAATATAGTTATGTCAAAATCTTACGTATAATAAAAATATAGATATATAATAAAATAAAATTATCCTATGAATAAAAAATATTGTGTTAAGGAAGTGAAACGAGATCTCAACTATTCGTATTTTTATACACGTTATATTAAGATTTTCTTGCATTCATGACCTAGTGCTGTCATTTCTATCAGTGTGGGTCCCTACCCAGTAAAAGCCACGTCATCTTTGCCGCAACTTCAACAACGGAGAGCCCGAGAGAAAAGTTAGAGATTTATGAAGTGGAAAGAGATTAGACTTGGACACTTTTCCATATCTGACAATTTTTACTGTCTCAATTTGACGCGGTAAAACAATGTATAAATTTGAGACTCAAAAATAGTGTTAAAAGGAAGTTTGATAATAATTCAATTTTTATTTTTTATTTTTAAAATTTAATTTTATAAATTCTAATATTATGTATATATATGATAACTTATTTCAATTTTTTAAATTAGGAAATTTAATTTTAAAATTTGGTTAAATACTAAAATTTTAAAAAATTAAATTCCTATTTTTTTCTTTACGCATAAAATTAATAACCTAATATGTTAAATCATGCTCAAATTAAGGATTACTATATTTTTTTTAAAAAAAAATTATCATACCAATTGAATTTAATAATAAATTAAACCTATAATTTTTTTTTAAATTGTTTGATCTTTTAAATTCTAAGTTTTAAAATTTTAAAAATAAACTTAATTAAGTTAATTAAGAATTTTTGTTTTATAAAACTAATAGAAATTAAATCGATTAATTTTTATTATGAATATATTTTAGTTTTATTTTATTTATATTATTTATATATATATTAATTAATATATTTAATAATTTTAAATTTTTGCACGTAAAATAAATATTTTTTTGTTTTAGAAAAGAAGATATAAACTACTTTAGTATATTTTTATCAGTAGTTCTGTGTAATTTTTATTTTTATTTGTTTCTAAACTTTCATTACTTCAAAAATATTTATTACTGTATTTCAGTCGTTATTTGGGATATCATACATCTTTTAAGTTCTTTTTAAAATAATTTTAATTTTTAACAATATTAAACATTTCTAAAATCATAACAAAAAAATTTGAACATTTCTAAATAGCATTATACTTAGAAAATAGTAGCATGTTAAGAATTGTTTTTAATTTTAAATTATATATTTTTATTTTTTTTTAACACCAAAATAAATTTAACTTATAAAATTAACAATAATCAATTAAACCTAGGGCAACCATCCCTACTCAACCCTAACAAAATTTAATATAAATTTATTAAAAATATTATTTAAAATAAATTTGAAATTGAATATTAGAATTTATAATATTGAAAATTAAGAATTGATTATTAAACTATTAATATTTATTTTTTATTTTTTATTTTTTAAAATTAAAATTTAAACTTAGTTATCAAATAAATTTTATTTTTTTAATAAATTTTGAAATTAAAATTAAAATTTTAAATTAGAATAATTACCGGACATTACCTCAAATTAATAGAGCCTTGAATTCAATTATAGAGATATGTAGTTCGATTACGCACGATTTTTTAATGAAAGTATTTAAAAATATAGATATTAATTAATATAAAAATTAAAATTAAAATATAATTTTTAAAATTAAAAAATATTTAATTATAATTAAACTAATATATATTATTAAATTATATTTTATTTAAATATGAAGATTATTTTATTAAATTATTTATCAAAATTATTTGGATTGAAAATTATTATCTAAATAATATATAATATTTTTATAATTAGTCAATAACCTTGAATACATCAAATATTGCTAAATATTGTATACGTGTTGAGATAAGTAAATAAGAGTAAATGTTGAACTACACAACAGGGGAATCGGTAATTTTAAAATATTTATGTTTTAATAAAAAATTTACTATTTAATCATATTTTAAAATAATTTTTATGATTTATTTAAAATTTAAAAAAATTTATTTAATATGCTTTAATTTTAAAAAAATTAGTTTTATTTTAATATTCATGTTATAAAAAATAGTATCTTTCTAATATCATTATTTTTTTATTTAATATAATAAAAAATTAAATTAAAACTTTTTAAATATTTAAATACGATCGCTTTAAAACAAGATAAAAATATTTGTCAAAACGTCAATAATACAAAAATACCGAATCCCACAACTGGTGTCTAACATTTATGTTTCACTGATTTTTAATAATTTTATAATATTACCTTTCAATTTTCTTGTACTAATTAGTTCTTATTATTATTATTATTATTATTATTATTATTATATGAAATGCTCTATTTATTTCTTTTTTTTTACTATTTAATAATTTATTTTTTATAAATTTAAAATTTAATTTGAAATTGATAACAAATTTTAGAATAAATATGTAAAAATTAAGAGTCAAATGATTGATATATAAAAAACTAAGTCATCTTTGATTCATAAAATGAAAACGTAATGAAAATGCGAATAATATATGTATTAAATTCAATTGAAGTAATATTATTATTATATTTGTTTAAGTAATGAAATTAATGTAATAATAAATATTAAAGTAAAAATTATAAAATTATAAATAAAATAAAACTATAAAAAAATTAATTTATAAATGATATAAAATGAAAATAATAATAAATAATTATATAAATATTTGAAGAAAATATAATATTTTAATGTATTCTTCAATGTTATAGGAAAAATAAATATTCATGTTGTTATTGGAATGATTTACTATCTATTTTATATTAAAACTAAATTAAATATAAAAATATTTGAATTATTCTCATTATTATTTATATTATTACTATCTAAACATGAAATAAGTGAATAGAATAAAATAAATATATTAAATTATAATAATAAGATTTTGAGAGTAAAATATAAAATAAGAAATGTTTTAACATATAGATAGAGTTTAATGGTAACTCATCTCAATTGCAACTTGAGCTCATGAGCTCAATGATAATATTAGTAAAATTTGACTTAGATCTTTGACATATTGTATCCATAAAGATTATATAAATAGATGGATTCTTCATGAGAATCTATATATTTAATTAATTATATTAATTTTTATTTAATTTCTCTTTGTAAAACATATTAAATCTCAACAAGAAATTTTTATTTAGTGTTTGTGTATTTAAGTTAAACTTAAATTTTAAAGAGTGATATGATTATCACAACTTAAATTATTATGAATACATTTATTATTTATTAATGATAATAATTAATAATAATATATTAAATAATAGTTAATTATAAATAATTTTATTTTTTGTATGATAATTTTTTAATAATAATATAATTAAATTATTATAAAAAAATAAATATAAAATCTACATATTATTTTTATGATAAATATAATACATTAAAGGTATTTATTTATATATAAAAAGTGACTTGTTTTCGACAAATTATAGCCACCTTCATTTTGTTTCCTGAGTTTTTTTTTTACTCTAAAAGTAAGCTTTTTCCTATGGACACATTTAATTTATTTTTAAATTTTATTTTAAACTCTCTAATTTTTTAACCATTTATTTAAATAATACCTATTTTTTCAAGATTTTCTAAATTATATATATCTTTTATATTATATTGTATCTATTATATATAAAAATATTCTTAATACAAATAATTTTAATAAATAATTTTAATTTTTAAATAAATATAATTTAATAATATATGTATTCTCAGTTATAGTTAAATATTTTTTATTTTTAAAATCACTTAATAATTTAATTTTTTATATCTATTAAAATTTATATATTTAAATAATTTCATTCAAATATTACCATAACTTATTAATATTATTTTTTTAAATTATTTATCATATAACATAGCTATTTGTATAAAAAAAGTACCTTAAATATCTCAATTATAACCAAACTTATTTTGTTTTATTTTTTTCTTCTTTTAAAAAAAAACAATCTTTTGCTTGATCTTTTTAATTAATCGTTTTCGCATTTTGTTTTGACTTTTCTTTTTCTTCATCTTTTTAATCTTTTGCTTCTTCTTTTTAATCTTTTTCTTTTTTATTTATCTTTATAACTTATTATTTTTTTTTTCTTTAATTATTTCCAATAAATTTTTTTACAATACAACTATAATTATTTTTAAAACAATACTTTTTAAAACAATTATTACTTTTGTTACATATTTACCTACTCATACGAATAAAATTTAACTTATACTCATTTAATGTTTACGATAAACATCCACTATTACACCACAACACAAATATTTATTTCTTAAAGATAATACTTAAAAGCATGTTTAACAATTAAGTTACCAAGGATGATTCACTTTCATCGTGGATGGTGATACATATCTTATTGAATGTGTATTCAAGTTTTCTCGTATATTATACTGTTAGTGGTGAGTGTATATATCTTATAAATTATTTTTAAAATATATTATTTATTAATAAAATATTTTTGTTTATTTATCAAGTATCAAGTATTTAAATTTATTTTAAAAATAATTATATTAATTTTATATTTTATTAAAATGAGTATCATATCATTAATTATTTTAAATTCAATAAACGATTTCTCAAGCTCTATATTTAAAAGTATATTGTATATATCAGAATATCTCCAAAAGGTCTCTATTAAAATAGAATAACTTTTGCAAGAGGCTTTAAATTTGTCCACTATAATATTATGGTGAATAGTGAAGTACTCTTTAGTGCAACACTATTTATTGTACAATTTTTTTTATTAATAAAAGATATAAAATACATAAAAAGAAATTCTAACTTCTATGGTACCTTAATTATATATCTTTAATTAAAATTTATTCTAATTATATTTTTCTTATTTAATAATATTGTTTGATTTTTTATTATATATAATAATATTAAATATATGATACAAATTTAATGAAAAATTAATAAAAATATTAAAATTTAAGCATTAAAAACTTTGTAATATCAAAATTAAAATATATTATAAGATTGTCAGTGAAAAAATACTAAATTTCATATTACATTTTGAAATATATTAATTGAATATTTATGTGATGAATATTATTTTAAAGAATTAATATCTATCGATATATACTTTTGTGAACATTGTATTATAACTTGTATTTATGCTCTTATCTATTCTTGTGTGCTAAATGCTCAGTCATTTGGATTCTTTTGTCCAAATAGAGGTATTATCTAAGGAGATCCACTTTCACCATTCTTGTTCCTTCTTTGAGGAGTTTTCTTATCTTTTACATCATGAATTACAACGAGGTATTATTAGTAGGTTAAAAGTAAGTAGGACTAGTCCAACATTCTATCCTCTTTTGTTTATTAATGACTCTCTTATCTTCTATAGAAGTTCTTTAACGAAGATCAATCACTTTTAAGAACTTACAAGTCTATGTCGAGACAGACTATTAATTATCATAAATCAAGTGTTTATTTTAGTATTTTTACATTTGTTAAATCTTGAAGGGCATATATTGGTTACATTCTGGACTGTGTTCAAACTAAAATCCAACAATGGTCTTCTAAGTTTCTTTTCTATGATTGGAAAAAAAGTTCTTCTAAAGTTGTTGACTTGTGCCATACCAAACTTTGCTATACAATGCTTTGGCTTACCTAAGGGGTTATACGATGATCTAGAGAATGTCATACAACTGATAATAATAGAAAGATTCATCGGTTGATTTTGCAAAAAATGTGTGCTTTCAAGGATGATGATGATTTAGGATTCAAAATTCTTAGTTCTTTTAATTCAGTCATGGCCATGAAATACTGTTGGTACCTAGTTAAATATCTTGATTTTTTATTTGTACAAGTTTTTAAATATTGATACTTTTGGTTCGGGTCCTTCTTTAAGATTGAATTTGGATTTTATCCTTTATAGGTTTAGCAAGGTTTTTCTAGAGGTTCATTCTATGTTCCTAGTAATTTGATATTTAGAAGGACCATTGGCTTCTTAACTTGCCTACTTTTTGCCTTATTTCTACACAGGTTAAGGGAATTCGTTGGGTGACACAACTTATTGACTCAGAGAATAGATATTGGATGATTTCTCTTATGAATCAGTTGTGTGAATCGGATGACGTTTATAAGATATTAAGAATTCATATTGCTATTCATTTGAAAAATGAATTTATTTGGCATTTTATCTAACATGGAGTTTTTTTATGAACTTAGCTTATTTGTTGGATTATGATGTTATTAGACAGAATGTTTAAGTGTTAAATGGTGTGGGAATGTTTAAGTGTTAAATGATGTGAATAAGCTCATTTGAAAATCTGTTTAGAGGCTTAGAGTTTCTCCAAAGGTCCATCATTTTATATTATGGGTGTTTGATAATGAGTTGATAGTTAAGTAATCAATTGTTGAGACGAGGTATGTTGTAAATGACATGTTATGCCTAGAAGTGACAATTTGTGATGCATTTTAATTGTCCAAATCGAACATGAATAAAAAAATATTATTTGAATTAAATTTGGGTTCAATTTGGACCGGTTCAAATAACATGAAAAAATTAAAGTTGGGTTAGTGTTGGGTTAAGATTAGTACGGTAACATGAAGATGAAAAATAATTATAATTATTATATATTATTAGTAAATTTTTTTTATATATTTAGTGTTTTAATTCATGTCATGAAAAATTTGATGCATTTTTTTTTACTATTTTTATTATAATTTTTATTGTCTTTATATATTTATTTTTCACTTACTAACAAGAATTATACATCTAATTAACAACGAACATGATTAGTTGTATAAGAATTTTTAAATTTCATTTAAAAATGAGATTTATTATAATTTATTTTGAATTCATAAATTATTTTATATAAAATATGTATGATGATTTTATTAATTTGTTTGTATGTTTATCAAATTAGTTTATAATTTTATTATTCTTAACTACTTGTTTAAATATATTATTCTATCGTTAATCACAATTAAATGAAGTTTAAGTTTAAGATATTAATTTATTTTAATTTTAGGTGATAGTACTTTCTTTAGTTGTTTTGTAATATATTTATGTTTTTTAAATTTTTTATTTTTTATTTTTGTAAAAACTGTAATAAAATTTTATTTGTATGATTAATGTTGTTAAAATGTATTGAATTTAGTTAAAATATTTTATTATTTTAATTATATTTAAAATTATACTTTTTTTATAATATTTTAAATTAATATCACATTAAATAAGGTAAAAAAATTAATTAATATATATAAATAAAAATTTGGATCAACTCGGATTTTGGACCAGCACAAATTTTTTTTTTAAGTTAAGGTTGACAATTCATTATACAATTTAAACTTGATTTGGGTTATGGCCATACGAATTAACACCCTAGTTATGACACTTGTGTATAGAGCATGTTGAAATTGTATTGCATTTATCGGCGGGGTGTAGTAGAATTAGCTGTATCTTAATTGCTCTATATTCTTCTTTTCCCTTTTATTATCATGTTCATAGTTCTTTCCAAAAATTTATTCACACTCATCTTTCGTAGGCACATTCTTGAGATGTCGGGTCGAGATTATTGGCCATAATTTTCATGGGATTCTGGAGGGTTTGGATTTGTGGTAATAATTTAATTTTTTTAGCAGCAAGTGTTTGATACTGCAAGGGTGATCTCTATAGTTCGACGAGATCGTCTTTTTTCATATCTTAATTTTTGATTAACATTGATCGGAACGTAATTGTTTAATTATTAATTATCTAATAATAATATATAATTAATTCATTGGTTAAATATAATAATTATTATAAATTAATTACTAAAAGTAAAATAAAAAATATTTTACTTTTGAAAAATAATATACCTTTCAATTTAATATTTAGCATTAGATTAAAAATGTTCATAGGTATAAAATAGTTAAATTTAAGCTCATCCATTAATCAAATCTAATAATTTGATGAGATTTCAAAATATATATTTGATTCAATCAGATCTAATAACTTATTTTCATTAGATCAGATTTGATTGGTCATATGCATAAAATCAATTCAATTTATAATATATTTTATTGCACTGTTGTGTTGATTTTTATTGTTTGTTATAATGTTTTCATTAATAATTAATATATAAGTATTTAAAGTAAGATAAAATTATAAATATTTTAATAATAATATAAAATATTATAATCATAAACTTAATAATATAAAATTAAAATTAAAATTAATTTCGAAATGCTAATGGAGGACTCAAATGAAATTAAAATATTTTGAATACTTTACAACTTAATTAAATTGAGAAAGAATTTATTAAAAAGTGATAAATTTTTAAAAAATTGAGATTTATATAAAATATAAATGTTGTTTAATATTAAACAATAATGAGCGGTAAATGGTTCAATTATCAATTAGAATTTTTTAATTTAAAAATAAATAAAATTAATATAAACTGCAAAAAAAAAAAATTTAAATGGTTTACTTTAAATTGAAAGCTACTTGGCCTTCTTTCTGAAAAAAAAATAGTAAAATGGGTGCGATGGTTTCGGTTTGTAAAAAAAAAAAATTGTGGGACCTGCTCATTTTCTATGTATTTTAATCAGAGCTTTTGTCTCCTTCTTAGGTTGTGCTTTCGTTATTTAAAGGACCACTTACTGATTTACTCCCTCTTCCCCTCACTTTCATCTTTCTCTTTCTCTTTCTTACGCTCGATTAGTCGAAACAAGTTTCAATCTTTTGCTGCTCTTGGCTTAGACCATTGTTAGTCCTCTCTTTCTCTCTCGTTTACTCATTCCGGTTTTAGCTTTCTTTACTATGATCACTTTGAATGCTTGTTGACCTTTGACATTTATCTTTTGGTTATGTGAATGCAGAGTTTTCCGGCGAGATTTGACCGGAGAATGGCATATATGTGCACGGATAGTGGGAATCTAATGGCCATTGCTCAGCAAGTAATAAAGCAGAAGCAACAACAAGAACAACAGCAACAAAAACATCACCAACAAAATCAACTAACTGGTCTCAATCCTTTTTCTTTGAACCCATGGACCAGTAATACTCACCATTCCATGTCTGATACTCCCAATATGACTTGTGGGTTATCGGGTTCTACCTTGCCTGACCAATTTCTCGTCACCGGTAGTTCAGATACCGGAGAACCAGGATTTCAGTTTCCAAATCTAGATCATCACCCTACAGGGTTTCGATTCTCAGATTTCGTAGTCGGTCCTGGTGGTGAGTTTGACTCGGACGAGTGGATGGATAGCATAATAGGCGGTGGAGATTCAACGGATAGTTCTAATATGCCCTCTGCTTGTGACGCTTGGCAAAGCAATAATGTCGATTTTGGACTCTACGGTTCGGATCCATTTCCCACTTGCCCGAGTCGACTCAGCATATCTTGCTCTTCACCTTCCGATTTTAACAGAGTTATTTTCTCTGACACCCAGAAAAGTCCCAATATCGCTCTTCACGCTCAACAACCCACGTGGACCTCACCACTACAACCTCCGTCTCTGCTAGTAACGGCGAAGGACTCAACTAAATCAGTTCAACCTTCGCCGGAAAGCCCAGCCATAAACGACGCCGTTGTTGGTGCTTTAACTAGCTCACCAGAAACAGACTCTTCGCCACCGCTTTTAAAAGCTTTACTGGAATGTGCTCGACTAGTAGAGACCGAACCTGAGCGAGCTGTCAAATCACTGGGTCGACTCAGAAAATCGGTGTCAGAGCAAGGAGATCCAATTGAGAGAGTGACTTTTCACTTTGCTGAGGCTTTAAATCGCAGAGTAGAGAGAAAGAGCACGAATTTGTACGAAACAACTACTGAAGATTTGACTCTCCTTTACAAGGTTCTAAACGATGCCTGCCCATATTCAAAGTTTGCCCATTTGACAGCGAACCAAGCTATACTTGAGGCTTCAGAGAAAGCAAGTAAGATCCACATAGTTGATTTTGGCATAGTTCAAGGAGTTCAATGGGCTGCACTTTTACAAGCTTTGGCTACTCGGTCGACCGGAAAGCCCAATAGAATAAAAATTTTCGGTATACCTTCTCCTGTTTTGGGAAAATCGCCAGAAGCTTCTCTATTTGCTACTGGTAATCGTCTAAGCGAGTTCGCGAAGCTTCTTGATTTGAACTTTGAGTTTGTACCAGTTTTGACTCCCATTGAAGAGCTTAATCAATCGAGTTTCCAAGTTGAAGAAGATGAAGTTTTGGCCGTGAATTTCATGCTCCAATTGTATAGCCTTTTAGATGAAAACCCAATTGCAGTTCAAATGGCTCTGAAATTGGCCAAGTCACTGAACCCAAAAATTGTGACTCTTGGTGAGTACGAAGTCAGTTTGAACCGAGTTGGGTTTTTTAACCGTTTCAAGAATGGATTGAGATATTACACTGCCGTTTTTGAATCGTTAGAGCCAAACTTGAGCCGGGATTCATCAGAGAGACTCCAAGTTGAGAGGGTTTTGTTTGGTCGTAGAATTTCCGGTCTAATTGGACTGGAAGAAACAGGAACGAAGATTGAACGTATGCAAGATAAGGAACAATGGAAATTTTTGATGGAAAGTTGCAATTTTGAGCCGGTAAATCTCAGCCATTACGCTGTGAGCCAAGCCAAGATCTTGCTTTGGAATTATAATTACAGGTCATTGTATTCTCTGAATGAATCACCACCTGGGTTTATCTCTTTGGCGTGGAACGAAATCCCTTTGTTGACTGTTTCCTCATGGCGTTGATGGGTTTTTTTGTTGCCTCAATTGGGAATTGGTTTCGTTCAGGTCTTTTATCTCTGTTGGAAACCTTATATAGCATGAATTCGCCATTAACGTTCTTGTTTGGTGCTCCTAATTGTCCTGTTTTGGGAATATAGTTAATCTTCATTTGAAGTTAGTATTATTGTGCTGTGGACCAGTAGATCTTGTTCGTGTATTAGATATATAGATTTTTCTAACTTTCATCAACTTCATTACTTTAATTCTTCTCTTTTTATTAACGTTATAATGCAAGTTCTTCAGTTTGTTTTTCTTTGGGTTGGGTTTTATTACCCTTTTTTGGTCAAAGTGTTTATAGTTCTTCATGTAAATAAGTACATCTGAATGTAAAGCATATTTAATATTTTTTTATATGTTCTAAAAAAATACGAAAGTTGTTGGAGTTTCAAAACTATCATAGCGTGATAGATATGATATGTTTTGAGGAAAAAATTTAGACCTTAAATATAGAAACGATATGAAAAGGAATTCTAATTTAGACCTTAAATATAGAAACGATATGAAAAGGAATTCTATGTTATGTATATTGATCAAGAGGATAGTTATACAAGTGAATGTAAGAGCTCTCTGTACTCTCAGTAAGTTGATGAGTAGATGGTGTAAACTATATATTTAAAGAATCAGCAGTTACTTGATCACACAAAAAGTGACAGCCAAGCTCAACATATTTCTGTTTATTGGATAGCCAAGACATTAGACTGTCATCGAAGAATATGCAATATGTACTAGCACTTTTACTATTATCATGGCAATTGGCCTAGTCAGAATCTGAAAAGTCAGTTAAGTTAAAATCCATAGCCTTTTGTAGAGTAACACCATGATACATTGTATCCTTGCGATACCTCATAATGCCTTTGGCAGCAAGCCATTCCACGTGTGTTTGCTTATGCATGAATTGACAAAGTCCATTAACAGCGGAAGCTATGTCAAGCCTTATAAAGTAAAGCATCCGCTACTTATCTAAATTCAACAAAATTTGCCAATATTTTACCATTAAACTTTGAAAGAATAGCAAATAAAGTAAAAGAGGTTGTTTAGAGATAATATTCTTATATTTTGTTCAAGAATTTTTGGTTTATCATTGAGAAGAAAATAGAGTTGGTGCACTCTCAGGAAGTTTGCGGCGTCTAACAACCACGGTAAGAAACTAGCAAATAACCAAAATTCCCAAAATACCTTCAAGAGATCAAAATCTTGAAACCACATATTATTGTCCCGAAAGTTAAGGTTTGTGAACGATGGAACTGGATTAATGTAGAGGAAAAGGGTTTGTGAATATTGTTGGGCCATATGGCGGTATTTGGGTGGTGAGAAAATGAAAGAAAATAAGATAGAAATGGTTTTGAATTTCTGCCCAAAACTGAAATTTTTGGAATATATGATCCTAGAAAAGTGTTTAACAATGATTTTTAAGTGATTTAAGATCAAAAAGATTGAGTTTTTGTGAGATTCAGGTAAAAAAACCATAAGGGGAGGTGTGAAAGAGGGTTAGGTTCGGTCAAAGAAAATAAAAAAAGAGAGGGGGTAATTAAACTCAACTCATTCAATCAATTGATGATATTGTCGATCGATCGACTTTATCTGGATTAGTCAACATTCAAACTTCAATCGATCGATCAAGTTTATCTAGATTAATCGACATTCAACAGTTTCTAAATTTGTTTTTACTCTCCCTAACTACTATGACTCTAAGAAAAATGAAAAAAAATAGAATAAAAATTTATAAAAAGTAATTTTTTATATATTATTTTTTATTTTTAAATAAGGGTAGTAGACTTATTTAATCATGAGTAAGACATAACACCTAATTGAGAAATTATTCTTATTAAAATTTTGACTATCCATTGAATGCACAAGTATATTGACTAGACACACAGACACAATAATACATAGTGATACATTGACAATCACTTAAAATAAGTTACATGTTTGAACTTCATTAGTATGTCAATTAATACATTTATGATTAATTATAAAGAATCTAAAAGAAAAAAAGTATCACCTATCATTGATGAGATATGAATTATGTTCAATAAATACACAAATATACGTATCATAACAAATAATATAATGATAAGAAAGATGGTTACCATAAATATTATATTATTAGAAATTAATTTTTTTAAAAATAATATTTTTTTTGTATTTTTATGTTTTAAGAAAACAAAATTAAAAGAACTAAAAATAAATAACAATAATTAATTAAATCAGATTTGGTAACTAAAAAAATACATGAGAAAATATCTACAAATACTTAATCCCCCAATTTTTGAAACATGTGAATCACTAAATTCCTCTAATATAATTATCAATCAATTAAATCTAATCTAATATGTATTTCTCTCTAAATTAAACTACACATCATATAGTAATTAACCTAATCACACTTTCATGTCGATTAAATTGCATACTATTCATTAAGTTCATCAATTATGGATCACATGCATAAGAATCATATATCTCTGCCTAAAAGCAAGCATGTTATTGAATCAAGATAAACAATTAAATAATTCTCTCAAATTTATTTAATTGCTTCTATAGATCAATTATTGGCCAAACAATTAATAACATAAAATTCAGAATAAATACTATAATTAAATTAAAATCATAATTTGGGTAAAATATTAAATCATGACATGGTAAAAATTGGGATTAATAAATTAAGTAGACATAATTTTGTTTATAAAACTCATATTTTTCATTAAGACATAAAAATTGATAAAGAAAAGAGAAAAAAAAAATACAATCAATCTCTTGAATTTTTACACCAATCTCCTCTTGAATCTCCACCAAGATTGTATCTCTTTTTGAATTTTTTTTGTGTTTTTCTCTCTTCTTGGCTCCAAAAATTGATAAAAATTATGTCACTTTTGGCTCATTAGGGGTTATGAGATAATTAGGAGTTAAATTAGGCTCATGTGAAATCTAGACCGTCAAATCAACTTCAAATCAAGGGATGACATAAAAAAAGGCAAAATTAATAGTGCCAGCCAATAGGAAAGCAACATGTGGCACGCGGTATTCATTGGGCAAATTAGCGAGCGACACATGGTAAGGGAAACTAGTCTCAGTCAACGAAAACTGAGTCAGGGCCATATGGTACAACGTGATTTGTGGTTATAGATAGCATGGCACATTGGCAAAAAGAATGGACAAATTGGGTGATGATGCGTGGCGAGCACGTTGACCAAGTGATGAACTCAGAATGAATGTCGTGTTGACATGTGGCATGTCATTGAATCAATGGGAACACACGACATTACGTGACTTGCTCTCTACTTGCATGGCATCCATGTGGCTTTCCCGATCAACTCCCCCTACTTACGTGGCATCCACATGGTAGGTTCTAATTAGTCTTGTGATGCACTAAAATCCACGCCAAGAAGCACTTTTAATTCTTCATTTTGTGTAAATATTGTTGAATCAAGTCCTCCAATATCTAAAAATTATGCCCCTAAGGTGCAGATTCTATTTATTCTTGTCATTTGTATTTCTTAAAGATCAAAATGCATAAAATATATCAAAACATACTCCGTGATTCCAAAAACATATTTTGTAATATTATATAGTAAGAATGAAATAATAATACTTAATTCTTCCAATTAATTTTAATAAATCATTAAGTGAGCAATCTTTTCAAGCACTTATTATAAGGTATATGAGTGTTGATGATATTCATGAATAAATTGTTAAATGTAAACTAGTTTGTAGGTGCATTTTCATTTCTGCCATTTAAGTTGAAGAAATTTTTGAGCTTCAAGTCGATAAGTTTTAGGTATATATTTGTTCCTAAACATATTATAATACATATTGCACATTTAGGAACACTTAGTATATATAATGCTCGGTCGATCGAAGTGGTAGGTCAATTAATCAAAAGGGTTAGATAGATCAAGGCTTGATCTTGTACGATCTATGTTATCTCAAGTTGAATTTCAAATTAGTATAGAATGATCGAAGTTAGGTTTGATCGATCGAGGGACTAGATCAATTGAGAATCAATAATGTTTAATCTACCTAATATCATGTTTATTTTAATCGTTGTTGGATCGATCAAACAAGAAACCTTATAAGTTCGATTGATCTAGCTTGGACTCGATTAATCGAGTGGTTAGGACTTCAACTTCAAATTTAATTATTTACTCAAGCTAAACTATTCTTTTATCATGTTATCTCTATTAATTATTTTCCTATGAATTATTTAATGGATATAATGGTAATTGATCTTTAACTTGGCATTAGGGCTTCATCTTTCCTATATAAATAATCTAATGTTCCATATTTCAATTAACCACATTCATTCTATTTTTTCTAATTTTTTATGCTATTTCTCTCCTTCTCTCAATTTGTTTTGCAAAAAACTAAATCATATTTTATTAGGTTTCTTTCTTTAATTAATTCATCAAACATTGTGTCGTTATGTTTTATTGATTAATAAGCCTATTTATTTTATGATATTATGATTACATGTTCATATAGCTTCTTCTTAATTAGGTTCTTAAATGTTTGGATAAAATAATTTTGTGTCTAATCATAATTATTTGATTTGATTATTTAACTTTAAAGAATCCATCTTTATTGAACTCGTACTTCAACTTTTGTTATAGAATAGCTAAATAATTTAAATTAACTGATTTATTCTTAAATAGGGTTTTTAATTATTGAATCTACTATAAAACATACTTTGCACTTGTGTTGTGCTAACTTTTCAAGTGCTTACTGAATGGGTTCGATTGCTCATGTGACTCGATTTATCAGGGTGTTGGTCTAGATTTGTACACCTATCTTGTAGAGACTGTGAAAGAGGAAGAGTCTCGTGCACACCAACACACGCTTGTGCCTGTCTCACGCGCGCCAAACGCTTGTCTGCTGCAAATCTCGCCCCTCACACACATGCCAGCCTATCTAAACGCGTCCAAAATAAATTTTTGAAATAATTTCCTACCTTTTTTGGCTTTTTCCTCATCTATAAAAGGACTTTCTCCCCATTGTAAAAATTATCCCTAAAAATCTCATCTCTCTAGCTTTCTCTCTCTAGTTTTTAGTTTTTTTAGTTTTAAAGTTATTCTCTTTTTGATAAGAACTAGTTATGCTTTTATAGTTTTTTAGTTTTTGATTCAATAAATGAAAATGTAAATCCATATAGAGGCTTTCTATCAAAAGAATTAGCATCAAAGTTCTACAAGGATTCTTTTGAGGTATAATTTTACAATGAATTCTTTACAGTTATTTTTTATATTTTATTCTTATATGTTATGTTTAATTTGTCTGTGATTGAATTTAATATGATTGGCTGTTTGTAAATATGATATAATAATAACCTTGTTATGCTTGCAAAATATTAAATAGGTAAAACATTTCTATAAAATAAATTGATTTTGTTTTTATTTAAGATTTCATATTAAGGATGTTAGAGAGAAATATATTATTTTTCATTACAAACTTAAATATGAAAATTAGATTATAAGTTTTAATTATCTGATCTGATTTAGAGTAGTGACCTTTTATTTGTTGGTACAATCGTCCTGTAGTTAGAGTGAAACTCTATTTTAAAAAAATTATAATAACTATTATTCGAAAACATATTAATGACATATTTTTAGTAATAGTTTTAAAACTTAAAAGTTAATACTCGAATAATTAAATTCTTAAGTTTAATTTGGACATCTTAAATAAATTCTAATTAATTGACTTCTCCTAAAGCTGTGATTATATGGTTTACTATTTTCTTAGAAATAAAACTAAAATTTAATACTTAATTAATTAATAGGTCATGGCTAAAAATATTGGTTAATTAATATTAAACAAAAACAATTAGACCCTACCTAAGGACACTTTCATACCAAAAAGAGAAAAACAACAAATATCAATTTATATTTTTAATAACCTATATAATATGAGCAAGTATAATTAATTTAATTATTATATCCATAAATACTCCACTATTATGAATGATAAAGATTTTCCTTATTGTTTATTTAATCCATATCTATGTTTTTTTATGTCATTAGATTAGGAAACAAAAATCAAAATATCGTGACAAGATATTTTGGGAATATACTTGTCATTTTCTATAAAATGATTCATATACTTGCAAGAGTTTTACAAATATAAAACTAAAGTATCCTCAAGATCGGTATTGCTAACCCGATACCAAGTTTGTCTCATTAGTTCTTCAACAATTCCACTATTATAACTAGTATCAATCTTATTAGTTGTCACCTTCACCTCATTCTTAGAAATACTATTATAAGAGGATGTGACACCTACCTCTACCTTAATCAAAGTATCCTTAGAAGCATGAGAAGGATAATTAAGATTTATATCACAATAAAATTGATATTCATTAACAACAACACTCCTACTTACTTCTTACATAAATGATACCAAAGTATTTACCCTTTAACACCTAAAGTATAATTAATAAAGATAGACTTTAAAGTCTTAGCTTGAAGTTTATCTGATTTACATAACTATATGTAATGTAACCAAAAATCCTAATGTTGCTATAGCCTACAGGTTTACCAATCCAAATTTCATTAGGTTTCTTAAACTCTATGGGTATAAAGGGACATCCATTGATTAGGTAAGTAATTATACTAACATCCTTTATCCAAAGATGCTTAAGCAAGCCAAATAAGGATAATATATACCTAACTTTCTCTAAAATGATTCTATTCATTATCTCGATCCATTTTGTTATGGTATGCCTATAAGTGTCCTATGTCTTCCAATCCCTTGATCCTTATAATAATTGTCAAAGAGTTAATTACAGAACTAGACCATTATTAGTTCTAAGAACTTTGACCTTGCTACCCATTTGGTTTTCAACTAGGGCTTTCCATCATTTAAGGGTTTAGAGTGAATGTTCAAACTCTTCTTATGTGTCCATCAACTATAGACAAAAGTACTTATTCTCACCTAAAGATTGAATAGGAGAAAGTCCTTACAAATTAGATTGAATATAGTTACGTGCGTGTGTTGTAGTCTGTTGGCCTATAGAGAACTTAGCCATAATTTTCTTATGAAAAACACTGTGCTCACAAAACTTCAAGTTGATAAAGGTTCACTACCTAAAGTACTTTGTTTATACAACTCACTTAAACCTTTCTCACTCAAATGCCCTAGTATTTTATGCTACAACATTACGCTATGTAAGGATTAAGCTACATTATCCTTTCTACAAATCATTAACTTTGACAACTCTGAGTGCAACTAAAGAACTCTCATAACTCTATTACTTATCTTAACATTGTAATTAGTGACATCTATGGTACGTAGTGATATTAGATTTCTCTTAATTTTAGGGACAAAGCTAACATCATTTAAGACTCTAATTGTTCCATCTACCAAGGATACTTTAACTTAGCATATTCCCTTAATTTGACACTCATAATCATCTTCTAAAAGTACTCTACCACCATCAACTTCTTTTAGATTACTAAAACAATGCCTAAAAGGGTCATATGAAAGAAACAACCTAAATTTAAGACCCAATATGTATCTAACCTATTAGAGGTCACAATAAACACTTCATAACTCTTATAACAATTTAAGATTATGTTTGACTCACTATCAATACCAGACTCTAATTTTTTGAACTTTTTACTTTTCCTAAGAGAGTACTCATTTATACAATGACCTTATTTCTTACAAAAAAAAACATCTAACATGTTTTTTCAATCTTGATTTAGACATATTATTAGACTTATCCCTATAACTTTTATCTTCTTTTTTTCTATATCCTATCCCTAACATAAAGCCCATCACTTATGTCATTCTTGTCTTTTATTTCTAGGTCTTTAGACATAAGATTATAGACTACAATATCAAGAGTTAAATGATCTCTCTCATACATTATACATGTAAGTCCCATTGTACTCGTGTTTGTTTATTGGCTTCCTGTGTGTAAAATATGTTATTTGTTTTATTCTTATTTAGTGTTTTTATCCTTTTTTGTGTAAAGTTGGTTATTATAGATCAGTAATACATACATGTATATAGTTAGGAACACTTTATATACCATCACCATTGGCGAGGTGGTCGATAAGGTAGTTGGCGAAATGGTTAGTAAGGTAGTTGGCAAGGTGGTAAATCCAAGTTTTATAAATACCTCTATTTCTTCTTATTTGGTGTTTAGAAAAATTGCAATGGATCTCTATCAAATTGATATATCATTTTTCTATTTTGGATCACTAATACCTTGAGTGTTGTTCAATATTAGTGATTCATGATTGTGTGAGCAAAATCATATTTTTGAGTTGTGAGTACTTAAAATAGTGTTTACTAGTTAGTGTAAAATAATGTTCTTAAGTTGTGGGTGCTTAAGAAAATTTTATCAATGTTGTGATAACTTCTTAAGAGATAGGGTATTCGAGTTTGAGGGTGGTCCTCAAGAGTATGAGTTGTTAAACTTCTGATTATTGGTCTATAGTTACTAATCTTACCATATTTGGTGGTGAGGGCTTTAGAAGAGAGCCAGGTTTATGAGTTGAGCTAGGTTGTTGTGAAAGCAACAAGAAAAAGCAATAATAGGTAGTTCAGACATATGTTTCTATTGATAGAGATAATAGTGATTTTATTTCTTTTAGAGTTGTAATTGTTTTATTATTTAGTGAATTGTTTGCTGTTGAGTGATTGTCATAAGTAACCTGAAGATGTTATCATATAAATAGGGTCTTTATGTGCGTTTACCTCATCTTATCTGGTGTTGTGCATGCTTTAAAGTATGGTTAATAATATTAGAGTTTAAATGGTGTATTTTTCTACATAATGAAGTTTAAACTCTAACTAGAAAACTTTTATTATTTATTACCAACTTTCTAACTCTTAAATATTACTTCTATTTTATACTATCTATCTATTATTATTTTTATTGTAGTTGTGATTATTTTTCAAGAGTTTATCTCTCTGTTGTTTACTTGATTGGGTTGAGTCCTTAAGGAGTCAATATCTCTTTAACTTTATTGTATATCAGGTCTTGGACTCCTTATTTGTAGTCATGTATGGTTAGATTATGTGTTAGTATAATCTATCTTTTTATCTGTATGTGATTTCAATGTGAGTCTCTAAGGAATCTGTATCTCCTTACTCTAGAATTTTACTAGGTGTCACACTCTTTATTAGGGTTTGCTATGATTGTTTGATTGCATGCTATTAAAGTACAATCATCATTTATTGAATATGTTCCCAAATATGAGGTCTTGAAGTGATTGGAAATCCTTTGAGTTTTTCAGTATGTATGCATGTATCACAAGCTGGGTATCATTGCTATGTATACATGTTATAGATAGGAGCCTGTAAGGCATAC